>CM070543.1:14794921-15305065 GCA_036346415.1 Raddia guianensis | reverse complement strand
AGGCCGGCGGTGCTCCCGTCGAGCTCGCCTTGGCTCCCGAAGTGGCGGCGTTCGGCGAAGACCAAGACCACGACGGCGTCGAGGATGAAATAAAGCTCCTCAGGAGAGATCCGAAAGGAAGGCGATCCGGGCACGCCAAATGTCGGCGGTAGCGCCGTTATCAAGCAAAGCGGGTGTGTGAGAACAACTGGCGATGGGCGACCTCGTTACTGCGCAAAATCGAGGCTGAGGGCGCAACAAGCTATCTCCCCACAATGGGAAGAGCCCTTTCAAGGTGGTCTCGATCTCCGGCCGAGCTCGGTCGGGCTCGCGACCGAGGGCGGTCGCGGGTGTGAACACTTGGGCGTCGGCGGTAGGAAGTTCTACTGCGTTGTACAAAGCCATCTTCAATAAAGATAAGTTACACATCTCCTTGTGGGCATCTGATTTCTTTTCGCCTCAATGCGGTAGAAAGCGATTGACTGTGGCTGATAGCGAAAAAAGTACTCAAGCGGATATTGCCCCAATTAGTTCAGAGACGAGCGCCTCGACTCAGCGGTTGGGCGGGCAGCCGGACGAAGGCGGGTTCTAGCCCGGTGTGTCGGCTCGGTCTAGGCAATGCGCCAACAGCGGCTGACGCGCCCGACTAGACCCGCCAGGAAGCTAAGTTTCCGCCGCCGCGATGTCTAAGTGGGTTCGCAAAGAGGCCATAAGGTTGAAGTAACGGATGCGAGAAAAAAGCGCTCACTTTCAGCGGCTACATCTAAAAGCTTTTGGCGTCGGTGGCTTAGCCTTAGAAAGATTACGTTAGAAAACATTACATCGGCTGGTAAAGTACTTATGGTGATGGCCCTTAGTTGCAAAGGCAAGCGGCTTATAACTTCTGTTGGTCGAGGCGGCGGACGGAGCGGGCTCTGGCTTTGGTGTGTCGGCTCGGTCTAGGCAATGCATGGCTGGCTACCAGCTGACTAGACCACTTCCGGAAGCTAAGCTGCCACGTAATGTTTAAGTCAGGTTGCGAGGCCATAAGGGTTGAAGTAACGAGATGCCTAAAGCAGCTCACTTGGCGAGCGTTAGATCCTAAACCTTTGGCGGCAGGTGCCCCAATTCAATTTACATAAGTTAAAGTTGTCTGAAGTTCAGCGAAACTCACAACAAAGAGCAAAAGTTTGTTTTGCATTGATAGGCAACATTTACAAGGTAAAAAAAGCGCGAAGTCCCTCTACTCCTCCTGGTCTTAAATCTCCCATGGGCGGCGCCCCCATCATGGACCTGTGATCGTGGCGGTGTCAACCCGCGCTGCTCAAGCAGTCGGTGGCCGAAAGGCTCCCGTGCGGCGTCGAGATCAAGCGTGGCGTCTCGAGCAAAACGGTTACCCAAAGATGAACCGCGCTGCCGAGGCGCCTCGGCGACCGTCGATTGCCCGCGTCGCGGCCGCCCGGAAGGGGCAGCGCGAGGCTTCGGCTCGTCCAATGGCGCCCGGCGTCTTCTGCTGTGACCGTCTCCCTCGGCCCGGGGATGCAAAAAAACACCAGTGGATGCGAGGCGTCCGGCGCATGATGGCGGTGCGCGGCATGTCGGCCCGAGACGGGCGCTCGAAGTGCTCAGGCGGAGTCTTGATCGCTTGGCGGCGAGAAGCGGCGGCGGCAGGCTTACCGCAGCCTGCGCCTGAGTCGCGCCTCGCCAGCGGCGGTTTCTTGGCAAAGGCCGCCGCGGCTTCGCGGCGAATCGCTCCGCCAGGCAAAGGCTTCCTCACGCGTGCCAGTGCGGGAGAGGTGCCAGCGCCTCAAAAACGTCGTCGGCGGTCACGGCGAGATAAGCGGCGGCGCCCGTGAGCGAGTGGCGAAGGGTTCTCGACGCCCGTAGCAGCGAACTCTCGGCCTGCGCAGGCGACCTCCGTCGAAGGAAGCGTGGCGGCGGTAGCGAAATTTGGCGAGTCGCGTGGGCGGGCTCGATACTCAGCGTCCGCTGTTCAGAAAGGACAAAACGAGGTTCAGGTATGCAAAAACGTGTTAGCATACTAACCCCTGTCACGAAGTGTCGCGTGGCGAGGAAAAGCAACACTGGCGGTGCGCCACGAATGCCGCTGAAAGCTCAATTGCTTGTTTGCGGCGGCACGTAATGGCGTCTGATCACCGCCGTCCAAGAAAGCGGACATGCCATTTAAGCGGCCAGTGCAGTCTTGAAACGCCAATAGCGCAGCGGCCGCCTTGCGCGAAGCGTCGGCGTATGGGCGGAAAAGCGTAGCGGCGGCGCCCGGTTCTGGCATCGCCCAGCTCTTGCCGGTGGCGGGCGGCGGCGGTAGCAGCTGAAGCCCCAACCGGATGAGGCAGCGGTGGCGAAGCTTCCGGGACTTAAGGCGCGCTCTCTTGAACTCGCCCTCCCTCCTCCCTCGTCGTCGTCGGCAGCGAGGATGGCAACGCTCAGAAACACGGAAGGCAGTCGCCGCCACGGCGAAACAAGTGGCGACATGAAGCAAGCGGTGCGCCGGGCTTCATGGATCTGATGATGCTCCCGGGCCACTTAGACCGCGGACGAAGACCTCCATGAAGCGCGCACCAAGTAAGGTTGTGCATTCCGTGGATCCCACTCGCGAGAGGCGGATGCCCGTCGGCCGAAGCGATGTCGCCCGATCGGCGTGGTCGAAGCCCGCCGGCCGATCGAACCGTCGCCCGGCACGTTCCCATCGTTGAACACCCAAAGAAGAAGCGGCAAGTTGGCTATTAGCAAAAGTGGAAAGAAAGAAGTCTGAAATCCAAAAAACGCGAGTATTCACCTCCAAAGCAAAGTCTGGTCCGTCGTCGTCGCCGTAATGCGTCCGAGCGGCGCGCCCTCAAGCGGAGCGAGCAAAAACAGCGCCAGCGAAAGTCCGCCACCACGTGGGTTCCGTGAGCTCCCGGCGGCGGAGCTTTCGACAATCGGGCCGCCATCGCCTCCGTGCTCGCTAGATCGGTCTGGGCCCCCGATCGGCGATGGGCTCCGCGGGATCGTCGGGAAGAACAAGATCGCAGCAGCGGAGTCCTCCACGTCTGACCACCTGCCGGTGCGATCCTTCGGTTGGACTTGACGCGGTAGGGATAAAAGGCGGCGGCGTGCGGAGGCGAAATGCGACTCCCAACCGCTTCGGCGCGAGCCCGTGTCACGAGATGAAAGAGTCGGGCGCCAGGCGGGAGGTTTAGCGCCGTCCCCACGAACATCTCGCGAGAGGTGGCGAAGATGACCCGAGACCATGATCGAGTTGGGGGAAGGTCGCCGCTGGATCCGTGAGAAGGCGAGCACCCCCAAGAAGAATTCGGAGATCTGGCGGGACAAGGCCCGCCAAGATCGCTTCAGAGAAGGTCACGATCTCCCGGTAGCGAGGGCTTCGGCATGATGGTGCGGTGAACCGAGCAGCGGTCGGTGCACGAAGACTTCAGGCTTCGCCCACTGATCCTCATCGACGCAATGGAAGCGGCCGAAACACTCCGAAGGTGGTCGCGGCGTCCAGCGGCGGCCCTTCTGCGCTTTTGGGAGCCATGGAAAATTTGGCGGTGGCATATGGAGGAGGCGTGGTAGCGAAGAAGGCAAAGGATGCTTTGAAGACTTAAGCGTCTGGGAGGATTGGCGCGGCGAGAAGTATTTATAGGCGTGGGGCGGCGGCGGCGGTTTGATTCCGTCGGCGGCGTCATCATTGCCTGTAGCGTTTTTGGTTTCCAGCAGCCGCGTAGTTCCCAAGGAAGATCGTGTGCGGTGGAGATCGGCGTCTGGCCGCGCGGTGGTGGGCCCGCGATTCGTCTCCCGCCGCACAAAAGCGGAAAAAGTGTCGCGCTGACGGTTCACGATCATGGTGGACCCGGGGCTCTTGTCGGTGTAATAAATACCGGGGTACAAAGAGCCCTAGGAAGGCCGAGAGGCCCCAGCGTCGGCGAGCGAGCAAGGCCCAGCCGCGTGAGCGAAGCCCTCGAAGGCCACGAGCCCCACGCGCGTCGGCGGCGGCGAGGCTCCCGCGTGCGTGGGCGAGCCCCTCAGAGGCCAAGAGGCCCCACGCGTCGGCAAGCGAAGCAAGGCCCCAGCCATGCGCGAGCCTCGAAAACCCTGGGGCCCACAGCGTCGGCCCGAAGCGAGGCCCGTAGCGCTGGCGAGCCCCCAGAGGCCAAGAGGCCCCCGCGCCCGAGCGGGTGCGTGGTGAGCCCCTCGAAGGCCACTGCAGGGCCCCAGCGTCGAGAGGCGAGCAAGGCCCAGCGGTGGACGAGCCTCCTCAGAGGCCAAAGGGCTCGGCGGTGGCGAGGGCCCCACGCGGCCGAGCGCGGCGCGCGCGGGCCCCTCTCGAAGACCGGCGGAGACCCCGCGCGGCAAGGGGCCCAGCAGCGGCGAGGAGCATTGCGAAGAGTCTTCGGGACGAAGGCTCCCCTGCTTCGCAAGGACAGCGCATTTAATGAGACATCACAGCGGATAGACAGCGGAAGAAATGATTACCTTCTGATGACCCTTGCAGTCCGGCGGTTATCCATTGTGGCGCAGAAAAATTGACCGTGAGAGAAGGTTTGCTTGAGAGCCGCCCGTGTCGAGGAGGGCAGTAGAGCCCCACCCGCAGACTCACGGTGTGGCCGTGCAGGGTCGAGGCACTGCATGGCACGCGAGGCGGCAGCGGCCGTGGCGTGCAGGCTGCGTTTTCGTCTCTTCGTCGTGTCTTGTCGAGATATCTTGAGTATCTTGTCTTGCCTACCCCGGCTCTCTCCGCCCAAAGCTTGTATAAAAGGAGAGGAGAGAGAGGGAAAGGGGGACGAGCACTAGCATTCGCGCATTGGAAAACACTCTGTAAAACACATTCCCTTTCAACCACAATCAGAAAAGAGCTAAGGCTCGGCGAGTAGGACTATTACCCGCGAGGGGTCCGAACACAGGTAAATCGTGAGTCGCTCCTTGTTGTGCCGACTTTCAATCGAATCGAGCTTGATCGAGTTAGCTAGCGATCTGAAAATCGACCGGGCGTGATCGCGGTGGTTGAGCGGAGAACACGTCAATCAATTCATGGCGACACGAACGGACAAAGATGCTCTTCATAAACTTGATAGCCGCTTCGGATGTGATCGCCGGGACGGCGAAGCTAACCACTTATTGAACTTGTCGATGGCGGCGAGCGGATGTGTGTACCCTCCGGTCGCCCACGAGCAGGCCTGAATGTTCCGGACCCCGGACCGCGAAGCGGCGGAGAGCGGAATGGTTTGCGGCGCTGGGCGATCGGTGGATCCGCTTAGCATGAAATTGCGCACGCATCTCTCGCACCTCGAAGGCATCATGGAGGCGTAGGCCAAGAAACCGTGGCGGAAGCTTTCCCAACCAACGCCGGCTCACGAATGGCTTCGCACATGCCTCCATGGATCTCGGAGAATTTCCTCCCGCTTCCGGTGGCGCGCCGGTAGAACTCGTTTTTATACTCGGCGTCTGGTCTCCACCTACAGGCGTGGCGGCTTAGCTCTGGCGCTATCTTCTCGGCCCGAGCGTCGCCGTCCGAGATCACTCCATCCGCTGGTAGGCTAGAGATCGGATCCATCCCGCCCTCCGGGACGAGTGTGGCGGCGTTACGTACATTGTCGCCGGCGTACTCCGCTGGCTTTGGCGTTTCGCCTCAACCGCCCGGCCAGCTTCTTCCGCCTCCTCCCTCCAACGAGGCTGCGGCGAGATCGGTGGCGTCTTCTCCGAGAGGTGGGGCTGCGTCGAAAGCGTCCCCCCCGGGGTGGGGGCTGCGACGGATGGTCAGCGTAAGTCTTTCTTCAAAGACCCCGGCGGAGCAGGTGCCCTTGGCGAGGCAATGCGGGGCGATTCATCCGCCATATAGTTGTCGCGGCGAGGGACGTGCACAAGCCCAAGCCCTCAAAGTGCCGCTCCAACGGCGCACCTCCGCCTGTAGGCCGCCATGACGGGATCGGCGGAGAAATCCTTCCTCGCTGGTTGATGACCGAGAAAGTCGCTTACTTGTAGCCCGGATGCCAAGGGTCGATGCCACTCGAGCCCGGCGAGCAATCGCTCATATTCCGCGATGTTGTTGGTGGCGCGGAAGTCCAGCTTTTCACCGGTGCCGGACGACATCGCCGATGGGAGACACCAGACGACGCCAAATTTCACTCCCTCCCACCGGAATGAGCCGTCGAAGAAGAAAGTCCACGGCGAGGGTCTTTGGGGTGTCTTCGGCTTCTGTGTCCGCCGGAGTCCATTCACGCGAACTCCGCCAGAGCTTGCCCTTTGATGGCCGTTCGGGAGCGAACTTGAGATCGAATCGCGGCTCCATGGCCCACAGCGTCGACCCATCGCCTCGCGGTTGAAGACGATCTCCGCCAAGGGATACATGGTCAACACCGTGACTTTCGCCCCCGAAGTAGTGGCGTAGCTCGGGCCGCGTCAAGACGGGCGTAGAGCATCTTCGTCTTTGTGAATACCATGTTTTGGCGTCATGGAGGACCTTTGCCGACGTAGTAAATGGGCGCTGAACGCCTTCTCTTTCCGCCACCAAGACCATGGCCGATCGCTCGGGGTTTGCGCGACGTAGAGGATCAGCGGCTCGCCCGGTGCAGGGGCGACCAAGACGGGCGGGAGGTGAGGTACTTCTTCAGACCGCCGAACGCCTCCGCCTCCACCGCCCACTCGACTGGTTGGTCTTCTTTAGGAGCTTGAGCGGTGGGAGACTTTTATCCCCAGGCGAGCTATAAAGCGGCCCGGGAGGTCAAGCGGCCCACCAAGCACCGTGATCCGCCAAGTCGTCGAGGCTTCATGTTCTCGATCGGCTGCGATCTTGTCGGTTCACCTCAATCCCCCTCGAGACGAGAATCCCAGCTAGCTTGCCTGACGTAACGGCTAACACGCATTTCTCTCGATTGCTTGATGCGAGAACTTCCTCAGTTGGCGAAGGTTTCTTCCGTGTCGCCGATCAACTCCTCCGCCTTCTTGGACTTCACCACCGGATCATCGACATACACCTCGTGTTTCGCCCTATTTGGGGCGGTGGCGATATGCATGGCCCACGATAGGTTGGGCCCGCATTCTTCGATCAACGCCATCCTTGTGTAGCAATGAGACGCCCATGGGCGCCACGAAGCGATCTTGTCTTCATCTTCTTCGCCATGCTAATCGGGTGGTACCCCGATACGCATCCGTAGCATGTTGCTCGCACTCGCAGCTTGAGTCGACGGCGAGATCGTGCAGGGCGTAGTCGGATCCTTCGGCACGCCTTGTTGAGGTTGGTGAAGTCCGCACATCCTCCAACGCCTGTTGATTTCTTGACGAGGACGGGTTCGCGAGCCACAGGATGGGCGACATCGCGGACGACCCCGCCTTAAGAGCTTGTCCACCTCTGGCGGATAACTTCTGGCGCTCCACCGAGCGCCGGACCTTCAGATGACCGGTCGCGCAGGGAACGCCGCCAATTTGTGCTCAATCACCTCCTGGGGACCCCACCATGTCGGACGGTTGCCACGCAAACACGTCTGCGTTAGGATCGAGGAAGGAGACAGCGCGCCTTCCTATTTGGCGCCGAGAGGCGCCCCCCGAACGGTCTTCGCCGGGTCGACTTCGCCGGAGACCGCTTAACCTCCATGCAGACGAACCGGGAGGCACGGTTCGCGGAGGAGCTCCTGAGTCGAAGCCTCGGCCTTCAGGCACCGTCGCTTCGCCAAAGCGAGCGTCCTTGTCGCAGCGGAGCGCCTCAGGCGATCCACTTTCAAGACGATGGGGGGCGGTGGCCGGGATCTTCACCACCATGTACGATAGTGGCAAACCGCCATGAACTTGGTCGTCGGCCCGACCTAGTATGGCGTTATAGGAGGTCAAAGTCCGCCACCTCGAACTCGAGCATCTCGGTCGCGGAAGTTGTCGAACCTCAAACGCCACCGAGATCGACGCGCCCGGTAGACGGACTCGGCCCGGCGCGATGTCAAGAACGGAGTCTTGGACGGTTACCGCTGCTGGATCTGGAGCGCCGTGGCGACCCAGCAGATGGGAGGTTGAGGAACTCCTCCGTCTACCAAAGACTCCGCCCTAGCTTCACATTCCGGACCATGGGCGCAACCACGATCGGGAGATGTCCAGGCGGGCGGTCTTGGTGGTGATCGGCCCGATGAACGCGATCGGTTGCTCCACCACGCCGTTGCTTTATCGACCTAAAGCCGGGCACGGCGGCGACACTTCTCATCGCACGCTTAAAGCTAGCGTGGGACGGATAGGTGGCGAACCGCCGTGGATGACGGCAACCTCGCGCTCCGCTGCTGAAAACAAGCGAAGCCGCCTCCTTGCCCTTGCCATCGCCGGACGCTGCTGCTGCTGCTGCTTTCGTGGACTCGCTTGTCCACCATCTTGTCGACAACATGGCAATCCGCCAAGTCGTGGGAGTTGTTGCGGTGAATGGGACGAGAAGGCCTTCCGTCCCACTCCACGGGCGACGGTCTCGCTCGCCACGTCCGGGGCTGCGCGGGGCCGTCACGGGCGATCGCTATGGCCGCCGCCCGCCGCTTTACGGGACCGTACCCGAAGCGCCGCGACCTCCTCTCTTTTACGCCTGTCGCGCCCATTGCGCTGGCAGCCTTGTCGTCGTTATGAACAGTCGTTGTCAGCGCTCGGCTGCCATAACTCGTCGGTCTCGGCTTTGCGCTTCTTCTTGTCCTTGCCGCGGGGTTCCTCGAGGTCCCGCCCGCCGCTCCAGCTGTCCCCGCCCTCGCAATGCAGGCGGATGCGGCCTCCTCCGCTGAAGGCACTTATGCTCAAGGTGAAGAGCTCCTCCGCTGTTTTGATCTTTGGTGGCCATCTTCTCCTTGACCTTGGGGTCTCGGCGCCTCTCCGAATGCCGTGACCACGGCGCCGATGGAGATGTCGGGATGGAGTTGCGGACTGGACCCAAGCGCCAATATAGTCGCGCAATGACTCTCCTTTCTTCCGCTTCCACGTTAGGAGGTCGCCTTCTACTCCCGGTGCTCGAAGGTGCCCTCGAAGTTGGTGACGAAGAGCCCGAGACTCCTTCTATGACCCCCGGACTCGGGGCAGGTTCATGAGCCACGGCGGGCTCATTGGTGAGGACCCAGGAAGTAGTTCGCGAGTAACCTTCTCCGACCCTCTGTCGGTGCATCACCGTCGTGTAGATCTGCAAAACTCATCGAGGGTTGGTAGAGCCGTCATATTTTTTCGATGGGGCCGGACGAAACTGTTCCGCCTTCGGACGCGCGCACTCCTTAGAAAGGCGCTGCACCCGACGCCGGAGCCTCCTCGCTCCCGGACGCGGTCCTCGCCGCGCCCCGTCGCTTAGGCGGCGCCAAGAAGCGCCACCCTCACCGGCGGGCAGCTCTGCGGAGCCCTCTTCTGGTCCTCCAGCGTCGTGGCACACATGTGATCGCCTTCGGTCGCGGCCCCGTGGAGCTTGTCACGCAGGTCTCTCCATGCGCAAGTGGCGGTCCTCCAGATGGGACCGGAGATCACGGCCACCAGACGCTGCCCGGCCGAGCCTCGTAGGGGTCGCTGCTCTTGTCGTTTTGGCCCGCCTCACCGTAAGATCTGCGAGGAGTGCGAGGGCAACAAAGAACGGGAGGAAGCGGAAACACCAGTTCCCACGCCCCCCGAAACTTGCACCACCGCCGCGGCGGCATCGACGTAGCGGGCCAAGCTGTAGCCAACCACGGTGCCGCCGGGGAGTTCGAGTCACGGAACGGTGGGTTCTCGGCAAAGGCTCGCCGCATGGAGGTTCTGTTCCGGAGTGCACTCCTGACTCCTCCAAGGTCAGGCGCCGCCTAGCTTGGCCGGGGCTGCTGCTTTCCGCCAGGGTTCCGACCCTAGGCGGGCTACCGCCGGTGATCCACCGCCATCGCCATGCCGACTCTGGCAGCGGCTCTAGCGGCCGCCGCTTCCATCGCGATCGCTGCTCCGCCATCGCCGTCTGAAGAAGGGTCGAAGAGGTTGAACCGATGCTAGCGCACCCCTACCTGGCGCGCCACTGACGGCGTGTTCTCCGCTCAACCACCGCGGATCACAACCCTGGTCAGATTTTTAGACTGCTAGCCAACTCGATCAAGCTCGGTTCGATTTGGGTGTCGGGCACAACAAGGCGCAACTCGCAGATTTACCTAGGTTCGGACCCCCTCGCGGGTAATAGTCCTACTCCTGCTGAGCCTTAGCTCTTTTTTGATTGTGGTTGAATGGGAATGTGTTTACAGGGTGCTTGTGAACTGCGTGTGTTCGAACCTATGCTTGTGCAACGCATTCTTCCTCTCTCTCCTCTCCTTTTATACAAGCTTTGGTCATGGAGAGAGCCGAGGGGTAGGCAAGATAAAGATACTCAAGATTAATCGACACGACACGACAGAAGAGACGAAACGTGCAGCCACGCCCAAGGCTGGGCGCCTCGCGTGCTTCGCAGTGGCCTCGACCCGCCTGACCACACCGGTGAGTCTGGGTGGGGCCCGCTGCTCCTCCCGACGGGCGGCCTCCTCAAGCAAGCCTTCTCTGCACGGTCAATTCTTACTTACAAAGGATGTACTGCGGACTGTAAGGGTCATCAGAAGCGGTAATCATTTCTTGTTGTCTATCCGCGTGATGTCGCATTAAATGCGCCTTCCTCTCAGAGCGGGGGAGCCTTCGCCCCAAGACTCTTCGCAACGTTCCCGCGCTGGCCCCACTTGGCGTGTGAGACCTCGCTGGTCTTGAGAGGGGCTCGCCACGCATCCGCCGGCGCGTGGGGCCCTCGCCTCGTCTTGAGAGGGCTCGCCACGCACCCTGGGCGCGGGGGCCTCGCCTCGTCTTCGAGGGGGCCGCCCATGCCATTGGGCCTGATCGCCCACTGGGACGCGTGGGGCCCTCTTGGCTCTCCGAGGGCTCGCCTGTGGGGCTTGCTCGCCTGGGCCGACGCGTGGGGCCCTCTTGGCCTTCTCAGGACTCTTTGTACCGCGGTATTTATTACACCGACAGCACGCATGTACACGGCATGTGCCTCACAAATGCTGAAATTACAGGTGCCTGCCAAATACTTTTTTTTACCGGATTCGAGGAATTTCGTTAATTTGGCTTTTTTTCAATATGGCAATGGAGTTTGATTCTGAGCAAGATGTCCTTAATTTTGTGATGTACTGATTTTTTTTACTGCATTTTTGTTGGTGCAATCCGGTGGAGAAGAAGAAATGTCTCCACCAAACAAATCTGCTGGTATATGCAGAACACTGCGTACAAATCCTCTTCTGCTCTACTTGCTCAGATAAAATGGAGCATCAGCTAATTATTGGCGCTACAGTTTACACCCCCCATCATGTATACAAGTTGCAAATCTTGTGTAGTGACAACTAACTGTTTATAAAGATTATGGGACTGATTTTCTATTATCTAAAAAAATATGAAAACCACGGACTCCGGCTAGTGTGAACTTCATTGCAACGGGACTATCACGGAAACAAATTCGCGACATATTACTTTTTGAGCCGGAGAACATGAGCTCTGCCAAACCATTCAAGTATTAAAAAAATACATAAAAATGAAAATGTAACACGATGCAAAGCACCACAACCACAATGCAACACAAACGCAGCCCTCGGCAAGAAAACAACATTACCAACCACAACTGGTCATCCAAAGTCACAACATCGACGTTCCACATGATGACACAATCAACCCGAGCGAGGCTACCACCGCCATAGCAACGCTAACCTTGTTTTCAACCAATAAGGAGATCCACTAGTCGGTAGTTGACAAACAACGCAATTGGATTTGGGCGGTGCCTTCAACAAGGATGCAACGATAGAAACGTTACTTTCCACCCGCTCGTCTGCAACTAGATTTGGGTGTGTACTCCAAGAGACTCTAGGGTTAGGGGGCACCACAATGATACCTCCAAGGAAAGAAACGACGTGGAGCACATCACCATGACCTGTCCAAGCGAAGAAGCCAATTAAAGCTTTTAATCAGATAAATTCCCACATATAAATGAGAAAAAAGGAAAAGATCTATACAATCATTTATAGCGAGGTTAAATTATAACGGCGTAAATTTGATAGAGGTTAATATAGAAAAAACCATAATTATAATAACCAAATCACGTTTGTGAGGAAGCGTGAGACTACCGTAGTGGTCAGACTTCCAAGCACATACGGGAGAGGAAACCAAAATTGGATATTATCCATGGTAGTCCGAAATCGTGATTCGTGAGTCTGCCGTCATTATCAAACTTACTGCAGCTTACCATCCATATTAGTTGTACGAGTTAAACTCTAATCGGACAAGTTAGCTAGGTCTCCTCATCTATTAAATAAAAGCAAAATATGTCCACGGTGTGACCACGTTAGGATAATTCTCACGTTAATCGAAGAGAGAGATCAACACCGTTAATCATTGTGTACTCAATTATGAAAGCTTATGTTAAATGGAGTTTGTCTGTCTACGTACTCATCCATGTCTCCATCCACCTGTCTAAACATGATCTAACAGAGCTACGTGTTAACCCTAAAAATGAAAATTTCTATGTTAATCTAAGAAATAAGATCTGGATATATATATTTGTGAGCTCAAATTATAATATTCTAGACTAAAAAGAAAGAGTCCTAGCGCACTTCCTATCTAGGACCAAGCTTGCCAGAGTCAACATAGACATAGAAGTATTTTGTCGAACATGTCACTAGGAGCAAAGCATACTTTTGTTAGAAATGGAAAGGCACAAGGAACATGTCACTAGGACCAAAGCATGCATCTGTTAGAAATGAAAAGACACAAACTATAAATAGATCGAGAACAAGGATACAAGACACTCCTTTTACATAAAAACCTGTGCAGAAAAAACCAATTAAGGAAGCCGACAAGCGAAATCTTCACTATTTTCTATGGGAGTTACAACAAACAATGAGATTTACAATGTGACATATTTTTCTGTGCGGCCTATAGGAGATATCTAAGGTGGTGGGAGATATTATGGAAAGAAATTCATAGAGGCATGTGTTGCACACCCAATAAGCTTACTACCGAAAGGAACTCCTCCCCACTTTAATATACTTGGTCTATTTCAGACCTTCGGTCGTATGTCAACAGCTTCCAACAGCTTCCAAGATGACGCTTGCTGAGCTACCGCTCTGTTTTTGCATTGTTCCCAGGGGTTCTTACTCGGCACTATAGATTTTCAACTGTGAAAGGCTAATATGCTTTTTATCTGGGAGCAAGCTGGCCAAAGTCAATTGAGGTGTTTATGCATTGAACATGTTGCTAGGAGCACCGTATGGTTCTAATAGAAATAGAAAGGCACAAACCAAAAACCAAAAGTAGATCAAGAACACAAGGATTCGAGACACTGATTTTACATGAAAAATTCTTACAAAAAACCATGGGTGTTGATAAGAGAAATCTTTGCTATTTTACTAGAGTTACAAAACATAGTGAGCTTTAAAAGGTGGCATGTTTTCCAATGCGGACTTAGAGGAGATCATAATAATATCTAAGTTGATTGAAGTCATTAAAGAAAGAATTCAGTAGAGGCACGTGTTGCGCACCCTACAGGCTTCTTATCGAAGGACCTGCTCCACTCTTAAATAGATTTGGTCTATTTCAGAATTTGGATCATATATCAACACCTTCAAAGCTGGCGCTCGGTAAGCTATCACTCTATTCTTGCGTTGCTCAGATGTGTTCAAAAGGCACTACAAATTTTCAATTAGAAATTAAGTTACCAAAAAAGTATTGCCTACATCGGTGTAGAAACACATAATCTTGACTACCCAAAAATATTATAAATTTCTTTGTTATTTAAAGAAAAAAGATCTACACCATCGATGAGACCAAATTATACCGATGCAAATCTTACAAGATTGGAGAAAAAATTAGCCAATGCGATACAACTAGAAGGCTAGGGAATAGCTATTCTTTGAACAATTGATAGCAAAGTTGTCTATATTAGGGAAAAGACTAATCATCTATATTTACACATAAGGATTCAAATTCAAAGACAAGTTTAGATGCCTAAATGTGCAGGCCACCTTGCTAGATCTTAAATATACTTTAAGTTTAATTCAATAAAAATAACACCATACATTATAGTGATGAAGATCTAATTTTATTTGAATCTAATAGATTGTACGCAATATAACTACAACTTAACAAATCAAGAGCATAGGGGGTTAACATTTCAGAGATTAGAAGGATGAAGAGAAAAACTAAAAGGTAGCGAGAAATAGAGAGGTTTCTACTTATTTGTTTATCATTTTATTTTCTTATTTATGTTTATAGAAAGTACACTTTATTTTTTTAGTACATTTTTTCTCAAAGGTGTGTTAAAAAACTCTAAGTTGTACATGACTCTCAAGGTCAACTTAAAAAGCTCTCAAGTTTAGAAGATAAGCAATAAATAGATAAATAAATAAGCAATAAGGACCACCTTCAACTCTAATGAAGAAAAACAGTACAAGCATAAGGTTATAGATATTGGAAGCCTAAGTAGCTTAAGGTTCAGAGGCAACAATATGCCCTCGATAAGAGATCACAAGAATGCCTACAACTATGGGCAGCGCCAGGCGTTGGACGTCCGACGCCTGGCGCTCCGTCCGGACCAGCCCGCGCCGTCGGATCACCGCTACCGAGCCAATCCTAGCGATGCCATGCACCCACGTCTCAGCTCCTAGCGACTAGATAAATAGTGCAGCGACTAGATAACTGACAATGCATTAGATCAAATTTCCAATTTAACTTCTGATTTTTGTACAAAATTCAAACAGTGTTCAAAATTCATGGAATAAATTTCATAATTCTTATAAAATCAAGAGCAACCCATTTTAAATACTTTTTGAATTTTTTGATTTTCTCACTTTTTGATTTTTGATGTGAACTAGGAGAAGGCACTTATGAAACTTGCATATATACAAGCGAAACTTGGCCGTTTTCATCACGTGTTCTGATGAAACTTGGCCGTGTTCTGATGAAACTTGGCCGTGTTCTGTTGAAACCTGATGAAACTTCGATGTAACCTGATGAAACTTGGATGAAACCTGTTGAAACTTGATGAAACTTGGATTGGCCCGATGAAACTTGAAGAAACTTGAATGAAACCTGTTAAAACTTGATGAAACTTGCATTAAACCCGATGAAACTTGATTCGGCATGAGTTTTACTAATATGAAAATCCAAGTTTCGATGAGATCTAAACCCAAGTTTCAATGAGGCAAACCCCAAGTTTCGTCAGATAAGTTTGAATATTTATATGGCAACAAACATCTTGTTTTGTTCGAAAAAATACGAGGAACACATTGGTGCAAACGGTTTTTGGATTGGAACACCCAGTTAAAAATTATGGTCATCGAAAGAAAAATAAAAAAACGGAATCTGCTGACGTCAGCTTGCGTCATCACTTTTTATGCCCCTGCGCATTCTGTATTTCGCGTGAGTTGCATGCATGGGCCGGCCTTGGGCTAAAGGCCCACTGCCTTGGGCAGGTCCGGACGGCCGGACGGCCTCACACAAGTGTTTCCGTACAACTATTGCTGATAAAAATGTTTCGAAGATTAAAAGCCCAAAGAGTAAGGCCTGGAGGTGGTAACTAGCACTAATTTTAAAAAAAATATGAACTCTACACTCATCCGTTATATCATAATAAAAACATGTGCAAGTTTAAAAGCATGGTGGTTAAAGAGGAAAAAAATCATGTGTTATAAATCATCCTATTAATTGGAGAAAAATCCACACCATCAACATAGTGCGTCTTAATGTAACCTTATTGGTATAAAATATGTTTTTAGTTCATTTCAATAGAAAAATTAACACTATAAACTATAGCGGTGTAGATTTTTTTGTTGGTCTAATATAACTACAACTTAATAATTCAAGAGAACATAGGAAGGTAACACTTTAGAGACTAGAAGACTAGATAGAAAATTGGAGGCGGCTAGAAATAGAGAAGTATTTACTTATACTTTTATCTTATAATTTACTCCCTTCGTTCCAAATTATAGGTCGTTTGACTTTTTTGACACGTACTTTGACCACTCGTCTTATTCAAATAATTAGCGAAAATATGAAAAAAAAAAACTCAAGTCATTTTTAAAGTACCTTTCATGATAGACTAAATCATAACAAAAATAAATTATAATTATAAAATTTTTTGAATAAGACGAATGGTCAAAGTACGTGTCAAAAAAGTCAAACGACCTATAATTTGGAACGGAGGGAGTACTTATCTATGTTTTTAGAATAAAAACACTAAATTTTTTAGTTTGTTCTTTTTACCTCAAAGGTATGTTCCAAAGCTTTTAAAAAGTCATATTAGTTATATCCGACTCTTCAGACCACCTCAAAAGTATGAACATAATGTTTTATGTATTAAAAGTGTAAAATGATTATGGCTCGATTAGAGTCACTACTTCATATCAAAATGCTCTGAATACTATGGGTCCAAAGAATAAGAATAAGACTTGGAGCTTTGGAGGTGACGACTAGTGGATAACTAAAGAAAATTAGTATGAAGCATATGTTCAAGAAAAATATGCGTAAGTTTGAGAGCGTAATGATGAAATATAATAAAAATTCAAGTTGTCTAATGAAAGGCTACAAATCTTCATATTAACTACGAAAAATCCACAACATCAACATTGTGGGTCTCGATTATGGACATAGATCTTAAGTATGCTTTTAGTTAAATTTAATGGAAACTTCACATCATCCATATAGTAGTGTAGATATGTTTTTTTGTTGAATCCGATAGATATCGTGTAATGTGACTATAACTTTAAAAATCTAGCCGAGTAAGTGCATGGGTCAACATGCTAATTATGTGTTTGATAATCGGACGCGATGCGATCTAGAAACGACACCAGAGGCACGATGTTTGGTAACGCAGTTTAAATCTCAGCCTACATCTGCGGGGCAATGTTATGGGTGCTACTCCCCAACAACGCAACATACCGTCCATCCAAGTCACAGCCACATGCCGGCCGCGACGTCGCTACTTAGTCGTTACCAATTACATCAGGGGTGCCCCCCTAATTATACAGGAGCCAGGATACGAGTCCGACTCTAACACGACCCTCCACTTCCTATTACAACACAAAGTCCATGTAAGCAAGCTACTAGTACACATATTCGACACCTAACAAACTCCACATTGGCAAATATGACGTCCACCACCTTAAAGTCATCGTAACGTCTTGTGTGAACCCATGTACTAGACTCTGGTTTTCCTGCCCAGCTCACGTCAAGCCACCCGATAAGTATGATTTGGCCTCAAACCCACCACCTATTGGAATTCAATTCTTGAGTTCTCGGCACGCTTCCAATGAGCCATCACAAGACTCGTCGTGCACGGCAACATATCGCACCTAGCTATACGTCCACGACACAAGAATCAAGTAGCGAGTGTCGTGACGTCGCCCCTGTGCAACACCCGTAGTATCACCAACACCATGATACCGCCATCGCTTTGATCTCTCTGGTTGTCTCGCCACGTTTGGTGGCTGGTTTGATAGCGAGCATGTCCGAAGCCGCCTCTGCTTTGCGTTGTCTTCGCTGATTACATCGTCGACCCAATCACCACGTCTGGTCCGATTCTTGTTAACGGTAATCATAGGCGATCCAGGCCTCCCCCGTAGTTTTCGACACCACCGATCGATCGTCGATCGCCGACATGCTCCACCTTGCACCAAACTTGATGTTTTCGTTTGGCGCACACGTGTATGCATATATAATACTCGCACCTCCTCTGGATCATCCACATCGCCGAATCTTAGCTCTGATACCACTTGTTAGATAATCGGACGTGATGCGATTTAGAAACGATATCAGACGCACGATGTTTGGTAACGCAGTTTGGCTCTCAGCGTACATCTGCGGAGCAATGATCATGTACGCTCGTCCCCAACAACGCTGCATACCGACCACCCGGGTCATGGTCACATGCTAGCCATAACCACCTGTGTGCCTATGCCGATATTTGGTCGTTTCCGATTACATCAGGGGCACCCCCTATTTACATAGGAGCCAGGACACAAGTCCGAATCTAAGATGACCATCCTTTTTCTATTACTACACAAAGTCCATGAAAACTAGCGGTACACATATTCGACACCAACTCTAATATTACAACAAATTATATTCTCCCTTCCTTGTTCAGATGAATGGAGTATTAATTGATCAATGGCTTTACACCCCACCTTGTGCATACTACAATCCTTGTGTAGTGACAAGACAACTAACAATTACCACGTCGGCGCCGGCCGGCGACGCTGTATCACCCTGGTCACGTGACGAAGTCGTGCAGCAGCGGCGATGTCGAGCCGAACTGCGGCCGGTCGTCGGGGCCGTCCACCACGTACTCAAACGCCGCGTCGCCGCCGTAGACGCCGTCTCGCCGCACCGCCGGCGCCAGCCCTGGCTGCTCGGCCGTGACGACGGTGAGGCGCCCCGCGCTGTCGCGGTGGTGTAGTCCCAGCGTCAAGGACACGCTTCCTCCGTCGTAGCCACCGAGCCCCGCCACGCCATCACCGAAGTCCAAGAACCTCATGCCTCCTCCGCCGCCGCCGTGGTGCCCGAACTCGTTCTGCATGAGGACGCCGCCGTCGTGGCAGGAGCGGGACAGGCCGGTGATGGAGGCGTCCGCGGCGGCCATCTCCTCCGGCTTGAACGGACTGAGCTGGCTGGCGCCGTGGATGTGCATCGCGGCGGCGCTAGGCGGGCTCTGCAGTCGGTCCTTCGGCGACCTGACCGGCTCGTCCTTCCCCTCCCCCCCGCCGCCGCCGTTCTCCGGCGACGAGTTCGAGTCCATCTCCGCGCCGAACTCCTCCTTGTACATCTCCTCGATCATCGGCTTCCACAGCCGAACACGGGCATTGATGAACCAGTTCGACACCTGCACAAGATCAATCCAATCGCATCTGTTTCACAAAGAATTCAAGATCCATCGCTCTTACTGACATTTACATATCGATCATCATTCATCATATCATATGGTCATCTCATTCTCACCTGGCCCCGAGTCAAGCCCGTCTGCCTCGCCAGCATCAGCTTCTCGGAATCTTTGGGATACCTGAACGAACCATTGCAAAGGATGATCAAGGTCGCAGCAGCAGCAACAGCAATGGCGATCGATGAGCAGGTGGGTTGTCCTACGGGTGGAGGAAGTGCTCGAAGAGCCAGGCGCGGAGGACGGAGACGGCGGGCTCCGGGAGGCCGCGCTGGGGGCGCCACGCCGCCGCCGGCGGCAGCATGCCGAGCTGCTGCTGCCGGAGGCGGTGGATGCCCGGCGACGGCGCGGCCGGCCCGCCGAGGCTCCGGTGGCTGGACCGCAGATGCGCGCCGATGGCGTCGCGCAGCGACCGGAAGTGGCGGGAGATGGTCTGCCGGGCCAGCGCCGTGTACGGCCGCGCCGCGCCGCGCCCCGCGGCGGCGTCCAGCGACGACGCCAGCGCCTGCATCTGCTGCCGGTACCGCCTGTACCCCTGCTCCACCTGTCACAAAATCAATGATGCTGCTCTGGTCAAATGATCATTCAAGTGCAGGAGACAGTTCAATTTCCGTGCAAATATTGTAACATTTTCAAGTAGGGACTGACTATTCAACAGTCAGCTGTTTTTTTTTTAAACCCTCGATCGATTTTCTGGACCGTTGAATTGAGATCCAACGGCCCAGATCAACCCGCGCCCCCACACTCTCTCTCTCTTACTTTCCCCTTTCCCCTCCCCCTGCACCACCCGATCCCGACGGCAGCTCTGCTCAGCGCCTCCTCCTCCTCCTCCCCGCCGCCGCACGCCGCTGCCGCTTGCCGCCCTAACCGCGCCCGCCGACCTCGCCCGCCGCCTTGCCTAACCTAACCCGTGGCGCCTTACTTCGCCACCGCCTGCCCAACCGCCTTCCTCCGTCCCGGCTCGTGGCGCCTGGCCATCTCCGTCGCCCCCTCTCCATCCTCACCAACCGCCAGAAGCCGCCTCTGCCATCCTCTAAGTTCATGCGGCACCCAACCCTAACCCTAAGCCCGGCGCAAGGCGTGGAGAGAGTGAGGTCCGGAGGAGGAAGACGCCGGCGGGCTGGAAGTGAGATCGACTGAAATCCCCCCCGAATTTCAGTCGCTTGATGATTAGCATTTCCCAAAAGTATTATGATGGCCAATTGGCTATGCTATTTATTTATTTATAGGAATTCCTAGCGAACGGGCACGGTTTGGCACGGTAGAACATCTCCATGGCCTCTCAAGCCCTAGGCGTTGCCATTGCCTTCTTCTTCGATGTTCTTTGTCTGTCTCCACCCTCTGCTCGGCCGTCGTCAACGTCTCCGACCACCGTTCGCCCACGTACCTTAACGATAGGCCACAATGTGCAGATCCACCCACTCACGGTGCTCCACCGCCTTTGTCCGCTCTCATGGCTCGGCACTAAACCGCCACAATCCACTCCCACCACTAGGCCACCGCCTCCCAGGCCTCCTCTAAATGCTCGAGGAACAGGAACCTCCCAAAACCTAACCCAAATCCTTACTTGATGGTGGTGGGGACAACATTGGTGAGGTTGAGAAGGCACGCGACGAGAAGAAAGGAGAAGGAAGAGGCGACGTCGCACGGAGGAAAAAGGGACGAGGCTATCTTGTCACGACTCACAACAAGATAGCGTTTCGCAAGTATTTCTTATCTTGTACAGACAACTGGCGCTAGGACACAAATTTCATGCCATTGTTGTATGGCACTCAAGCTCAAAGTATCATGGACTTTAATCAACAAATGTTTGTAATTTGCGGTTCTACATAGGTTATATTTCCTATTTTGTAACATTGAATTATTACTCATTTTTAGTCATAGAATGTACATGAGTACACAAAGTATATTAATTTTCACCAAACGTGTTACAAGAAAATATGCTTTCGCTAATCATCGTAAGACTGATTTTTCATGAAGAATCAGTCGATTTTATCACATACCTAGATGATTCCGTCTTTCTCATCTTCGATTGCCACCGCCGTCGCTGTCTTCTCGCGTCGCCACACCATGGAGCTCGGGTTAGGGTTAGGGTTTAGGCTAGGGTGGGGTTCCCGGTTCCCATGGCTTAGAGGGAGGTTGGGTGAGGCGGCGACATGGCGGTGGGGTTGGGTGAGGGCGGTGACAACGGTGCCAGAGCGGGGGGAGGGGTGAAGGAGGTTAGGGCGGCAGAGGAGGGTGGATCGGCATTGGAGAGGAGAGGTTAGGGTAGGCAGGGGAGCTACGACGGTAGGTGGCATTGGCCTTAGGCAAGAGGCGGAGGCGATAGGTGAGGAGGAGGCGAAGCGGAGTAGTTGGATCGGGGAGGAGCAGGGTGGGTTGGGTGGGGGAGAGACCAAGAGAGAGGAACTCAATTCAACGGTGCAAAAAAACGACCGCGAGTTTAAATAACTCAGTAGGCTGATGTCAAGCCAGTAAAAAAAAATACGGATTTTGAATATATACGAAACAAGCGAATTCACGAAGAAATATGTTCGTATCATTATTTCACCTTTGTAACCTTTTATTTTTAAAAAGAATGGAATGCAGTTCAGTGGCTGATCATTGATTTGGACTCTCTAATTACTACTCCCATTCTCTTTTTTTTTCTATAGGAAAATGCGGAGTATTGAGCATGTAGTCATGTACCTCATCGAGCATGGCAAGCAGCGCCGTCACTTTGTTCTGAAGCTCCTGCCTCTCCGGCGGGGAGAGCTGCGCAGGAGCAGAATCGACGGCGGGCTCCTGATCGGCCGAGCCATGGCTCTGGTTCTTGTCAGGCTTCCGCTTGGCGATGGCGTCCTGCACGCTCACCAGCTCGTCCAGCAGTTCCCTGGTCGCGTTCAGGTACTGCGAGTGCGAGCTCTGCGCCGCGATGCCAGCACGGTGTGCGCCGCCGCTCGCCGCCACCGCGCCGACGAGCAAGGAGGCGTCCGCGCTCGCCGGACGGAACGGGCACAGAGACGCCGATACCTGCGTGGCGAGGCTGAGCGACAGCGGCCCATGGTGGCGCGTCGCCGAAGCGTGGCCGCCCATCATCATTAGCTGCCGGTGCAAGCTGATCGCGGCGGCGCTGCTCGTCGCCGGCGGCTCGTCCGCGGCGTTCGCGAACGGGAGCCCGCTCCGGCCGCCGCCTTGCTGGTCTTCATCTTCTTCCGGCGCAGTGGCGGTTGCAGGGAGAGGGACAAGACTCACCGTCGAGGGATCAGGGAACCCGTACTGGTGGTGCGATGGCGCGTAGTGGTGGAACGCCGGCATGTCCCCGCTGACGCCGGCGTCTCGTTGATCGCCGGAAGCAGAGAAGAATGTGGCCATGATCTTCACGAGGAGATGGACATGAGCCTGGCTGATGAATCATGATGGACGGCGACGAGGAGATTCAGTGCTTGGCTTTGCCATCGGAAGAGTGCCTTTTGATACTAAAAGATTCAGTCTTGAATTGGCAGGGAGGTGTGAACTGGCTGCAAAAAGATCTGAGAATTCAGAGCTGTGGCAACTGGCAACATCAGCGTCAGTATATAGCATCAGGAGATGACTTCAGGTCTTCAGGATACATGCTCGTTTGCTCTTGTTCAGAAACTCTTTTGCCGATCTTTTGAGATGGCACGATTTTCGCGAACACTGAGAAATGTTTTATGGCCTTAATTAAGAATTAATGTAAATGTTTTATCAGCGTGAAATTAAATCTCATAGATGAAAAAACACTTAGTAAAAGAAGAGAGTAGGGGTACAGAAGAGCTCAAGGTTCCAACTGACCTGGAGATAGTAAGCTTTCATGTTGCTGCACTTCCTTTGAGACAAAGATCGAATGGATTCGCTTTATCTGAAAAAGTGAACAGATCAAAACTGTTCATTAATTGATGAACTCGGCATTTAATTTGAACAAAAAAAAACCCCATACCAGGGGCACGGCAATTTGCATCATATATCAACTCATCATCCACAAATTTAAACTCTAGTCTAGCCAAGATAAACTAAGGCACAGTTGTAACGGCTCAGAATGCCAAACCAAACAAGAACTAGCTCAAGAAGAGGCAATATTTCCAGTTGGTGCATTCAGCACCATGGTATGCTAATTACAAGCAAAAGAACTCAACCAGTAGGAAATAAATACCACGCAACAATGCAAAAAGGAAAAGGAAAACCTAACCATGAAACAGTTAGACACGCAGAGAAAATCAATGGCAGCAAAGAGCAGAGACAGGGTAGAGAAGATGGGCTATTACCTCTCTGCAAATAACTAGGACACAAGCAAAGGCAAGAACAGGCTATATGGGAGAGACTACCAAGAACACGGAGAGAGTTATATTAAAGAAAGAGTTGAAGAAGAGAATTTCTAAACAAAAGAGCAGTATATCTACCTCGGTCATTAAAAAAGTCATTTATTGACTTTTTAGACACTTTTTCAATTATCTGTCTTATTCAAAAGATTAGTTTAAATATGTAAAATATAAGTCATACTTGAAATACATTTAATAATAAACTGAATCATAACAAAAATAAATAATATTTATATAAATTTTTTGAATAAGACGAATGGTTAAACGACGCTCAAAAAGTCAACAATGATTTTTTTTGAACGGAGGAAGTAAAGATGTTATAGCACTCCTTTTTGTTCTTTCTCTGGTTCTTTTTGGTTCCCCCTCTCAAGTATAGTTGCTTTGATGTCTAACTTCTTCCTTGAGCTTACCATACTGTCACCACCCAATAGGATCCTCGTAGCATTATCTTTCTAAAAATACTAAACAAAGCCCACCAAAATCTTCGATTAGGATCTCGATTCTTCAGTAAATGATGCAGTGTCTTTTTTAACAACAGATTGTAACTTCTATAAATATGTCATACGGTATCCAATTTGTACGAAACAAATTTTGTAATTCATTTTAAATCCTAAACAACCCATTTTCAAAACTTTTCGATTTTTTTAATTTTTGAATTTTTAAAATTCAAAAAAATCAAAAAATCTTAAAAATTTAAAAAATGAAAAAGTTTCAAAAATGGATTCGTTATGATTTTAGATGAATTACAAAATTTATTTCATACAAATTGGATACCGTATGACATATTTATAGAAGTTACAATCTGTTTTCAGGTGAAAATGCACACTATGCATTTACAGTAGCAACTGCAGGAGATCCCTGTGGTCCTCCGTCATGGAGACAGCTGTCGAGGCGGCGGAGAGCGTGGAGGCGGCGGACAGCCATCCTAATCGCGCCAGCCCAGTCGAGCTCTCATGGCGGCGATGGGCGGCGCCGCCGAGCTCGCAGAATCACCACCACGCGCCAGTCACGCGAGACATCGCACACATCGTTATAAAATTACTAAGTAATTTCCCCCATTAATCATCAAGTAATTACCCACCTGCCACCAATTATAAAATTTTCACTTCCTTATATGCCCTTTTTGCGATCAACGGTCTATGTTTCTTCTTAACAAGATACCTCTAAGTACCTCGCAAACACCGTAACAAACCTCAAAATATAGTATCAAGTTTCAATACAACAAAGCTGTACATACTAGAATTTAACATAAACAAATGTGCATATATGTTATGTTTTTACCCATATATGTATTTAAGCCTGTTTCAGGAAATAAAAATCTAGGCTGAACTTTTCGGGGGACATTTAAACTGAATTTGTCTCATAAATAAAAGGGAGGCATTATTTGATAGGCGCCTGTAATTTTAGCATTTGTGCAGACACATGCCGTGTACATGCGTGCAGACCTCACATAAAAAAATTCCACTATCGCAAAACGTTTTTTTCCAATAAATGAAAATATGGAAAAACAGTAGAAATTTAGTGGAATTTTTACTAATTGAGTACTAACTATTGAATTAATCCGGATGCACCCACGAATCCACGATCCAACGGCCGATCAGCGCGTGCACCACGATCCAACGACCAACCGCGGCGCGCGCAGACACCTGCGAAATAGCACGGCCGCATAAATAAACTCCACAGATTTTTCCATGCTTCGCTTGCACGCTATCCGCTCATAGGTCCCTATCATCTGTACACGTGGAGGCATGCTTATCAGCAATTTGCGTACTTTCACCGCATCTTTGATAATAAAACTAAAATCTCTTTTCCTTGTCAACAAATAGTACCACCACCCATATTTTTTATTTAAAAAGTTTTTCCTGTCATTTTTGTCAATAGTGCATTCAAGTAGATTCTTGCCGCTTGGTTTGTTCAGTTGCTGCATGGAGAAGCAAATTTGCTGCTTGATTTCTTGGTGTGTTTGACCTGAAAGATACCAACTTGGCAATTTAAGAACTTTTCAACGAGCATTTGCTGATCAGTATTCAGTAGGTGTTGGTGATGGAATTTGTTAAGGTGTATTCATCTCCTAACAACCGGTTGGTAGACCTAAAGCTTACCTTTCCCTTCGAACCCCTCAATCTCTCTACTGATCAGTGATCACTAGTTTCTCATAAGCAAAATGAGTGTTGCTGCCATTTCATTTCCGAAACAAAGCTCAAATCTACATTGCCACACAGAGAACAAAGTAGATTCGCCCATGCCCAAATTAGCATTTTTCTAGTTAAAAGCACACTATTATGCCCCTAACACTTTAACCAAAGCAATCTGGTTTGTTTTGATTTGGTGGTGCCACAGCTTTTGTTATTGGGCATGTGGTAGTGATGTCCAAGGACAAGTGTTCTTATGGTCCCCTCCAGGTGATCAATTTTGCTCTCGAGTCTCAGTCTCGACTATGTGTTGCCAATGCCTTGTACATTGAATCACTGATATGTGGGTCTTATATATTTAATACAATGTTTTTAATGAAAATAGTAGATAAGAAGTACTATAAATCTCAAGGAACATACATGTCTTCCTTTTGCTCCCATGAAGTAATCTAGTGTAATGCATGTTTCAGGATTGTGACCATTCATAGTTTTGAGTGAGCACTTCCTTTTCAGATATCAGAATGTTCCTGATAGTTACTATAGTTTAACTGTAGTGTATGCTACTATACGTACGGTTTCATTGTTACAAGCTATTAGAAAAATACTGAAAACTGTTATGATCATGTTTTTATTTTAAGAAACATAGGTCTTACCACATCGAGTTTCAGCTACTTCGTGAATGGGTTACCTGGGATTCATGTTGAAGCCACTTGTCAATTTTTCGATGTATCGCATACTTCATAGTTTTTAGTGTACTTCAACAAGGTAAGTAACATACCTTGTGGTAGACCAAACTCCCATTAATTTTGGCTGCTTCCCTTTTTGAGGCATTCAGAATTTAGGAACTGTGATTTTTAAGCAGAAAATACATGAATTACGATGTGATGTGTAAATTTGTGTTCATTTATTTATTAATAAATCATTACTCGTGCTAAGTTAGGTCCTAAGTTCCCTATCAGATTTGACCATTGGATCACCTGTAATTCATATTCATCTCAGTTGTTAAAATGACAGAAGTCTGAAAGGTAGAGATGCATTTTGTTGAGATGAGATCAGATTGTGCCAATCCAAGCAACCGTTGATTTAAGTACCAATACTAAGGTTTATTTAAAAAATTTCATTGCAGTTTGTGTAAAGTGATTGCTTTCATCTTGTCACTATCACTTTATCTTTATAGCAGATGAGCTCAATTCGGTCATATCTTCATTGGGATCAGGTGATTGGGACTAGCTGTCGTCTCACCAGATGACTGGCCAATATTTTTCTAAAATGACATGTATTGATGTGGTCCAAACTAGCTCGTAGAAGTTTTACAATGATTTAAGACAGTATAGTAACGGAATTATGAAGGAAATGGCCAGCTCTCAGCACTTCAAGAAATTATTTTATGTCTTTGACGTGTATGGAGCCATGGGCCAATGGTAGACGCAATAATAAAACAGTCCCGCTATAGTGAAGAAAAAGGAGAACAGAATCAAAAGGATATTCCATAGAACAAATCGCGATTTCATGCAAAGACGGCATCAACTAAGTAGTCAATTGTAGCATGTTTATGCAATTAACTTTAGTCTAGCATTGCTACAAACTAGGTGTGGACGAGAGCATAATTAATGTCCAAGTTTCTAAGTAGCAATTTGCATCAGCTAGATTTTTTTTCCAGGGAAAATACTTCCTTCTGCCTCCCATTTGAAAATTTTAGGACGAGAAAGGAAAGGACGGAGTTACTTATTGAGCCATTGCATTTTACTGATGAGAGAAAGATTGTCTTGTATTGTTACTGCATCGAGTTCTCTCATTCTCAGTGTGCCACTGTACTTGCTTCAACAACACTTCTTTTTCGTTTTGACTTTTTATGAGGAAATTTTGCAGAAGGAAAGGTATACATGCCCTACCATCTCGAATTATTATCGCACTCAAATGCCACAGAATCTAGATTGGACGCTATTTCTTTCAGATGTTAGATCACATGGCATTTGAGAAAGTACATAATATGTAGTAGATTACTACATTGCCCGCGCCAGAAAGCTTTCCCTTTGCCATTTGCCCCAAAGTGGCACTTCTTCTGAACTTGAGACATGTCATGGAACATTATTTATCTTCGGTGACTGTGGCATGAGACTGTGATTCTTGCAAGGCAATTCTATTCCATGCCTCCCTATTCTTTTCTCTGCAAACTGTACAGACTGCAGCAGGGACACTGAAAAGTACAAAACTGCACAGTAAACTAAGAAGCCAGAGGAACTGTTCACAACACTACAACAGTGTGACCTGTCTTTTCTTCTTCTTCCAAACAGTCCGCCCCCAAAATATGGATCCCTTGAGAAAACCAAATCCTAGGCTTAGGAAGAACAGCCATGCAAAGTGCAAAAGGTGCTTCTTTGCAAGGAAAGAAGATGTGCATCAGTGGCAGGTAACTTTGGTTCCTGAAACTACAGTACTATCACAGTATCACTGCAAACCATGCATTAGAAAACCACATGCATGGGGGTAACTGACCACTACTGATACAGGCAGTACTGACCCGATTCCTAGTATTCAAGCACAAGGGAGCCCATGACCGTGAGCAATGCAAAAGCAAAAGCTGATGCAGAAAAGAGAGGGAGTAGTATGTATACGAGTATATCATTAAATGATATCTTAATAGCTTCTTCCTGTGATCTCTCATATTGTCCCATTTTGTGTGGCCTGCACTGCAGGGCTACATGAATGATGCAGGCAGGCCATGGCACCAGATGCATGAACAGGGAGCCTTTCCCTCATTGCCAATCTGCTCACTGTGCTGCAATTCCCGAAAGCAGCGGTGCCCTTCGTCCTCGATCGACTAGACTGTGACCAACTAACTGAAAGCGCATGCATGCATGTACTACAGTCTACACTCTACAGTGCCCCGAGAGTCGCTTTCATTTTCCCTTTCCTTTTCTTTGCGCAGATGCTAGACCGATGATCTCCTGCACCGATTGATCGAGTGTCGGCACGGCTGAAAGAGGGGTCTGAACATCAACATCGTGTTCTTGACCACACAGTCTGACATGTACCCACCGCCTGTTGTTGAATTGGACATCGACTCTGCGAGCTATGTATATATTTGGATGTTCGCGAATGGCTGGGCCATGCTGTGGCCTTGTGGGTTGGGCTATGTCGTGGGATGCGGAGTTAACGATGTTTGGTTCCCTCTATTTATGCATGGATATATAACTTATAAGAGAACATATCAAATACAATTAAACTAACCACAATGCAACCAAACTATTAAAAGTTGTAAAAAAATTTAAAAAAATTTGTGGATGTACTCTTCAACTTACTCTACCTCTATATAAAATTTCAAGTTCAAATTCATCCTATATTAAAAGTTACAAAAAAGATAAAATTCTATCAATTTTAAAATCGTCAAAACTATCCGTTTTCTTTTTTTATATAACTCTTAATACAAAGTGAATTTTGCTTTAAAACTTCGTACATAGGTAGACTAAACAATGAAGTATATCTACAAATGTTTTCATAATTTTTTTTGCAACTTTTGATAATTCGGTTGCATGGTGGTTGCACCGTAAAATTGATTGCATAGGATATGTTATAGTAGTATAGATGATTGTATATAATGCAATCCATGTTAGTTATAAATATCACTAGAGACAATATATGAGATGGTCGATATGGTTGCACGTTTTTATGAGAAGCTTTTTCCGACGCAAGGTTTCTTATTTGTAATGTAGAGTCCACTTTGAAATGTACACAATCTAAATATCTATGGATGTTCTCTCTCCTCAATATCATCACATGTCCTACTGTAATGCCCCGTATGGGCCTTCCAGCCTGGCCCACACCTGGGCATAAGTGGGCGTGGGGAGGGCTCCAGCCCTAGCCATCGTCCTATGCAGCCACCATTGCCTTCTATCGTAGTCGCCGTCCAAAGTAGTTGACACTATCGCCTAGCCGGCCGGAGTGTCACCCCTCGCCGCCATCGTCATTGGAGGGTGTTGCACACCGCTCCTGTTGCTCGTGGCTTGTGTTGCCGTTGTCGGGAGACACCGTGGTCTTTAGGATGGATGCCGAAGGGCATCGTTGTTGCTGCCATCAAAGGACGACGACATCGCCGCCTAAAAGGATCAAGCAGGCCTAGAGGGGTGAATAGACAATTTTAAAACTTTTTCGATTGATGTTGATGATTAGTCAAGTTAAGAGTGACCCAAACTGCTAATGGAAGCTACACAAGTATTAGAACTAAGCATCAACATGCATGAGAACAAATGAAAGCAAAATACAAAAATGTAGTGCGCAGTGATAGATTATTATCCCTCGCGATTCTTTGCACGAGCCACCAGTGATATTATCACTATTAGTCAGCTTACAGACCTGCTAGTACCACGATAATATCACTAGTGATGCAATTTTTGAACCACGAGAGATAGTATCACTAACAATTCATGCAACTATCTACTAGTGATATTCATACTATCACTAGCTAGCAGTTTTTTTGGGGCTCATCACCGGTAGTTTTTGCCTTCTCCGTCAGTGATGGGACGCGCGCACGGATGAACGTTTCTGTAGTGATATTGGTAGGCACTTCACGGAAGTGTTGTAAATTGGTTCGCTCCTGAATAGCTAGCCTAGGCAAGAGTGTTGCATCAATGGGTGACACTCAGTTATATTAGTATAAACTTAACAAAACAAATATCTGTATTGCATCGCATACAACAAATGAGAAGTGGTTTGTATGGAGTAATTATACTGACATTTGTTTTGGAGTATGATGAGTATGGATTTCTGAACATGGTTTTTCTATTATAGTCATTTATACATATAATTTGTTTAGTACTTTCAAAATACCATTACTTTTTATTTGGTTTTTGGGTTATCATCGATGGAGACATGCATGGGATGAAAATAGCACCCCATTTTTTGCACGAGCACGTTAATCGTCGGGTCCTAGTTAGGTTAATATGATATTGCATATATTTGTAGCTTAGGTCATTCTAAGAATATTTAGAATGAAAATCTATGTTGGAATTGTATTTATTAACTCTTGTATATTTCGTTTATTGTCTTATTGTGTTTCGCCGCCATCAAAGGTTAGAAAGATAATTGTTGGTCGTGTTGGGTTCCTCGTTGAGGTGAAACCGGTATTTAGCTTATAGAGACTTGGTTGTGGTTAAAGCTTGAAATATATTAGAGTTTATAGTTATTTATGTTATATCTATGGTATGGATTTAGAGAAAACGTAGGAGATGCTGCCAAAATTTATAGTTCTTGGTAGAGTTAATAGCATTTTGATTTCATAAGGAGTCGGGGTGTTACACATACATGGCAAACCTTGCATACGACTTATATACAAAAGTGAACCATTATACATGCTCTTAATTAGGTGTTGTTTGGTTACCACTTATAGGTTGGTTAGGCTCATGGGATTTAGGATAATGTTTGGTTGCTTGTATTAATGGAAGGGTCTGTCTAATAGGATGCAAATGAGTCTACTCAGCTTGGTACATGGGAACGTGGATTTGGATCGCAATATCCCCATGGAGCTCACATGGTTCCAATGCATTTCATCTCTCTCTCTTTTGTATTTGGTGCTTTGCAATCAACCAAACATCTTAACAGTTAGATTGGTCTTGTAGACACAAACAATTAATCAACTATCATCGCCACTTGTATCAACTCGTCCTACGCATGATCATCCATGCCCCGATTCAAAGACAAAGAATTTCCTGCTGCTATCATATAATATTCATCTCTATTTGGTGATAAATAAAGCACTTGTCTCCCTTTTTTTTCTTTTGCTTTCTCAGATATTTCATAAAATGGACTCTCTATGGATCCCCACCAGTGATCAATTAATCTCAGGAATGGCTATTTTTGATACGATGCAAACGGTGACACCAGATATATATACAATATGTCTCGGAATAGCTGCGTCCATGGCATCCTTCATTCTGCTTGGAGGAGAACCCACCAAGCGTATAGCATTCCCTCACGCGAGGATTATGCTTCACCAACCTGCTAGTGTTTATTATCGGGCAAGGGCACCAGAATTTTTACTAGAAGTGGAAGAGTTACACAAAGTTCGCGAAATGATCACAAGGGTTTATGCACTAAGAACAGGCAAGCCTTTTTGGGTTGTATCCGAAGACATGGAAAGGGATATTTTTATGTCAGCAGACGAAGCCAAAGCTTATGGACTTGTCGATATTGTAGGAGATGATATGCATGAGCCAAGTGAGGCTGAGTAGATATATGCGTGCAACCATACATCACGAGTTTCGATGCATCTCACGCATTTTTTCCTATACGTCCACCCTAAACTCGAGTCGTACGGAAGCGAATCACATATCTTGACAACAAGACTAGCTAACTAGCACAACTAGCTCAACATATGCAACAAAGTTATCATGGATGCCTTGCGCGGGTTATGCTAAGAATATCTATGCAACCAAACATGTTCGTTTCAGCATCAAAATTTAGAATCGACCCTGAGCCTGAACAGAGAGATGCATGCTCCGCTGAAGCAGACAGAGACCAGAGAGCTTACGCATGCGTGGAACAGTGAAAGGAAGCATGCATGCTTTGGCGCCTCGCACCGTCGCACGTCGTTGCAGCCTTGCAGGGACGTCAGTCGTCAAGATCGAACTTGAAAGATGTTGGTCCGGACTAGTTGGCTAGCAGTAGTACGGTGAATGAACATACGCTCGAAAAGAACTAGTGTAGAATTCATGTCGGTGGCTCACAGAGCCGGAGCCCCGAAGGTCATTCTGCTGCGGGCTGCTCTGCCAACGGCCCAAGAAACGCTGTCGACACTGCTGATAACATGACCAAGGATTTATATTTCGCAACACCAAAAATTTCGTTGCCCACCAAAATAACCGGATTTCGCGAAATTTCGGCCGAAATAAAAATAGAGATTTTGAATTTTAAACAAGGAGTTATGAAAAATAGCAAACCAACAACTCAAACTATTCACCTCATGTTTGCACTAATCACTAAGCTATCATAGGTTCTCAAAATAAGGATATTGTGGCTTCTTTTTTATATGTTAGTCTCAAGTTTTATAAAATTATTTGAATTCAAAAATTTCAAGAGGTGATTTAAAATTTCGTTGCGGACCGAAATCACCGAAATTCACGAAATTTCGCAAAATTCCGGCTGAAATAAAAATCCCTGAACATGACTAACTTACACGAATACACTATATCAAATAAAATATAAAAGATGAGTATATACATGAATAATAGCTGAAGAGTGTTGGATGACCTAAGAGCATCTTTAGCAGGCCCTCTATAATATTGTAGCAGATATAGAGGGATTGCTGAAGGGAAAAAAATCTTTTACAGTATGTATAGCGTAAATTGTGAAGGAATTTTAGAGGGATGAATAGAGAGGACGCCAAAAATGTTTTAGAGAGGAGATGCAGAGGGGTTGTTGTTGATGCTCTAAGTTAGCCCTGGGTTGGTGATGCCTTAAGTACATGTTGACGAGTCGTTTGTAGGTTGTGGACACTGTCAGGCTGTGTCAACGGTCTTCTTCTTTCTATCTGTTAACCGTGGCACCAACCCTATCTTCCTAGGTGCAACATTTTAACTTAAGGGTATTGTTGACATCATAATTTGGAATTTGGCTGGTATCATCATTTGGAAAGAAACGAAGATAATTGGGCCATTTTGGGCCAGCGCAAAGTGGAAAGCATGCCGAAGTCAAAGATGAAGATAGAAGAGCTTGTGTCGGAATTTAGAGATAATATACAGATATATTAATATAATTTTGTGGCAACCATGAGCAAAGTTAATTAGTCGATTATATACATGCATAAATACTTGGAATTGAGGCCTTGTAAAAAACTGGCAATCAACCAATACAAATCTACTTTTCAATATCATCTAGTAACTTCACTATATTCTATATTTCAATCAAGTTGTGCATCCCCTTTTGATTGGCTTCCAAGTACACCCCGGGTAGGAACTATCTCGATTAATTTCGATCTTCTTATTTAGTTGCACTTTCTATATGGCTAGTCACGTTAGGACTGCCCAATAGATCGATCTTTCCTTCTACTTACTGATTGTTATTTATCTTCTAGTTTGTAGTCTGTTTACCCTTCTTTTTACTACATTGGTGATTTGTTCAACTTGTAGTAGATTGTTTACCCTTACTCTATTATCTTGTTGAATTTATCAATTTGATATTAATTTAGCCTTCTTGAACCTATTGATTTAGATTAATCTGAGCCAATAGTTTTGTTATCTATCATTCTCTTTTGGATCCTTTTTCTTCTGTTGTTGATTCAATCTAATCGGGTATTTACAGTTGATTATGTCTTCTGTTGCCGATTGCAAGATCAATCGGCTGACATGCCAACCCTACACTACGGAAAACGCCTAAAGTTTCGATGGCTAGTTTGCTTCTCGACATCTCTTTCCTAGCCGTTGATACAAAAGACCTGTCTCGATAACCAAGAAATAGGTCGTCGAGAGACTTGCCGTCAAACACCCATCCATGAACGGCGCGTGGACGATGTCAGTCAATCTCGACGGCGAGAAAATAGGCCACCGAGAGACAAGGACCTCTCCTAGCACCCTTTCTGGGTCGGGCCTTGGAGTGTGCGGGGTTGAGCTTCTCTCTAGACGACCTCCATAGATCCATCGAGAGAGATTCACCCCCCGCATCAACATAATAAGTGGTCGGGTCATGGCGCGCGTGAGGAAGAACTCTCGACGGCATTCAAAGGGCAATCGAGAGAGGGTGATCACAATATTTATAAAATATTCTCAATTTAATTTCAAAAAATATAATTATTTGTAAAAAAATCTTCAATAATTTGAGATATATCATAAATTTGATAAAGTTACCAGGAATACATTGTTTGATGATATTTATTTAAATATTTTTTTGATTTGTACATTATATAAAAGTGTGGAATTTTTTTGCTATAGAAAATCATAAAAAAATAATATTGAAATTTGTTTGGAAACATGGAAGGTGCCAACAACATTCGATGTCAAGGTCACCATGACGCATAGTTGACATTTTTAATGTTATCGTACATATGCTTAGTTCATCACTATAGAACATCTTGGTGGAGTTACCGGAAACAATCACTTTCACATAGATCGATAATTCTGGATGTTATGGAGTAGTAAAAAAAAGTAATAAGAGCCTTTAAGTATGTATTGACAAGGACTAGTTATTGTACACCATAAATATTGGCTCTTATTTTTTTTAAAATAAAATAAAATATGGTGTTGTGACCATCGGGGTAATGCCAAAGAGGGGGGGCCCTTGAGACATCTATCATTCTCGACAGCTTTGGGAAAAGCCATCAACAAAAGCCATATTCCATGAAGGTTGTCAATACAAACCGTCAAGAGAAAGTTCTCTCAACGACCAGTTGAAAATCCGGCCTCAAGAAAGTTGCTTCTCGGTAGCCCTAAGCTGTCGATGGAAGGTGGCCTCAGGAACATCGTGCTAGGCCAGTGCCATTACCTCTCTCGACGGCCCACCCACGGGCAGTCGAGAGAGACTGAATAGCCGCGGAATGAAATGTGTCTCTAAGCATATGGTCCCTAAGTGTAACATCCCCATTTACAAAAACCCTAAAAATCATGCATCATTATTTCATGTAAAATAAAAATTTCCTTGAAATGTTTTAAATTTAAAATGTGCATTAATTTTAAAAAATTTATTTGAAAATGTGTATGTCACCTTCTAAAAATTAAAATCAATATGTTGAATTTCAAAATAAAAATTTCAAATGTCAAAATCATATTTTGGTAAGGATGAATAATTTAATTTTGAAATTTTAAAAATAAGTATTTGCAAAAGACAAAAGAATATTTTGGTAATTAATATTTTAGTTTTAATATAAAGAATGTTTAACATTAAATTTAAAAATAATACTTTGTGTTTCAAAATAATCATTAAAATTTATATTTGATAATAATTGCTTTTATTTGAGTTTGATAAAAAATATAATTAATTTAAAGTTATATTTGAAAATGCTTGTTTTATTTTAGCAAAAATTTGATGTAATCCATTTGTATTTGAAATTCCATACCAAAAATTTGGAAATTATTTTTAAAATTCTTTGGCCGTGGGCCCCACCCTTTTCCTTTCTTTCTCTTTTCTCTCCTTTTTCTTTTTCTTCTTTTCTTTTTCCCTCCCCTTTTCTTCATGTCGGCCTTGTCTTCTTCTTGGAGCTCCTCCGTGCCACTCCTTTGCTACCGTGGGACCCGCCGCCATATTTCTCGCCGGCGTGGCATCCGGGCCACGCCACCGCTGGCCCCACTTCCGCCAGCTCGCCATCATTGTCGTCTTCCGCTCGCCGTCGCCTATTTGAACCCCGTTGCCGCCACTGCTCTCACTCCCTCCCCTTCTCTGCCCCGGGCACCACCGTGCCATAGCTGAAGCCGAAGGTAAGCTCCGGTGAGCTCCCTCCCCTCCGGGCACGGTACCGAGCACTCCTCCACTGCCCATTTCTTCCCGGAGCGCCGCCGCAAGCCGTCGCCTCTCCTTAGCCGTGCCGCGCCGGCTTGAGGCACCGTGACCCGCCCCCGCACCTCCTGAAGCTCCCCCTCAACCCCCAGGAGCCTCGCCAAGCACCTACATCCCTCCCCTCCTCGCCGACCACCCCTTCCGCCGTGCGCCGTCGACTCCCATCGCCCCGAGCCGCCGGCGGCGCCAATCCTCGTTGCCGATCCCTCCTCGAGCTTCCCTAATCCAGCCTCTTGCTTTCCCCTCATTTCCCCCCCCACCGGAGCGCTGCCAATCGCCGGATTCCTCGCCGGTCGAGCCACTTCCACCGCCTCCCCTGTTTTCCCTCGCTGACGGGGGGTCCGCCCCGTCAGCCTCCCCTCCTTTCCTTCGGCCACAGCCCAGCCGCCTCAAGACAAGCAACGCCCAAGCGCAGAGCCAAGAATGAGTTGAGCCGAGCTATGAGCAGGCCCAAGAGAGCCGAGTCGCCGTGCCAAGTAGCTCCGAGCTGGCCCAGCCCTCACCGCAACATTTCCTTCCCAGCGCGCGCCATTTTGGGCCGAAGCCGTCGCCGGCCCAAGATTTTCCCAGCGCGTTTTTTTTACTGGGCCGTGCGTGGTTGGCCGGCCCAATGGTCCTTTTTCTTATTCTATTTACTGCGGAGAGCTTATTAATTTCATATCTTTTGCAATATAACTCCAAATGCCAAACAAATAAATTTCTACAAGTTCATACAAATACACGCTTTAATTTAAAAATATCATTTGCACCATTTGCATGCATATTTTTTAATGTTGCATTTATTGTGTGTTTTGTCTGTTTACGCTACATCCGAATATCGACGTCATCGAAGCCGAGGATTTATCCGGACACCCGGAAGACCGCATTTACGGCAAGTCATTGTTGACCTGTTCTCCAAATATTTGTTGATCATATTGCCGCCTAGATTTATAAATGGTTTACTAAAATTGTTAAGATGCATATTATATGTTGAAATCTAAAAATGATAGTTGATTAGGCTGATTAGTTATATGCCCAGAAAATTTATTATTATCGTATAAACCTGATCCTTGTCAACCCTAGGAATATATAACTTATTTATTGCCATTTCATGGTTTAGTTGATCGTTAATGCTTAGCCCTGTTGTTTATTGCTTGTAGTCATTATTGTTATTTCATGTGAAATGCAATGTTTGAAATGCATGATTTAAAGACAGTTGATGTCGTCATGTTTGATAAAATGGGACTATTGGGGTACAATAGTTGGGTTATAAAAGGAAAATTATTTTTCCAAAACCCTGGTTTGGGTGAATGGTTGTATGGATTGGTGCAGTACGCACAAGACTTGGGCCCAGTGTGGTGTTGACGGTCCTTATTTGTAATATTTTATACTTTTGACCGTCAACATATCTACAAAATAAAGGAATTCAAACCACATTGAGGCTAACGTTAATGAGTTCCACGAGTTTTGGTGTAGTCTCATGTTTTGCAGGCATATACCAGAAAAGACGATTTATCGGCCTTATGCAAAATCGGACGGAAGATGAAGTTTAAATTAAACATATTTTGAAAAGTCATAAAATGATAAAATGGACTGCACCATGATGAAGAGCTCGTCGAGACGATCGAAACGCATATATTATTTGCTATATTTGGAGCTCGGACGAGGGAGAAAGGAGTTTCGGAAGACGATGGACCTGACCGGACCCAAACCCTGGGCCGGCCGACCCAAGCCAGGTCGGCCGGTCCCTTCTTTTGGCCAATTTGCCTCCGTTTCTTCCCCACACGCCAAGCAACACACCTAGAGGCCATCCCAACCATCCACGCAAGTCGGTTTGATCCAGAACATGGAGTATTTCATAAGACATGCATAGGATTCTAAAGGAACCCAATGCTACCGGTCTCCAACTGCCAAACCGACCTAGGGAGATGATCTACACCGCACAAGGAGTATCCCATGCGATTTGAAGGGCCGGGATCAACCGAAGCAGGGCCGGCCGACCCACTAGGCCGGCCGACCCACCCCCGGGCTCGCCTTGGATTCTCCTTCGGAGGGGGTTGAGTGACACTTGTCCCAACACGTGGCACTCACTCACTCGCCCCGGCACACTATAAAAGGTGGTGTTCACCCTCATTTGTGATCATGGAGAAGTGGAGAAGAGAAGAAAACAGCTCTATGCTGTCCACTTAGAAATGTAGAAGTAGGGAGAGAGGAGAGTTGAGTGTTGGGGAGACGCCGGAGGTGTCGGCTCTCTTCCACCTCATGCTCCGGAGCCGACTCGGGTGCGAGTTCAGCTTCGCTCTTATGTTCGGTAACACTTAGCTCAATCCTTTGTTGAATAAAGCAAAGTACTTTCATATACTTGATTACTCTGTTGGTATTAGGCCCGTACTATTCTTGAGTGCTAAGATCTTTGTGCTTAATTGTTCACCTAGAGATTAGTATAAGAGGTAGTAGGGGTGCGTATCGAAGTAACGTTCTTGGTACGACATCGCTAGGTACAAACGTGGTGTTTGGACTAGTTAGTAGCCGGTAGGCATCTGCTTCAACGGACGTGTGGTAGGTAATAGGTGGTGACAACCCTATTATCCGGCTTAGACTTTATGAAATCCGCCCGTTAGTTGCAGACCAGTTGAGCCAAATCAGGACGATCATAATCATTCGGGATTCCAATTCAGGATAGCGGGTGGTAGTGAGTGCCTGAGCTCCGATACAAAGTAGCAATTGTGTGTCAGTAATTTTATATCTTTGGCTAAGTAGTAACCGTAGAGCCTCTCAACCCAAAATATCTTATCCCACTCCCATCATTACTGTCATTACCACCATTATCCATTCGGTCAAGTTATATTCTAGACTAGAGTACTTCTCGTTCCTCGTGGAAATCTATACCTTGGAATATTCCCGGGTGAAAGCTACAGTGATATCCGTGCGCTTGCGGATTAATTCCAAAAGGCATAAGAATCGCCAACATGTGGGAATCACCCAAATCCTTTAGGACCAAGTACTTGAGGTACACAATACTAAGTTCAGCAGTGCGACCACGAGTGCTGGTATGGGCAGGCCCTGGTTGAGTACCCTTCGAACTCTTAGTCCGGGCATCTCACTTGGTGGAATAGGCAGCGCAGAATCCATAGCACACGGTGTTGCACAGAATCCGTGGTTAAAGGAACCGCTCAGAATCGAGAAGAATTTGACAGTGCCCGTGGGTAATGGTGCCACAGAATTGAGTGTAGAATCCATGGATAACGGTGCCACAGAATTGAGTGTTGAACCTATTGGCGCAAGAGGGGGCCGCTGGCAACTGAGTACCAGCCCAGAGGTGGAATTCTTAGTGGAGATGCCTAAGCTAGGAATGAGATGGTTAAAGACCTTGTGGTGGTTTACTTTGTAAATTGCCTCTCGTGGGTAAAGCGTGCAACCTCTGCAGAGTGTAGAACTATCTAGACAGCCGTGCCCACGGTCAAGGGTGGGCGACGGAGCGCTGCCTCATGATAGTCTTTAACACTTTTGTTTTCGAAATGGCGCTTTAAAGTGAAAACACGGCAGGACGTTGTGAAATTTGTTTTGGGCCTTCGTAGTAGGACGCTGTGGAGTGACTGTTATTGCATGGCATGGGCCATGAGATATTCAGGTTGACATGGCAGGTGCCATGAGCTTATGAGCTTGATATGGTAGGATGCCATGAGACTTTTATTTGACTCAGCAGTCTGCTTTGAGTCCTGTTACGACATGGCAGGTAGCCATGAGTTGATCTTGGTGGGTTAAAACTGGTAGGTAGCTGGAATTTCAAAAGAAAGAGATTTGTTTTACTATTCTTAACCCTTTTTGACATCTTCAAATATATAGGAAAAATTTGTAAAGTTGGCTTTCCGCAAGATAAACCCTAATCCCTCCTTTGATAAGACCCCATATGCATATGTCAATTTGGCGTGCGAGTATTTGCACATATACTCACCCTCGCGTTCACTCGCGGGGCTGCTCATTCCAACGAGCAGGTTTGGAGTCTCAGAGTTACTACCCGGACAACGTTGAGCCTGGAGACGACGACTTCGCCGATGGTGTTCAAGACGTGGATTTCTCCGATGCCTAGGATCACTATTACAGCCTTGCCTGTGGGATTGTGTTGGAGTTCTCTTTTGAATTTTTACTATGTACCCATGCTTCCGCAGTTGTATGGCCTGCATGCCAGACTTTTGTATTATAAGCCTTAATGTCCACACTCTGATGTAATATTTAATGTTTTAATGAGAATGGTTATGATCCAAGTTCTGAAAATATGTGTTTACTAGCTATTGATCCAGGGACTAGTACAGCAAGGCATAAAAGGGAATCGACTAGTGCAGCGGGTCCCGACACTAAGCGAGCTCACCCGAGCCGTTACCATGCTCTCTCTCGATGATCGTGCAGTAGGCCATTGACAGATAGTAACCAAGTGGTCACTCCAGACTGTTACATTGGCTTTTGTGATGGCCTTCGATCGTCGAGAGAGCTTATGGTTTAGATCCCGCACAGGCTTTGGGACTTTGTCATTTCATGCCTAAGCCCCAAGCGCCTCCACCACCTCCGCTCGCTACCAAGCGCCGGCGCCTCCTCGTGCTCCGTCGCGGCCTCCTGTGCGTCGTCGCCACCTCTTTGTGCCACGCCGCCCACCACCGCGTCCCCTTGCGCCGCCTCCTATGCCTCCTCGTGCGTCACCGCCGCCTCCCACACCTGGCCGACGCGCCCTACCCCGAGCCCGGTGGTCACCTTTGTTGCCGCCACCCGCTCACCCCCTTCCCCCTCCTCGCCGTTCCCCGAGCTCACCGGCAACTTCTCTCCCACTCCCTTTCCCTCTACCTCTCACTCTCCCTTCCACTCCCTACCAACACTATCTCTTCCATCCAAGACACTTCGAAGGTTCACTTTTGCACCTTTTTAATTTTTTGTTGGTTAGTCTTGACGATCGTAAAGCTAGGATTGAGAATTAGGTTAACCTAATGATGTTAGCTAATTGCAAGTAGGTTAATTTAATTCATACAAAAAGAAAAACGAATAAAATAAATAGCAAAAATTATGCAATGCAATGTTAATTAGAAAAAAATGGTGATATAATTTATTACGGATTAATTGATGCAATGTCTTTTAAATTGGTGTATGATATTTATGAATGTGTTATGTTTCTATTTGCGATAATTAATGTGTGGTCTAACCTAGCCGTATGTCGCTCGTTTTGGAACAACACAACTATTTTTTAAGGTTGTTGAAGTGGAGTTGTGGTCAAGTCAAGCTTCTTAACCATTTTTTGTCTTGCGAGGTTTTGTTGTGTTTGGTAGACCCGTGAGTGTCCATCCTCTTGTTGCGTGTGTCAAATAGACCATCCAACACAAGAAATAGAACTTCACCTTGGTGTCGTGTGCTTCATCCCTATTTGCAATTTTAGGTTGTGTTTATCTTCGTTATTGCTTGTTCTTCTATCGCTTTTAGTAATCGACCTTCATGGTCAGATCAATCACGTTCTTGGTGTGGTTGATAACGAGCAAGTTTGGTGTTTTAGCGATTGCGGGTTCTTATGTGAGGTTGGTAATCAGATCATCAAAGTCGTCTCTCCATCAGATTGGGTTGCCCCATATCCCCATCATTGCTCCTCACAAGAGCCGGCCCCCTCTTGAACCTATCGTCTCATTTCCACTCGTTGAAGTTCTTCACCACACACGGCAAGGTGAACTTCAAGACTTTGTATAGCAACACCTTTGAGGGATTCCATAAACACCTTGTCAAACTCCTCAAGTACACACACTCCAGCTTGTCTAGCAATACCAACTCCAAGGGTAATGAGTTCCACACAACCTCACCAACTTAGATCACCAGCTCTCTTACAACCTAGACTAAGCTTGGAGACATGAACACACTCTAAAGTGGTGAACAAGTGGGTTGTAAAGTATAATCAACTGTATAGGCATCTTTGCAATATAATGTAACTTTTCATCTCAGGTGCTTAGTGATGTGTCAACATTCTCTCTCCGTAAGAATTGTGCATAAGCACCTTGCATTGAACATGGCCTTAGGGCTCCCCATGACAGAGAGGCCGTTTTTTGGGGAGGAAGTGAGATTTGATTCTATTAAAGTGTCTTACACCCTTTAGATTAGATCTAAAACTGTAGGAACAGGGAGACATAGATATGTATATGGGACGCTACTTTATTATTCTTTCTTCAAAATGTACAATAAGGGGGAGCCTCTTGTTCTTTTATAGTGTCCACCAACTTGCAGGGCAAAAAACCTTCATAATTCCTTTCATATTCAGCAGGGAGCTAGCCCACATAGACCCTTCATGGGCCACACGATTTTTCCAACACTTTTATCTTTTATGTACAATGGCTAGCTTAAGTGGGTGGTGCTATATATAGACCCTAGCCATGTTTGTGAGTGATATTACATATTTCATTGCTTATCCAATCCTTTGAGAAAGTAATGGTGCCCAACAAAGTGATTTAGTCTCCTCCTAAAAATATCTTAAGTATTTGAGGCTAGTTTGTGTGCATCACCGAAGAATGCTTGATGCTTCACTAGGGATTATTACTCTTGGAGGTGTCTCTTACATAGTCTTGGAAGAGTTGGCCTTGGTGATTTCCTTTGTAAACGTTTGTGTAAGTCATCGAGCAATTGTGAAGGTTTGAGATCCACCTATCCACAGTATATATATGGGTAGCTTAAGTTTGACGAAGAGCTACAAATCTAAGTTTAACTTTCTATGGTGTCCGCCTATCATTCATTCTTCAAACATCACTCATTGCTAGTAACAACTCAAATTATCCGAGAGATTCACGTATTAAGACCATCTCCAACCATTTCTTTATTCCATTATCTTCCTTGTTCTCTTTTTTCCATTCTTTTCTTTTATTTCCCACCGTCTACAATATCGTCTCAAAGTAATTTGTGAAGAGAATGAAGAGAAATTTTTATTCCGAAGTTAAGAAAAAGGTGAATTTTCTGAAGAGAATGACGAATATAATTCATTACTCTGAAACGAATTAGAATCTATTCGATAAAAAATGAGATAGAAAGAGGTACCTTGCTGGTGGTCTAAGGACGGATTCAGATCAGGTGCAGTCTTTACTGTGACAGCAACTTATGCAGTCATTAAATCCCAGCCACCCAAACTGCATCTAATGGCCACGATCTTGCATGTGCCCTTCCCTCCCTTTTGCTGCTCACGATGCTTCCACCAGGTGATTTTGGAGGGAAAAATAGGGCGGGGCCAACTTTAGCGCCATTTCTTCCCTCCCTGTCTATTGCTCTCCCGTAGTCCCGTCCAGGCAAACCATAGTGTTCCTCTTGATTACCATCATCCATGACTAGAGAGAAGCCAATAAAACAAAATCTAAACAGGTAATTCACTGCAGATCTCCATAGCTTGTTAATCCCTCAAAGCACCCTCTTCTATCTTCTTTTTATTAAATTTCAAGTGTCTTGCCAATCTTGAATAATTTAGCTTGATATATCTCGTTGTAGAATGACTGCACCTCCTTGTTGGATGGTTCAAATTGGCATGACCTTTAGTACTTTAGAAGAAGTATGGTATTTTTGGGTCACATATGGTGGTCGTATGGGTTTTGATGTCCGAAAGAGTTACACAAACACTAGTAATCTTGATGGATTAGCAACATCCAATAGATTTGTTTGCTCAAATCAGGGTTCTCGATCCGACGATAAGAAATATCAAGTTGTCTAGCGCAAACCGAGCTCGTACTATAACAAATTGTGAAGTTCGCATGGGCATTACCTTGAATAGAGAAACAAAGATTTATATGGTACATGACTTCTTTGATGAGCAGAATCACATCCTTCAAACTGCACTGACAAGTCGCCTGATGCCATCACAAAGGAGCATTTCTAAACATCAAGCTATTGAGATTAATGTGGCATATGATTATGGTATTGCACCTATATCTGCCCATGAGTTTCTTGGTCGACATGTCGGTGGATCAGAGAATCTTGGGTACACCCATCATGATCATAAGAATTATCTGTGGACTAGACGTCAAAGAGACTTGCTTTACGGCGAGGCAGGATGTCTATTGAGGTATTTTGAAGATAAAGCGGCGGATAATCCCTCATTCAAGCATGTAATGCAAATGGACTGCGAAGAACAAAAAGGATGATAGTTGATTATGCTCACTTTCGTGATGTCATCGCTTTCGACACTACATTTGGGACAAACAAAGAACATAGGCCATTCGGTATGTTTGTTGGCTTTAACCATTTTAGAGAGACCGTGGTTTTTGGTGCAGTTTTAATGTATGATGAAACATATGAGTCTTTCAAGTGGTTGTTCAATGCATTTCTTCGAACTCATAAACAAAAACACCCAAGGACAATTTTTACTGATCAAGACATTGCAATGGGAAAGGCTATCAGTAAGGTATTTACTAGCATATGGTATGGTTTATGTACTTGGCACATATCACAAAATGCAGTAAAACATTTAAGCCCTCAGAGGACAGAAGGTTCTAGTGTTCTAACAGATTTCATCGCTTGCATGTATGAATACGAGGAAAAGAAAGACTTTGAAGAAAGGAAAAGAAAGACTTTGAAGAAGCATTTGAAGTCTTGAGAAGCAAAGTACATAAAGATAGTTGGTTGGACAGCATATACAAATTAAAAGAGAAGTGGGCTGAGTGCTACATGTTGGATATTTTCACACTAGGAATGCGAAGTACTCAGTTAAGTGAGAGTTTGAATAATGCACTAAAAGGCCATCTGAAATCAAATCTTGACATCATGAGGTTTCTCAAAAGGGTAGATCATGTTGTCAAAGAAAAGAGAGAGAAGGAGTTACAATCTGAATATGAACTAAGAAAAAAATTGCCAAGGATCATGATGATGACACCTATGTTGGTACAAGCAAGTAAGGTTTACACACCCACCATATTTAAAGTTTTCCAATCTGAATATGAGAAATCAATGGCAGCATATGCAAAAAAGTTCAAATGGAACTAATGAGCTGATCATTGCAATTGGCTCTCTTGATGACACATCTATAATTGAAGAAGAGCGCAATGTCTTGATCAACCCTTCTGAACAGTTTGTCTTATGCAGCTGTTGATTATTTGAGAGGGTCGGTATATTGTGTTGCCATGCACTGAAAGCTCTTGATTTAGTGAACATTAAGTTATTACCTGATAGATATATTTTAAATCGCTGGACTATAACAGCAAAAACATGAATTATCCAAGACGTGCATGGAAGAGATATAGTGGAAGATCCCAAGATGGATTCTACACTTCGATATAGAAATCTTTGCCAAATATTCCTCCCATTCGCATCTCGAGTTGCTGATTTTAAAGATTGTTACATGTTTGTGGAAGAATCATTTCATAACATTATCAAACATGTCGAAGACCAATTGAGAGAAACTCCTAATATTTTTTGTTGAGAAGCCAAATGCCGAGGAACCACTCCAGCCACCTAAAAATTTGGCACAAGTATCTGGTCCAAAAAAAAAGAGTGCCAAAAAGGTGGGTTAAAATGAAAAAATGTTGGCCTGAAAAATATCAAAAGACAAAGAAGAAAAAACAAAGGCTATCTATATCTGAGAATCATGTCACCGTGGTATGTAAACTATTTTTTCATTGGCATGCCATATAAATGTAACTATTACACTCTTGTTCCTAATTCTATTGTGCAGCAAGTACAAGGTGAAAGTCAGATGGAAGAAACTCAAGTAGCACAGGAAAAAAGTTGGGGGATTAGTGCACCAGGAGATTCATACAATGGAGCAATTAGTAGTTATACCCAACTAGTTATGGTATGCTGCTGATCATAGTTCAATACTGCACAAAATGACTATACTAAAGCTAATTTTGCTAGTTCTCTCTTTGATACAGAGAACTGATTATGTTCATTTTTTATCTTTTTTTTGGACTTATGATGATGATCAGGATGTTAACAACCATCATACCTTGGAAGTACTTGATGAATGGCAGTTTTAGGAATATAGCTGAGGAATCAACTTTTGGATAGTGCTCTTTGCATTGCAATGGAAGTAAAACATATGACAGTTTTAGAAAACTGAATTTATTTTGTCAAACTGGATGTACTACTGTAGTTTAATTATATATTGCTGGATGTAAAAACATATGACATATAGCCTGGTAGGCTATCCTCTTTTGTATTGTTGGTATAAGACAACTTCAAGCTAACTTGTTAGGAGCAGAGCACATAGGGGGAAGGAAATGTCCTGCTTTGTTTTTCCCTCCAAATCACAGAGTAGAAGCAGTGTGAGAAGGCAAACGGGGAGGTAAAGGCCTAGGCAAGATGGAGAAAATTGGTGAGAAGCCACAATCGTCGTTGGGCTTCACAAAAATGCCATCCCGCTCGTGGGATTCTTTAAAATGCCACCCCCATCGTCGCGCCATGCCATTTCTTCGATTCCGGCTCGTTTTACCGCGCGAAAAGACACAAATGCCCCTGTTGCTAGCTGCGCTGTTCGGCTTATGTCCTCGGTAATTCTCCATTTTCGAGGTCTTATGTCGCTCGGATGAATTTGTGTTGAACACGAAAGTTGTAGATAACTTCGAGACGCATCTTATTCATGTAGACAAGTTTTTTATTTGAGCGATGTATGAATTTATAAAAAATATTTTTATCGCTGTCTGCTTTCCGGCCGACGGCACCGTCCTCGGTAATTCGCCATTTTCGAGGTCTTATGCTGCTCGGATGAATTTTGGTTGAACACAAAAGTTGTAGATAACTTCAATACATATCTTTTTCATGTAGACAAGTTTTTCATTTGAGCAATGTACGAATTTATAAAAAATATTTTTGTCGCTTCCTGCTTTCGGGCCGACGGCACCGTCCTCGGTAATTCACTATTTTCGAGGTCTTATGTTGCTCGGATGAATTTGGATTGAACACAAAAGTTGTAGATAATTTCGATACGCATCTTTTTTATATAGACAAGTTTTTCATTTGAGCAATATATTAATTTATAAAAATTACGAATTACCGAGGACATAAACCGGAGGGCGCAGCTAGCAAACAGGGGGCATTTGTGTGTTTTCGCATGATAAAACGAGCCAGAATCGAAGAAATGGCATGGCGCGACGATGGGGGTGGTATTTTAAAGAATTCCACGAGTGTGATGGCATTTTTGTGAAGCCCAACGACGATCATGGCTTCTCACCAATTTTTTCGGCAAGATGGTAGCCCTTAGATGTTGATTGAATGGCTAGGATTTAGTGACCGCTTAAGTTGCCGACACAGTAAGAACTGCACCTGTTTTGAATCCTCTAAGAGCATCCCTAGCAGGGCCTTTAAACTTCCCTCTATCGCTACAGTAACTGCTACAGTAATCGCTATAATGCAAATTCCCTCTCACATGCATTAAATTTCCTCCTGCTGCATTTGAAAAATTTTGAAATAGAGATGCATTTGGCGGGTGAGATGGGGATGCTCTAAGGGCACGTCGACCATGCAGGTTGGATCCGACGGTATTGCTGCTCATTACATACGCTGCATCCGGCCAAGGGAAGCCCCTCTGCCCGCGCCGCCGCCGCTATGGCGTCGCTGCTCCGCCTCCAGGCCCTCGCTCTAACCACAACCATCCCCCGCCGCCTCCCCTCCAGTCTCCGCCTCGCCGCCAATGCTGCTCCGCTCGCTCGCCGCCTCTCCGCCACCGCCTCCAACGGCTCGCCGGAACCGCCTGCCACTGGACCGGTGACTCCTGAGTCCTGCCTCCCCAACCCCGCTTCTTCCATCTAGCTTTCTGCAGAGGAGATGTCTTGTGCGTGATGTCTGAAGTGTTTATTTGTGTGAACACTATCGTTTCCGAGTGGAGCTTAAAAGGGGATGAAAAAAAAAATCTTTCTTTGTTGCTTCTGGGCAGTTTCAGAATGCTGCATTTCTTTTTGTGTTTTGCAATCTAGATGCTATTCTGTTAAGAGAAGCGTGTTTTGCAACATGCTGTTATGTGTGGAGTCGGGTGTAGACGTGTAGTTCTTGCAGTGTATATGTGACGATAATCTTGTCTCAGTGGACCAGAAGTGGAGTTTTTGCGACCCAAATTTCAAAAGGAGTTGTGTTAAAAAAAAATCAAGAGGAAAGTAATATCGGTTTTCCAACTGTTCTAGAGCTAGAACATAGCTTAAGGAGTAAATTTCACCAGCGGTCCTTGAACTTGTTCCGAGTTCTCATCTAGGTCCCGGTACTCTCAAAATGCACTTCTAGCTTCCTGAACTTGCATGAGAGTTTCATATAGATCCAAAATTGCACTTCTGGCTCCCTGAACTTGCATGGGAGTTTCATATAGGTTCAAAAGCCTCTCCAAAATCATAAATTTATTTTAAAAAGAATAAAAATGTATAGAAAATTATAAAAAATCTAGAAAATCATAAAACAAATTCCAGAAAATCATAAAAAATTCCTAAAAAATCATAAAAAATCATAGAATCCAACACTCTAGGCTCCCACATGCCATGGCAAGCTTCTTAAGCCCACACAACCGACACAAATGTCGGCTAGTTGACACACAAATTTGTGTCTTACATGTTTTTCCATTTTTTTTAATGAAAATTTCAATTTTTTATGATTTTTTTAGAATATTTAAAGATTTTATAAATTCCTATAATTTTTAATGATTTTTAGAATTTTTTATGATTTTTTATGATTTTTTTATGATTTTCTAGATTTTTTATAATTTATATACATTTTTATTCTTTTAAAAATAAATTTATGATTTTGGAGAGGCTTTTGGACTTATATGAAACTCCCATGCAAGTTCATGGAGTTAGAAGTGCATTTTGAGAGTACCGGGACCTAGACGAGAACTCGGGACAAGTTTAAAGACTGCTCGTGAAATTTACTCTAGCTTAAGCATTCTTGCTGTGTTTTTGTGGGGAATGAGCCATATAATTGTCCATGATGCATTTCGTGATTTTATTCTGCTGTTGTTTCATTTTAATCTGCAGAATTTGGAGTCAGGGCTGTATCTTGTGGCAACGCCAATCGGAAACCTTGAAGATATTACCTTAAGGTATATTTTCTTCAGATGAGCTATGACAGAATCAACCCTTAACCTTTTTACACATGACGAAGCACTTTGTCAATATGCTTATGCCTTGAGGTAACTTTAGCTTAAGACATTTTTTTTATAATAATAGGTGTGCCATGATATCAGGTGATTTCAGATCATTTCCTCAGAAAAGGGGGTCACATATTCAGGATTTGTTTGATGCTTTTGACTATACATGTATAATTAATTTTACTAAAACATGTGCTTAGGCATTCAGAGAATTTTAGCCTTGTTTCTTTAACAAAAGAGGAAGTCAACCAAAGAAGCTGTGTTCTACATAAATTTCTATGGACAGATTTTTTGTATTGGTTGATAACTCAGGTAGCATCAGCCAGTTTTTCAAGCTTCTTTAACTTTACTGTGAAGGAGACGACATGAAATGGCTTGATTTTTTTAGAAAAATAAACATCTTTTAATTTCTGCAGGGCATTGCGTGTCCTTAAATGTGCTGATGTGATACTGTCTGAAGACACAAGACATTCTGGAAAGCTGCTTCAACATTACAACATCAAGACACCTCTTGTGAGTTAATTTCATGTTTAGGTTTCATGTGTGAATTACTATTAATTGCACATTTGCACCATGCAGTGAGATGTGTACTATTGAACATGAGAATTTAAACTGTATACTTGCAGCTTAGCTTCCACAAGTTCAATGAGCGTGAGAGAGAGCCTAGTATCATAAAGAGACTTCACGAAGGGGAAGCAGTTGCTTTGATTAGTGATGCTGGCACTCCAGGAATTAGTGATCCTGGCATGGAACTGGTAAATCTTTTTAATTTATTGAATTTGCAAAGTTACTTTTTACATAAACCACCTATTTAGATGAATATCTCTACCTGCTATTATCTTTTCATTTTGAAGAAGCACATAGTAATGATCTATGTTTCATTTTGCCCTGCTAGATAACAATATCCTTGAAGTGTATCACATATTTCATGTTCTTGTCGTAGTGCTGCTCCTAGATGTGAATGTTAATAGTGGTGTGCCATTGTTCACAGGCTAGGCTGTGTGCAAGTGAGAAAATCCCTGTTATTCCCATTCCTGGGCCCTCTGCTGCAATTGCTGCTCTTTCTGCATCGGGCTTGCCAACTAATGAATTCACATTTGGTAAAATATAATGAAATTATACTCACTTTTTTTTTATAACTGTCAATCTATTCTGGGAGTTGGTCCTGATTTTAATTTTCTAGTGGGGTTTTTACCAAAGCATGCTCGGTCAAGAAGAGACAGGCTTGCGATATCTGCTCATGAAGCTGCTACACAAATATTTTATGTTCCTCCCCATGGCATTCACCAATTTCTTGTTGACGCTGCTTCATCTTTTGGCGATTCTAGGTAATAGGTATTCTGTCACTCTTGCATGATTCAGATTTTTTAAGAAAAATTGGAATGGAAAGCACAGTAATACTTCCTGTTGTGATGTCCTATACATACTTGTGACAAGATATATTTCTGGTGCAATTGGTGATTGTTAATTCGCTATATGGCCAACCATAATCTTTTATACAAAACATTTGTTGTGTTTCTGTCATATGTGTTGATTTTTCTTGTTTATGTGTTTGATATACAGGTCATGTGTTATTGCAAGGGAGATAACAAAGTTACATGAAGAGGTAATTGTCCATTTTTTGCCTTATAATTTATCCATCCTCTTTGCACATATTGTCTGTTGATCGTACAATCTTCCATAAAATAGCGGGTGCTCTAAGACAATGTAGACTGGTTTTCTTAATTTCTTTTGTATTGACTAATTAAAGCAACAAGTCTTGGTGTTGACTAATTAAAACAGCAAAACATACCCAGTCTCACTCACATGTTCATTACAACCAGTTGGAGTGGATCATTCATCCCATTCTATGTAAGTTTATGCATTCTGTTATCCCCTTATGCAGTTCTGAAATTTTCTTTTATCTTGCAGTTTTGGCGAGGAACTTTGGGTGAAGCAAATGAAGCCTTTGCATCTCAACAGCCAAAGGGAGAAATCACAGTGCTCATAGAGGGCGAGCTAAATCCAGTTGATGAGACTCCATCTGAGGATTTTCTTGAGCATGAACTGAGAGAATTGGTGGCAAAGGGATATACTCTTTCAGCGGTGCACACATTCATTTCATTGCTACTTTTCAACTTCTCAACAATTTTTTTAATTTCTAAGTATTAACTGCATGTACAATATCTTATAAGAAAATGATTAATTGAGCACAGTACCATTTCTTCATGTTCTTCGTTTCTGAACTAGTGTTTTTCAATTATAGGCAGTTAAATTAGTCAGTGGGGCTACATCAGCAAAGAAGAAAGATGTTTATGCACTCGCATTGCGATTATTTGGAAAATGAGTAAAATGCAATCTTGCTCCCTTCTGGTAATTAAACTATTCTTTTTTACATAATTAAACTATTCACTTTTACTGGCATATTTACCATATGGTCCATGTCTTTTTTTTTATAATTCCTCTGAACATGCTGGATATCATGTTAATCTTCTCATCATCTTATGTATCTGCAGTGTATGCCTATTTGACGTAGGAATATCAGGTATAACTACCTTTGTTTCTGAAACTTTTTTTTTGACAGGGTTCTTTCTGAACCTTTTGAAAGATAAAATGCCAGGAGGATCCACTTTACGTGCTACAAGGTACTCCCTCCTTTCCAGTATGTAAGGCATAATTTGTTTTCACTTTTTTTCCAATATATAAGGCGCAGCTGCATTGACCATTCAGAAGTTCCGGAAATACTCTTCCCTGTGTAGGAAACTAATTAATTCTAGAATCGCATTATTTCCTTGCGCTGATATTTCCTTCCTCTGCATGAGCGCTGATAAAAAATCATCTCATTAATTAGGGGCAAATCAGGAATCACAAGTGCTATACACGGTCTCCTTGGTATTCACGAAAATCAAATTATGCCTTACATACCGGAAAGGAGGGAGTACAACGGAATCATACTTCTTTGTTGGGACTTCCTGGTAAGGTGCTTGATCCCAGTAAATCAGCCATATTCATCACCCAAAGATTTTCCTCAACTATACAACATGGCCAGGAGGCAGGAGCCCCTCGGAACTACCAGTCCTTGAATAGATCTCAACTACTTAAGAGATCTCAACAACTTAAGGTGTTGCTACAATTCTCCAAGTTTGGTTTGCGTTTTGGCTGAATGCTGTAATTATGTGATAAATGGGTAGTCCATCCAAAATGACTCGATTACATATCTTGTTAGCCAGGTTTGCCAAATTATATTGCTTTATGGAAGACGGATTCTGGCTGAAAACGTTAATGGAAAGTATGATCAATGAAATTGTCGCTCCTGCTGTTATTGGAGTGCTATTCTTGTTTGTGTTCTCTGTGAACGACCGACATATGGAAAGATATTCATCAACCATGAGGTTAAAAAGTCTGGGCAGCAATTAGCCTGCAAATTTTGTTTCCGTATCTGAAGGATGTCTTGTGGTCGCAATTTGCACCGCGGTTTTGTAATATCAACGCGACATAACCATTCCAAAGCGAGCCAAATTAATCAAAGAGCGTGGTCATGCCATCGATGACGGCAATTTTAAGAGTTGTTCTAAGACCTTATGGCATGCTAGTTTTTGGAAAAGCAGAAGGCAAACCATCGTGTATTGATTCGTTCGGCAATGTAGCCACTGAAATGAGATGATAACGAGCACGAAATTACGTTGCATTTCTTATTTTCTTGTACTTTTTTTTTCCCCTAAGAAGCATAATTTTCAAGCACCCCATGATGGTGTTCATGCCTGCCATGCGTGATGATCAGTTTTATTTTATGTGAATCCTCTTAAAACTCCTAAGATATGTCGCTACAATCACTCTTGCGTACACAACTCTAAAGTCTGAAGTTCTCTTGAGAACAGACTAAGGTCTAAAGGCTACCAGCCTATTGGCGGAATGCTTTGGTTGTATGCTACCACCTAGGTTAGAGTCCCCACAAGTGCACTAAAAAAATAAAAGTGTCAATACAGAAAGTTTAAAATTTAATTTTTTATGACAATTTTAGGCTTGTTTGCAAGCTGGTGAAAGTATTAAAGCTACAGTAATAAAGTCAAATTGTATTAAATGAAGCAACATCATGAAAGATTTCTTAACAGTTAAAATAAAATTTGTGTCAAATTTGTCACTTCACCAACAACCACTTGGTTAATGTTCAATATTTATTAAATTAGACCGGTTTAAAGCTGGTAACCGTGAATAACCAGTTTTTTTAGATAATAGAAATATTCCAGCCTCTATACGTGAAACGTATGCGGCCAACAGTCAGTAACCAGTACCAGGGATGTCACCCATACATGATATTAAAACATTGTCTTGCCAAGTATCCAGCCACAGCCCATTCTGTCTAGTCTATTACTAGAAGGGGCATCCCCCAGGTTTGTTACGCCCGTAGCCCAGACCATGTAATCAACGACTTCCAAGGGACCTCCAGATTACTTGTGACAAGTAACCTCAAGGAATGGTGGCATGCCATCTAACAGCATCTTCACCATCATGTAATCAAGGACCTCTATTTCTAAGATGTAAAATCTACTTATCGACACCATCCGAGCCATCATCACCATCCGAGGACTCCGCTCTGTTAGGCTCTTCACCACCATTACTGATTTTAGCTCGCTTCTCTTTCTTCTGCTGCTTCTTCTTTTGGCGTTTGAGACGCTTCTTGGCTGTCCGATCCTCTGCTGCCTTTAGCCTTTCCTCCCTCCGCAGCTCAAACTCGGCTATCGCTTTCCTCTTTTGGTAATCAGCGTCCATCCTTGATATTCTGTCTTGCTCCCTCCTCCGCATTTGCCGATACTGCAGAGAAAAGAAGTTCATGCTTTAATCGATATTATCATTGAAATGCAAATAACATTTCCATGCAAATTCTCAAGTGCTATGTTTTGCTAATTTGGAGAAGCTTCCAGCTTTTCTCAGAGGGCTCTCCCCTTCTGTTGCTATCATAAAGTTGTATTACAAAGTTCAATAAACAAGAAGGTTGACAACATATGAAGAAAAAATGCCCCACTAAAACAGAGGGACTAGATATCCAAGTCATATTCTAAATGCCATAAAGTAAAGTAAAACAAAGATTTGAGATAAGATATTCAGCTGAATCATAGTTAGTGATAAACTAGGTCTTCAATCACAGCCTATGATAGAAATAGTTTGAAAAATAATTAATTATCAGTGTGAAGAAACCAAGATGAAAAAAGATTATGTACATATCTTTATTATTAATATATATACACCATAGGAACCTCTCCTACGGTTTTTCTCCTAAAAAAAAGATGAAAAGAATATACTGTGTCAACACATACATATTCACTAAAAAAACTTGAGCATTGATATAAGGTCGTTTAAAATGTTCTTGATAGACTGGTAACATAAGTGCAGACTGGTAGTATAGCATACATGAACAGAAGCCACCAACCCTAAATCCTACCAAATTTTAAGTATGTATATATTCGGAGGCAGTGTTTAAGGTCGCTGATGGAGTAGCAACCTATATTACACTAAACTTGATTATCTACATCTGATTTAATCAATTAAATCTACGCACGAGTCAGATGCAGTTAAAGAGATAATTTAAGTTTCAAAGGTAGCTACACCATCATATATGAAAATTCCATCAATAGAGCTTAAGGTAAAAACACAGGCAAGGAAAAAAATTTACTTTACTTTCTTTTCTGTTCAAAATGTCCTCCAGTGATTTAATGGAAGAGAAATTAAAATACTTGTAGTAACAGAGGCAGTGTGATATCCCATGCTTGTGCACTCACATCACGTGTGCATACAAACACACTGCGGCAACATGTGGTTACATAGCATAGGTAGCCAGGAAGATTAAAAAGGGATGCAGTTTTCATATCGGTAGAACCAAATCATAAAATAGCATAGTGAACAACTGGTTCTATATTTTCTGCATTACCAACATTTTAACTGTATATACAAGCTTTAAATCACAGTCAGTCAGGCTCACAACACCAAACAATGTTACCAAGCTCCAGTTAGGTTGTGATTGAAATACACAACATGAAGGGAGGTCATGATAATTTTTTAACTGAAAGGTCTATTTCATAATAGGCCATGTACAATGCAGGTGCTTAGAGAGATGCTTAAAAAATTTAACCAGTTTTGTTGCCACATACGATACCATCTGGTGCTTAAATAAGGAGGAGAGACGCTTAAGCGCCAATGCTTAGAGGATGTTTTGTGAGAATAAGCACCTACGTAAGCATCTTTGCATGGTAATGCAAGTTTTCTGGTAAGGACGTGTCAACATTCTTTCTCCTTAAGCATCAATGCATAAGCACCTTGCATTTACATGGCCTTTAACAAAGGCCTTCTCATGCCATTGTTATTCATACGTAAAACATGTAGTTGTTGCTTGGGCATTACCATATGGCCTGTATCAGATTTATGCATTTCATCTACCAAATAACATACGGGAAATTTACGAAATTTACTGCAGTTGCTAATCTTCTTTGGAAAAGGCATGAATACTTCCCAAAATTCACAGTCTGCATACGAAATTTTCACTCAACCAGCATGGGCAGTTCTATATAGACACCACAGAAGGACATTACCAACAAATGACTAGTCGATATCTTCGCGTTCAAAAGAATTACTGGTAGAAAAATCTAGGATAAAACAATAAGATTTCTACAAGCCATTTAATCCATCTATCCATACGCTAATTGATTTTTTTTTTTAGAAAAAAGAGGATGACATCATGGCCATGGCCAAACTGCAGAGTGAAAAGGAGGTTCCACTCTAAACACTACCAATCGAAAGAACCAGTGAAGATTCCGCTCTCAAATCAGGCAAGCATAGAGAGAGAAAGAGGCCAGGGAGAGAGAGAACCTGGTGGAAATCACCGGAGCCAGATCCAGCGGAGGAGCCGGAGGTGTTGCTGACACGGACGGGGACGTACTCCATGATGCGCCGCAGCTTGACCTCCAGGTCCTCCTCGTCCTCCCGCAGCTTGATCCCTCCCGCGGGGCTCTTCCCCGCGCCCTCCGCCACCACCGCCAGCTCCTTCCCGCCGCCGCCGCCAGGGGCGGCCTTCGCGGGCGGCGCTAGCGGGACCAGCTGCTGCATGCTGCTGCTGTCTCCGCCACCGCCAGGATCAGACATCCGCGAAGAACCGGGTGGGAGAGCGTTCTGGGAGGAAATTGGATTCGAGATTGCGAATTCGACGATCTCTCGCAGCCAAGAGAAGGCGAGAACAAATCCAAGAACGAAAATTAGGGCTTACTCCCGTCCCGGAGGAGAATCCCTAGCGCTGAGCCTCAGCGGGGTGGGTCGGACTCGGACAACTCGGACTCGGATAACTGGATAAGTGGAGCCGTTGGATCAATTTTGTGCGGTCCATATCCAGCGTCTCCTCCTCGGCTCCTTCTTCCGGTCACAGAGAGAGAGGGTGGCGCCGCCGCGGGCTCTCCGGCGACGACCCTCCGCCGGACGCCGGTGCTACTGACGGTGCAACTTCCTCTCTCATCTCCTAGGCTCCTACTCCTCTCTCCCATCCGGTCTTCGCCCCCCCCCCTTCTCCCCACAGGCAACGCCGCCTTGCTCCTCCGCTTCTCCGTTAATGGGCTTGCATGGCGGTATGGACGATTTCTAGTCTGGATTTCAGACGACAATGTTGCTGACACGGTGGACTGGCATGGTCGTAGTGCTCCTAAGCGCTCATGTCCGGGGCGTGGCTAAAGCGGTGCCTTGAAGGTGCTCGACAAAATGCTCTAGCCCTGGCTCAGCAAGATACCAGGTACGAGAGGCAACCTAAAATGAAGACATGCATGAGCTCAGCCCGACTCCCACGAGCCTGCATGTTCGTATGAGCCAAGCTGCGGTCATCTGACCAACCAAACATCAGAACCAGCGCTCTCGCTCTCCAAAATCTTGGGTCAGATCGTGGGATGCTTACACATTAGCTCTCTCCCACAGGGGCCAACTGCTTTCTACTATCCTCTTCTTGTATCTTTCTCGCTTTCCAAAATCAGTGTTTGGAAATTTCCTCTGATTCTTGTTCCATAGTATGGTTGGTTCTTGATTTTGCTGTGTTCTGCTGTAGATGGAGTTGCGGATGGATGCTGCACAGCCAGGAGCCCGCTTCCCCGTGCCGCACAGGTCACTATCCTTGGATATCAAGGTGTCCGTCTCACTTCACTATCCTATCAAATTAATTGTTTGCTCATTTCGTTGCTCAGGATGCTAGTCAGATTAAGCATTTTTACCACATGTATTAAAGTATGATAGTCTTGTTCATGGAGTGAATACCTAACAATACGGTGTGTCCATAAGCTGTCACAATGTATTTGCCATCAGAACAGAGCATGGTCTTTTCTGATGTTGATTAAAATAATCTTTACTGCTTTCTTGTCGTTTTGGTGTTAATGCTCTAGCCATTGCAAAAAGAAAAGCACAAAGCATAGCATACCCCAATGCTTTTTTGAATGCCAAAATAATTGGTTTTGTATTTTGGTCTTCCTAGAGCAATAAGACAGACATTGTTATCAGCAAGTATGAAGACAACTTCCTTGTGAGTTTCAACTACCTGCTCATAAGCGATCAAATGCATATAATGACATGTGAAAAATGCTCATATATGATTGAATCTGCAGGTGACTGTGACACAAATAGGATGCATGGGAACCATATTAAGTGCTAAGTATGTTTTCTACTCTCATTAACATGTAAATATGGTTTAATGTTTGCATTACCAGTTCAACATAACTTCCTTTTTGCCATGTTTGGTTAATCTTAACTTGATTGAAATTTGAAACTTTTGAATCTCAATTATTCCATTGATTTTCTTAGAAGGGTATTGTGGTTCCTACACAAATATTTGTTCATATGTTTACGTACAAAGACCACAAAGAAGTTATGAAAGTATTCAGCATTGCTGTAGAAAAGCATATCAGGTCATAACCTTGATATTTTGGATTTCTGCATGCCCATATTTCCCTTAAAGATAACGCTTTTGTTACTCCCTCAACATGATAGACTTCCTGTGTGTAATGCCTTATTGAACGATGTGTCCACTAAGAGGTGACAAAGCAGCATTGCGGATATTTTTGTAGCTGAAGGAAGTTAGCCAATAACATTATTGAGAATTTAGGCATTTCCATTGTATTATTTCACATTCAAACTTCTGTACTGTATTACTGATTGAGGTTTATTCCCTTTCAATAGGAAAGATGAAAGTGTTTTCTCTGACCCAACCTACAACATATCCGTTCTTTTTGGAAAGAGAGATGAGGTAAGCTTATTAGACCGTCAGTCTGTCAATGTATAGTCTGAGTAGGGACACATCTTAACAACTGTTTACAAAATGCTGTGATTGCAGCCGCTTCTACTAGCTTGTGCACGCCAACTTATAGAACACATAAGGTTTGCTTTCTTCTGCATCTACTCATGCCATCTGGTGTTCCCCCTCTTCTATGAATAATCGTTCATGGCATATGGCGTTTCTAATATATCTGAAATATTTTTATATGATTATATGTTTACTTGTCATGGCATTAATATTTGAGTGTGTGGATTTTTGGATAAGGTGCATGTAGGACCATGACTGTGCCTATTTATTATTCCATTTATTTATGTGGTTTAGAAATAGTGGAGCCAATTTAGCATTTTAGCAGCAATGCGCTTCTTTACTTTTATTAAATGCAAATGTTCTCCAGCAATATGGTTTTAACTGTGGTTATCATTTAAGTTCTCCCTGCAGCTTTTGTGCCACTTTTATCACTGAATTATTGGTTAATCTATCCAACTCGACTCTTTAAACTGTTCCTTCGCTGAATTTATTATGCATAGACATCTTTGTGTGTTTTTTTTCTTTCTGTACTCACATTATTCTCATTCTTTTCTTTCTGCAGTGGTAGTGGATCAGCTCAATCATTGGTGATATCTCTTGGTCTGAAGGATCATTCCCAGGTAAGAGTTGAAAAAAATTCTCTGTGGTATGACTGTCTTCACTAATATATATTAGAATTGCTGACTGAATGTTAATTTTGTGCATAATATTCCTCATTAAAATTGCTGAACCATCGTGATTACCATGTTGATTACAATTGATAAATGCCATTTCCAAACCCTTGGTGATCTTCAGATGAATGTATTGTCAGCTGGTTGTACGCATAGTTTTGTAGATAGCTCCTTTCATTTTTGCATTGAAATCAATAGTGTGGTCAACGCATGTCTGATGCAATTTTTTGTGATTTTTCAGGCCACCCTGAAAGAGATAGCTTCCGTTGTCATTGAGAACCGCCTATGGTGAAACATCAGCTCTCCTTTATCATGTCTGAAATTCTAAAAAAAAATTGTACTTAAAATTTGATATGAGTTGAACTACTCAAGGTGATCAGTCTCCTCCGCTATGTTCTGTGATCAAATGTTCGCCTAGCAGGGTAGTTTTGATGAGGCTTTCCATTTGTGTGTTTGTGGGTGACCTTAAGATCATGCTGCTAATTTGTTGCTAATATTGATGTAACCAAAAATTTGTACCCAAAATTTGTTGACTATTTCTTTGGTGTTGGAAGCTCACCTCTTTTAGCATCTAACCAATTTGTACCAAAACAAAATTAAGGGGCTGTTTGGTTTCAGCCATGTCAAATATTTGGCAAGAAGGCGCCCGATTCTGGCACTCTCGCCTTGCTGTTGCGCTTGCGCACAGCACGAACTCCACTGTTCACCAAAACTTTCAACTCTGCACCCAAATGGCGGTCAAATCGTGAGGGACAACCGGTGAGGGCTACAAACCAAACAGCCCCTAAAATCCAGTGATCCAATCTAGTCAATAATTCGATTGACTAGGCCTTGAACTTCCACTTTCGTTTAGAATTTAGGCATTATTTTTCCCCTTGCTTCCGAAAAAAAGAGTCAAGAAACACTAATGGCAACCCTTCGAGTCGACGAAATTCATAAAATTCTCCATGACGTATTGAACAATATAATAGGAAAGTAGGGATTGAGAATATCGGTCGCGTAGTTCAAGTGGGAGATGGGATTGCTCGTATTATAGGTCTTGGTGAAATAATGTCGTGAATTAGTCGAATTTGCGAAGGGACTAGGTGTATTGCTCGAATTTGGAATCCAAAAATGTTGGGATTGTATTAATGGGCGATGGGTTAATGATACAAGAAGGAAGTTTTGTAAAAGCAACAGGAAGAATTGCTCAGATACGTGAGCGAGGCTTACTTGGGTCGTGTTATAAATGCTCGCTAAACCTATTGATGGGAGAGGCGAAATTGTAGCCGAATCTCGCTTAATTGAATCTCTGCTCGGGTATAATTTCCGTGCGTTCAGATATGAACCCCTTCAAACAGGGCTTATTGCTATCGATTCGATGATCCCTATAGGACGCGGTCGTGAGAGTTAATTATTGGGGACGACATGACGGTAAAACAAAGCGGTATACGGATACAATTCTCAATCAAAAGGGCAAGATGTAATATGTGTTTATGTAGCTATTGGTCAAAGAGCATCCTCCGTGGCTCAAGTAGTAACTACTTTCCATGAGGGGCCATGGAATACACTATTGTAGTAGCTGAAATGGCGGATTCACCGCTACATTACAATACAGCTCCTTATACGGAGCGACCTTGGTGAGTATTTTATGTACCGCGAACGGCATACTTTAATAATTTATGATGATCTCTCCAAACAGCACAAGCTTATCGCCAAATGTCCTTCTATTAAGAAGACCCCCGACCGAAGCTTATCCAGGATGTTTTTATTTGCATTCACGCCTTTTGGAAAGAGCCGCTAAATTAAATTCTCTTTTAGGCGAAGGAAGTATGACCGCTTTACCAATAGTTGAGACTCAATCGAGACGTTTACGCCTATATTCCCACTAATGTAATTTCCATTACGAGATGGACAAATATTCTTATCCATGGATCTATTCAATGCCGAATTGACCCGCTATTAATGTGGGTATTTACGTTTCCGAGTAGGATCCATGGCTCAAATTAAAGCCATGAAACAAGTAGGTGGCAAATCAAAATTGGAACTAGCTCAATTCGCAGAGTTACAAGCCTTTGCACAATTCGCCTCTGCTCTTGATAAAACAAGTCGAATCAATTGGCAAGGGGTCGACGATTACGGAATTGCTTAAACAATCTCAATCAAACCCTCTCCCGGTGGAAGAGCAGATAGCTACTATTTATACGGAACGAGAGGATATCTGGACTCGTTAGAAATTGGACGAGTAAAGAAATTTCGGATGAGTTACGTAAACACCTAAAAGATCTGAAACCTCAATTCCAAGAAATTATATCTTCTAGCAAGACATTCACCGAGCAAGCGGAAGCCCTTTTGAAGGAAGCTATTCAGGAAGAGCTCGAGCGGTGTTCCTTCAGAACAAACATAAATTTTGCATGTCTACTCTTGTTAGTAGAAGTAGTGGAAAAAGAATCGTTGAGAAAGATTTTTCCTTTGAATCGTGCAAAAAAGTTTTCTTAGTTTTAGTATAGTTATTTAAAGAATAGATAGAAAAAGATTGCGTCCAATAGGATTTGAACCTATACCAAAGGTTTAGAAGACCTCTGTCCTATCCATTAGACAATGGACGCTTTTCTTTCGTATTTTCTTCTTTCTTTTCATTTTTTCTCTTGTTCGATAAGAAACTCTTAGACCGAAACTCTTTTAGGAAAGAAAAACAAATCCATATACAAGATGCATATATCATAAAGAAGGAATATGAAGCGAGTAGCGGAAATCGAACCCGTAACCACAAAGTTATGAGCCTTGTGAGCTATCAAACAGCTCTATTCTCTTAAACTAAAGAGGGAACCAAACTAGTGGATAAAACGGCATTGGATACGCCCTCTACCATATCTATATAAATAGAATAGTCCATTTATACGAGAATGGTAAAGAGGGCTCTTCTCGATCATCAATTCCGAAATCCATACAAATATGAAAGGGTTTTTATCCTTACCAACTCGATCTTGTTGCACTGTAACAAACATGCATAAACCATTTCTCAAGTATGTGTCCGGATAGTCCAAAGTCTCGATAATTAGCTCTAGGTCGTCCGGTCAAAAACAACGTCGATGAAGGCGTGTAGGTGCACTATTACGTGGTAGGGATTGCAATTTTTCTCGCATTTTCGTTTTTCACTCAAACTTAAGGAGAAACTTTGCTTCTTATCTTTTTTTGAAGATCGACGAATCAAATGAAATTTCATTCTAATTTCGCCGCTTCTTCTCCCTCGAATCAAACTTTTTTTGCCATAATGTGTCGTGCGGTACTATTATTTCCTAGTATATAGTTCTAGTCCTAGACGGAACAATAAAACAATAAATAGAAAAAGAAATTTAAGAAGTCGGATCCTCCTCTCCATCAAGAGTAATGAACACGGCGCCGATACGATACAAAAAACTAACTAAATTAACCAAACTTGCACGATGTTGAGGCAATCAAGAAAGCCGCATAAGTGAATATATAACCCACGGAAAAGTCGCTAATCCAACCAATCTTGCTTGCACAATGGAAAGAGCCACGGGCTTATCTCTCCAATAATTAAATTAGCCAAAGGTGTGCGTTCATGAGCCCATGCTAAAGTCTCAATTAATTCTCGCCAATATCCACGCCAGAAATTAAAAACATGAATCCAAGAGCCCAAACAAGATGTCCAAATAAGAACATCCACGCCCATACCGATAAACTATTCATCCCAAAAGGATTATATCCATTGATAAGTTGTGAAGAGTTTAACCATAGGTAATCTCTTAACCATCCCATCAAATAAGTGGAGGATTCATTAAATTGTGAAACGTTGCCTGCCATAATGTGATGTGTTTCCAATGCCAATAAAAAGTAACCCATCCAATGGTATTTAACATCCGAAAACGCCAAATAAAAGCGCGTCCCAAGCGAAATATCACAAGTACCGCCGCATACAGGCCATCACAAGGAAAACTATACCCAAAATCCTTTTTATCCGGCATTAATTTGGAACCGCGTGCATCTAAAGCACCCTTTACTAAAATCAATGTAGTTGTATGCAAACCTAAAGCAATAGCATGATGAACCAAGAAATCTCCGGTCCTATTGTTAAGAAAAGAGAATTACTATTCTCATTAAGCGCATTCAACCATCCGGGCAACCATAGGGTTCGACCGCATTGAAAGCGGGGGCTGGTTGAAGATAAGAGTATATCGAACCCATACGTTGTCTTACCATGGCGGATTGTATCCATTGGGCAAATATAGGTTCGATCAAGATTTGCTTTTTCGGAGTACCAAAAGCAAGCATGACATCGTTATGAACATAAAGGCCTAAGGTGTGGAATCCTAGGAAGAGGCTAGCCCAACTTAAATGAGATATTATAGCTTCTTTATGGTCTAACATTCTTGCCAATACATTATCCTCATTCTGTTCGGATTGTAATCCCTAATGAAAAAATAGCTCCATGAGCAAAAGCCCCGTCATGATGAACCCTGCAATATATTGGTGATGAGTATATAAAGCAGCTTGGGTGGTAAAGTCTTGCGCTATGAATGCATAAGCAGGTAAAGAGTACATATGTTGAGCTACTAAGGAAGTAATAACCCCTAAGGAAGCTAGAGCAAGGCCTAATTGAAAATGAATCGAATTATTGATTGTGTCGTAAAGGTTATGAAAACATGTAAATTTGGGTATTGTAGTGTATCTTCCACATTGCCTGTATAACATTCTTTAGAAATTTTGGACACGGTAACTACCTAAGGTTATGAAAACATGTAAATTTGGACATTGTAGTGTATCTTCCACATTGCCTGTATAACATTTTTTGCGTGCGGGCAACATGTATAATTTACCGGGGTTTGTTATGAAGGTACAGTTCGGTGCTCTGCCAGTTAGGCTTGATTCTTTCATGGGCTAACTAAGGTCACATCCTTTCTTTAATAGTGGAGAAGAAACCTCTCATCGGTAGCGCGACCAAACGAGAACAGTGTGACATCGGCTCGGTGCGATTAATTCTATGTTGATTAGCTGGAATATTTGCTATGAAGATCACTGCACCCCCCGCCCTTTTACTCTATGTTTCCTCCTTGCAGCAGCTCGATTTGCTAGATGTGACATGCCACTTTCTCTCTCTTTCTCCGTGAGACGAAGCTCTCTCCTCTCTCAAACTAGAAGGTGAACCTTCAAGTGGGTTGTGGTTGGGGTCTCATTTGATTTCACGAATTAATATGATTGAATTCAATGAGGAAGATATCCGGATTTGGAGATGAAGATAGATTTTCAAATTTAGCTTGAAACATCATCATGTATGAGATTAAAACATCTTATTGCTCTTGTGAAACATCCCATTTGCTGCTTTGATATTTTTAGGTTCATTTTTATACTGAAATATTTGGTTTACTTATGAAACATTTTGTTTATTCTATTGAAACATCGTGTTTGCTCTTTGCAGAGCATAAAAAACATGCTTGAATATTTTTTCTTGTGCAACATTGCTAGTATTGGATTGAAATATCCCGAATAGCTGCTGAAACATGTACACCAATGTTTGAAACATGTACACCAATGTTTGAAATAATGTTTCATATGATAAAACAAAATGTTTTTTTGTAGTATTTGAGCTGTGTTTCCGATGGTCATGATTTTATTCTGTGAAACATGAAACATTATGTTTGTTCTTATAAAACACAATGTTTGTCTTTGTGAAACATTATCTTTTTCCTCACATGAAACATTGCTTGGTGGGGGTTGAAATGATCTTGAATGTTTCAATGCTCTAATTTAAATGTAGAGTAGCTCATTTTCAATGTTTTAGTAGTTTAATTATAAAGTTTCAGTGCTCCAATTCAAGTATCCGAGTAGCTTAAATGTCATGTTTCAACATTGCTTAAGTCGTTGTTGGCAATTCTTATGCTATCAGAAATAATCCGCAAACGGACGGATATCACTTGTAGTTTTTACCTAGGAGTATTCCAAGGTATCGAATCCACAGGGAACAAGTGAGAATGATGATTCTAATTATCTATACTATTTAAGATACATGCCAGCTGGTTAACGGGGGTAAGGATAAATAATAATATAATAAGACCGGTGACACACACATAGGAGTATAAGACAAGTTAGGCAGATAGTTGGGAGAACAACGAGAATAGTATAAAGTTACTTAATAGTGTAATCAATTATCATGTTGAGCTAGCAAATAATAGTTTGGTGGTTTGTTTTAAGAACTTTCTTGGAGCTCGGCCGATTCACTACCACCCGCTATTAGTTAAGACCACCGAATGGTTATGACCACCCCCAAATGGGCCCTACTGGTCTAGTTTCTAACGCAGTGGATTACAAGTGAGATAAATCTCGGATGGATAGGGCTGTCACCACCTACCACCTATCACAAAGTATGTTGGAATGGGTGTAAACTAAGTTAGAGATAGTTTCAGACACCACATCTGCTACTAAATCTGATTACTCCTCTCCAGATCCTAGGAAGGCGATCCAAGTTCAATACATAGGCTATTATAAGCATATGAGAATGAACGCAGACTCGGAACCAGATGAACTTAATCAACCGCTCTAGTAATTCACACTTCCCACTTAGTGTGAATATACTCAGCTCAGATAATGAAAGACACATATTATAAAATCAAAGTCTTGCAAAAAGGAAAAGGATACAAGAGTTATTACCCGAATTCCCGAAAACGATTCTATAACTCCGAGCTTTAGCTCGACTCAACTCTAACTCCCAAACTAACTACTCTAACAAGTGAATAATGACTCCAAATGAGTTGGAAGTGTTGTGGTGTGTGTGTTACAAGCGAGGTGAAGGAGTCCTTTTATAGACATCAACAACCAATGGGGAGTTTCCACGTCGAAGGAAAATCCAAGAGAGGATCCAAGGGGGCGACCTAGGTGGGTCGGCCGACCCACCTTCGGTCTCTCCCAGCAGTGGATTTTCTTCTATGATGCTCTCTTGACGGTGTAGATGATCTCTTGAAGTCGGTTTTGGTAGTTGGATACGGTAAAATTCACTTCCTTGTGTGCCAAGTTATTGAAGGAATCACAACCATTTGATCAAGCCGACGTGCATAGACGCTAGGGATCACTCTTTCGTTGGTTTCTTGGCACTTGGGTTGGAAACAGAGATGGATTGGGAACAAAGGCAAGCCGGCCGACCTAGGGTGGGTTGGCTGATCGGCCTGGTCGACTGATTCAGCTCCATTTTTCCCCACTATCACTACAGGAATCGCGTGAAATCTCGACGGCTAAGACTAGTCTCGACGGCCACTCTAATGCCGTTGATATAAGACAACCAGTCTCGATGGCCTAGTCAGAGCCGTCGTTATATAATGTTAGTCTCGACGGCCAGAAAACAGCGGTCGAGATAAGGTCGCTCAAGACTGCGCGTGCACCTTTTCCTGGTTTTTGCGGGGGCGGGAAAACATCTGTATCGACGGCCACAGAAATGCCATCGATAAAAGGTCCCTCAGGCTCCCGCTAGCATGTTTTCGCGGGGCGGGAAAACATTTCTCTCGACGGCTAAACACAAGCCGTCGAGAATAATTATGGGCCGGCCGGCGGATATCTCGATACATGATATTGTCTCGACGGCCCAATTATGGCCGTCGAGATAGAGGGACTCCTCAAGACAACCCCAGGCTTACTGGGCTGGCCCATTTGATGTTTTCATGATTTGAACTTTTGTTTAATAATTTGCAGACAAGTTTACTTACTTTTTAAATTTTCCAAAAAGGTTTGAAATTTGTAATTACTAACATTATAGTGCAATGATATTTATATAAAGGTCTTTGGATCCAATGGTGATTTATTAAAAAAAATTGTGCACATGTTAGATGTATTTCATACAACTCTATACAACATTCGATAAATCACTAGACGATATGGCCACCTACACATATAACTGTTATTCTGGATATAATTTCATCGCATAAAATTTTTTGGAGGTGTATATTCATGTGGTTAGCAAGACTATGCAGCATGCTATTTTTAAAAAAATTTCTATGTTTTTTAAAAAATTAAATAAGCCCAGTTGACCATCGGAGGGGGTTAGCACTGCTAGCCGTCGAGAATAACCTTTTTCTCGACGGCCATCGCAAAAACGGTCAAAAAAATGCCCTGTCTCGACGGTAATCAACGTAGGCCATATATATAGACGGCCGAAATGACGTGGCCGTCGAGACATGCGATCCAGCTCTGGCTGAGCAAACTTCAAGTCATTATCAACGGCCTAAGGCCATCCAGACTATGGCCAGCTGCTGGTGGCAAGGAGACTCTATCTCGAGAGACAACACCGTGACCCAAAGGGCACGTGCCTCTATATCGACGGCCCGTTGCCATCGAGATAGGGCCATCTCGCGCACGACGAACGCGAGCGCGCCATGTGGCGCCCCTTGATTGCGCGGTGACTCTGTCTCGACGGCTTGTAGTCGTTGAGAAACGTTCGATGCAATGCGGCGAACGGTCAGGTGTCTCTATCTCGACAGCTAGAAGCCGTCGAGATAGATCTGACCCACTCAGTCCGTGCCACGTGTTACGCATCGTCCGGTCGTATCATTCTCGACGGCTTGTAGCCATCGAGACAGGACTTTATTAGTCCTCATAGTTTCTGGGACTTAGGCATTTCGTGCCTAAGCCCCAATCTCCACCCAGCGTCCGATGCCGCTGTTGCTACGCCCGGCGCCGCCGTTGCCGTCGCCTCTGCGCCCGCCGCCGCACGCCGCCTACACCCTCGCAACCGCCGCGCCCCCACCGTCGTCGCCGCCGCCTCCTCGGCTCCGTCGACGCCCGTCGCCGACGCCACTACCGACCAGTGGCTTCACAGTGCCCAAGTCTGCGGGCGGTAATCTAGCTTGACCCTAGCCGGTCCATTGTCTTTGTTGATCTCCGCCGTCGTCAACCAAACGCAGTACGTGAAACACCTTCGCGCCATTTTTTTAAAAATTTCTGTAGCTTAGTCTCGACGGTCCAACACCGTCGAAAATGTAATTAGATATGCCATTAGCAGTATTAATTAATTAATTAATTATTAAAATTCGTAATAATTAAAAAAAGGAAAATTAGTAATAGGTAAGTTAGGGTTTATCCTGATGTTAGTAATTTAATATAATAATGTTTTAATTATATTTTAGTGATAATGTTGCTTTTAATTAATGTTAGAGTGTTAATAATGTTAAGTTATTTTAATTGTTGGTGTATGTTATGTTAGAAACGAATGTCATCTAGCCGTACGTTACCCGTTCGGGAACAACACAACGCGTAAGGAAATTAGAACGGTGATTCGTTCGTTTCCATTACGGGTTGTGCAAAATATTCGAATTGTCCGATGGGATGCCCGTTTGTGGCGTCGATGGGCGACTGCGAATGGCCGTTTGAGCATGTTTCGTTGTGATGCGGTGGGTTCGAGACAAAATTTCGACGGTATGACCCTGTAGTTCTCCTGTGCATAACATAAGTGTTATTGAGTTGAATTTCGGCTCTTTAGCCATCGTTGCACTAGGAGAACTGTAGGCTTATGCCGCCGAAATTTTGTCTCGAACCCACCGGCATCACAACGAAACATGCTCAAGCGGTCATTCGCGGGTGGGTTTAGAAGCCTTCCTATGCCTTTTGGGAAACCCTAACGTATAGCATATTATGTTAAGAGCGATGGAAGAAGACAGGAGGTGGATGTACGACGGATGGAGAGCGAACAGACAACACTCAAATGAATGGTATGAGAAGGCTAATGCATTCGTGGATAGTGCTTTCCATGCGACCCCTAACCCTGACACCGCGTATGTACATTGCCCATGTAAAGAGTGTGGGAACTGTAGAAAGAGAACGCGATATGACATGAGTATGCATTTGTGCAAGAATGGGTTCAAGATAGGCTACCATCGTTGGGTTTATCACGGTGAGAATGCTCTTGCCGCGCCTCCCGCTCCGAACAAAGGATTCGATGAAATTGACCGGATTCGATGAAATTGACCGGATGCAAGACATGATGGATGACTTCGGCCATGATTTTGATGATGAGGAGGCAACAACCTCGATGACCGAATTCTTAACCCTTCTGGAATCCTCTAAACAGCCGTTGCACGATCGAACAACCGTAGCCCTATTGTCTATGGTTACACGGATGATGGCTATGAAATGCAAATACAACTTCTCTATCAATTGTTTTGATAAGTTGTTGGGATGCTTAGGCGATGTCCTTCCGGAAGGACACAAGATGCCCTCCAGCTGGTACGATTATAGGAAATTACTTGCTGGTCTGGGAATACCGTACGAGAAGATAGATTATTGTCCTAACCATTGCATACTGTACTATAAGGGTGATGCTGCCAAGAGTGTTTGTGATTATTGTGGGGAGTTCAGATTTGTCGAGACTGTCGACGGAAATGGAGAAAAGAAACAAACGAAGGTGACGAGAAAAGTATTGCGGTACTTTCCGTTAAAGAATTACTCCAACGTTTTTCATGACGGAGGATACCGCACAACAGATGAGTGGCATAAGGAGGGTAAACGTGCAAAACCTGGCGTGATGGTTCATCCGGCCGATGAAGAAGCATGGCAACACTTTGATAAGGTGTATCCGGAGTTCGGTGCTGATCCAAGAAACGTACGCCTCGCACTGGCCACCGATGGGTTTACGCCTTTTAATATGATGGCTGTCTCGTATTCATGTTGGTCAGTTTTTAGTATTCCTCTCAATCTCCCACCGTCTCTTTTAATGAAAGAGAAGTTTATGTTTCTTTCGTTAATCGTGCCTGGGCCGAAAAATACATAAAAGAATCTAGATTTGTTTATAAGTCCATTGGTTAGCGAGCTGAAAGAGTTATGGGAAGAAGGTGCCGCAACATATGATAGAAAAACAAATAGATCTTTCATTACGAAGGCTGCGTACATGTACTCCATTCATGATTTCCCCGCATACAGCATGTTCTCAGGATGAAGCACACACGGTCGGCTTAGTTGTCCGGTGTATTTGAATGATACAGAGGCATTTCAGCTAAGTTTCGGTGGTAAACCTAGTTGGTTCGACTGTCATCGAGCATTTCTGAAACTAGGGCATCCATTTCGGAAGCAGAAAAATGTGTTCTGTAAGAACGCGGCGGTAAAGAGTAGAAAACGTGGTCGTGTGGGTATTGCGTTTATTAAGAAATGGCATGACAACTTGGTTGTGGGCCAGAATGGTGTTTATGAAGATTATGATATTTCACATAATTGAACACATAAGTGTAGCATATACTCTCTGCCATAAGTGCAAGCTAGACGACCACCGATCCAGATTGATGGTGACAGGTACGTATCTTTGAATGCCGTAACTTTTTTTTACTTCATCGATTTAAATTAATCAAATTTGTCCAAAATTTATTACAAATGTGCATCAACATGTCCACTGTAGATATCAACGAGAGACACCAGCCTGGTACTGCCCTTGGCACTCTGACGCGGCAGTATTACCCTGGGATGATCACCGTGGATGGGACGACGAGGCCTGCGTACAGCTGGGACAACTACAGGCTAGCCCCGCATGACGGCATGAGGATAGCAATGCCGCGAATCAGGTCATCCGCGAGTTATGGGTAAGCTACAAAATCACTTTCACATTTATTTTTTCTTACCACTAACTATGTTTGTTATTATAACGCACTGCAGCTTAGGTTCGTTCCACAAGAGAGTCTTCAGCAGTCAGACTTTGCTCCTGTCGTCGACAAGATGGCGAAGCAGAGGGTTCAGAACATGATGTCCAATGCAAAGGGTCACGGCCGTACAGGATTACCATAGGTCAGTAACCATTAGAAACAATAATTTCAAGTTACATATGTTTATTATCTTATTGTCTTTTTGCGAGAAGGCAGAGCAAAGAAAACGACATCCAGCGGCTCTTGATTGTACTTGTCGGCCGACCAGTACAACCAGGTGCGGCAGTAGTGGTGTCAGGAGGACGCTTGGGAGGCTATTGGGAGGAAGTGGGATTTCCTAGAGTGGAAGGAGAAATCTGAGAAGGCCAACAAGAATAGGGGTGTTAAGGACTACAAGTCTAACACCGGGAGGTGGTCGATTGCACAGCTAGGAAAGAAACTGGTAAATGTCATTTTTTTCATTCTTATTCACTTCAAATTTTACCACTAACACGCCTTTTGATCATATTGCAATTTAGTTGGCGAAGACGGGAGTTAGACCGAGTCCGATAGACGTTAGAAAGCAGGCCCACACGAAAAAAGCCCCACATGGTGGAGAACCCACGTTGGATACATATGCATATCTCCGTTTGGTAAGTGTCGATAATATTGCTCAATACCACTTCCTTTATATTCATTCTTATTTATAATTTTAAATACGATAACGGTATATAGGAGCATTACAAGGACGCTTACAGAGAGGAGCATGGGGAGGAGAGCAATCCAGAAACGGCTCCCCTAGACCCCTACGTGATCCATAAGCACATGGGGGGTAAGGCTCAAGGGCGGCTGGCTCTCGGCAGCGACCATCTATGGTGAGATCATTTTCGAACACTTGTACATTGTGATTGCATCAAAACTGACCGCTATTTTACACATTTTGCAGGTCTTCAGAGTACATGCCCGAGGTTCGGGCTAGCCAAAGCGGGGTGAGACCGTCGCCCGATTCGAGGCGCTGCGAGAGAGGGAGCAAGACAGAAGAGGCATGAGGAGAAGCGGGCCCATGATAGAGAGATGTTAAGAGCCAAGCAGGAGAGTTTGAGGGCAGCGCAGGAGGACTACGATAGGAGGCTGCGACAGCTTGAGGCATTCGTCGCAGGGGTAACGCATTCGCACAACTTCATTTCATTTTAATAGATGAATATCTTGTCAATTATACTAACGAACTAAAATTTATATGCAGACCGGTCCAAGCGGTCATGAGAGCCTCGCAGGCAGCTCCTCGAGCCAGGTGGGAACAGCGGACCCCTACACAGGTGGCCCGGCCGTCTACGGTAGCCACCAAGCCCCTCCAGGCACCTATGTTGACCAGGGTGGCTACGCTGGACATATGGCACCACCACCGGGCACTTACGGGACACAGCCGACCTACGTCCCCACGTCCAACTACCCGAACGTCGAGCGTCCCTGGTTCTGTGATCCAACGGTAAGTCATCTGTGCCAAATCGATACACTGTCGCATAGTATATATGTCAACTGACTAATTAAAAAATCTCGCAGGGTTCAAGTTCTGCCATGTCTACGCCTCCGTCCTTCGTGCCACATCCTTAGGACGATGCGCAGCAGGGCGAGGACGCCTCCGAGAACATGGCCGCCAACCTCGCGGAGCAGCTCTTCGGCACCCGCCACCGCAGCAGTAATTGTGCTTGTGATACATATTGTGCTTGTGATGTATATTGGGCTTGTGATGAATGTACTTATGATGTGGATATTGTTGAAGAAATTGTGTTAATGTGCTATATTGGTTTCGCTGAATATATATATTTGTATCTGTGAAATTGTGGGGTATTTGAATGTGCGGGTGTTTTGGGTTTGCAGGTAGCAGATGTCTGCTTTGTTCTTTGAAAGAAGCAAATTGCAATATCTGATGTTTTCATTAATTTCAAACAATTTTTTTTGCTGGAAAACAAGTATTCTCGACGGCTACACTATGGCCGTCGAGAGAGTTATCCATGGGCCCACCTGCCAGCGCTGGCCACACCCGGGTCCAGCTGGAGGCAGACTAATCACTCTCGACGGCTCGAAGCCGTCGTGAATAGCCAATTGGGCTGGGCAGCGCACTTCTCGGCCTGCCAAGGATCTTTCTCGACGGCTCTCGGCCGTCGAGAATAGCGAAGCCATAGGTCGTGCCTGGTTTTCGATTAGTTCACGACAGCTGGTGTTTAGCCGTCGAGACAGTGCAGATCGACGGCCCAGCCGTCTCTCGACCACGCTATCTCGACGGCCAAATCTTGACGGCCGGCCGTCGTAAATTATCTGTCTCGACGGTTTCTGTGCTTTTCTCGATGGCTCTGGCCATCGAGATTTTCCGCGATCCGCGTGATGTATATTTCTGAGGACAAAAGCTCACGAAAACTTGTGAAAACTTATTAGTTTAAATAAAATGTATGTATGAACATTTATTTTCCTCCAAAGAATCGAAAAGTTGGCGTATATCGGCGTACGAAATTGGACTTTTACGACTATCAAAAGTCGTTCAAACAAACACTATTTAAATCGTTATTTTAAGTCATTGTAAAAGGCGTATATAAATTATGTTTTATTACTTTAATTTATATATTTTAATGTTTGAGCGGCTTAGAGATATGCTTTAGTAGGAACAATAGAGAAGGAGAGCGAAGATCGCGTGCAATTTGACAGCGGGCATGAGCATCCGATAGGAGCGCCCGCGCATCCCATAAACAATTAATGAATTATAATCAATTCTTTCAAGAAATCTCTTATAGAGAAAAAAAAATTGTAAGACAAAATACAAGCTTTTTCGATGGTATGGAACTAATTTTGTCATAATCAAACCATATCTCACATAACGAAAGCGGTTGTATAATATCCAAGCTGGAACATATATTCCTTTACCTTAAAGAAGAAGAGCTATGCGCACAATGCAGTGCATAGCCGCACGAGATTGAGGTCAAGCAAGACATACAGACGCCCCCGAGCCGTCCTCCCAGGCGACTCGGGGGGATTTCACCGCCGCACCCCAGTCCCTCGCCTCCATCGCTCCTCCTCGCCGCCGCCGCCACTCCGTCCTCCTTCCTCCTCCTTTTCATCCGGCGGCTCGCGTGGAATCTGGCAAGGGTGTGCGCGGATCCGGCGGGGGTTCGTGGATCTGGCGAGGGCGCATGCCGATCCAGCGGTGCCGCGTAGGGCGCGCGCGGATCTGGCAGCTGCGAGCGGTTTCGGCGAGGGCGAACGCGGATCCGGTTTTCTCGTGACACGACTCTAGCGACCTCCCCTTCTAGCCTCCTCAAGGACGCTTATCGACGCCGGCGCCACCCCCTCGCTTCCAAGTTCTTGCCGCCATGGCCTGTTCTGCTGACCGCCTTCCCATGTTTGGTTCCACCCTACCTCCTTCGTGGGAACCAAAGTGGCGTCGAGACCGTCGTGCGGACTTTGTTGCGGCTTGCTACAGGAGACTCTAGGGCGGTGTCCGGTGGCTACGGATCCTCATGTTCCTCTTTGCAGCACGGTTTCGGGTCGAAGGTCCACCGGGCGAAAGCCCTGCTGAGCTTCGTGCTTGGCCGACGATAGTGACGCCTCTTTCAAGCGTCGTTCCTGCCTTGGCGGCATCGTTGCTAGTGCCTCCTCGCTCGTCTTCGGGTGAAAGCCTAGTTGTGGACTAGCGTTGGCGGCGATTTTTTTTCATCGTTTCCTTGTTGAAGGCGCCGCTTTGGTTCTTCTATGTTGCTGTTAGAAAAGCTCTTTGTTTGGTAGCCGTGTTGTCGTTGCTCCCGGAAAGGTTTCGGATGGGTTTAGTTGCAGGTGTTGCTCTAGTGTTAGTGGCCAACGGTTGTAGACGGTGTTGTGGTGTTTCTTGTTGTGCAGAGTGTGGTACAGGTGTTTCTTGCTCGTGGAGTTGGTGTTGGCAGGGCCTTGACCATAGTGGCAGCCGTTGTGCTACAGTTGTGTCTCGGTGCAATTGTTTTCTCTATGATTTTATCTCATTGTACAGTTTTTCTTCTACTTAATTAAGAAAGCAAACGTTTTGTTTGGTCTTAAAAAAAGAAGAAGAAGAGCTAATAACGATTAATCAATAAGCCAACGAACAAGCACGAACAAGTAAACAACTTTGAACGCATTTGCTATCTCGAATGGGTCTCACTGCGTGTCAAGCTGCGTCTTGCTGCTGGGCGGAGCTACCCGACCCTGAGAGCCATCGCCGCCTCCATCTGCAGCGTCGCCGGCGGCCTCTCCTCCCTCTGGCGCCATCATCTCCGGCTCTGCACCGTCCACTGGGCCGCCGCAGAGCTCCTCGATCGTGAAGGTGAAGTCGTCGAGGTTGATGTCCCCGTACATCAGGAACTCTTCCTCCCAACGTAGCCCCATGTCCAAGTCGTCGTCGACCTTGGGCGCGGCGAACGCCGGCGGTGGAGGCGAGGCGGATCCCGACGGCAGTGGCGACGGCGAGGCCTCGGCCGCCTGCATTACCTGGCAAAACTCGCCGGCGCCGGTCTTGTTGTACCAGTCCTCGAACATGCTGAGGTGGTCGGCGTGGTAGTCTTCGGCAGCCGCCGCCGGTGGAGGTGATTGCCCGTCCAACGCGTTCCAGGACCAGTGCGTCGATGCCGACGGCGGCGCAAGCGCAACCGCGGCTTGCGACTGCAACGGCCGGCAGCTCGCCGCCGGTAGGGGCACCGGTGACGCCGGCGACGCTTCCTGCGGAAATGCCGCCCTCCGCGCAGCCTCGGCGGCGGCGCTCTGGCCGGAGGCCGCCCACGGCGAGCCATGATCCACCTGCACCTGCATGCCGCCCTCCTCGCTCACCTTGCCGGAGGCGTCGTCGGCGAGGTAGCCCTGGGCAACGACCTGCTGCTGCTGCTGCTGCTGCTGCTGCGATGAGCTCTTCCTCTTCGCTCGTCGCTTGTCTGCCTTCTTATGCCTCATTATGTATAGGCGATACACGGCAATGTTCGCGGTCTGCGAAACAGCGCGCGCGCGCGCGAAGAAAACACAAGTAAGCGACGTCAAATTTCACCGCGAAAGTATATTGTCCACATAGAACTAGTACGAAAATATTCGTCTTTAGTAAAGGCGCTTTTTGCAAGACGCCAAAAATCGTACTCCATTTTTTTAGCTGCGAAAAATAGTTGTATTAAACCTTGTTCTCTTCGGCTTACATTAAAACTACAACTACACATCTGTTCGTTGGTACTACTATCCAGACGATTTTTGTGTGTTTTTGTATCTTTTTTATTTCAAGTTATTGTTTCAATTTCGCTAAATAGCACTCACATGTTTTTTATGTTTGAGACAAGGTAACAAAGCTAGCACGTGTCTGATCTCTGATCATCTGATGCCTAGTATATACGTTTAGATCATCCTCAACAGACCCTCTATACCATATCCTAAAACACTAAATTATACATTAGTGACATGAATAGTATTTTAGGGGTGGTATAGAGGGACAATCGGGGATGCTCAGGTTGCAAGTTGGAACCCATATTGTTGCCTTTTGTCTTTTGTTCAGGTTCAAATTTGAAAATAGAAAAATCAGACCAAAGAACAACTGAAGACACTAACGACCCGACGCTTCCAAGCACATTGTACCCAATTTTAGAGCCACCTATATATTCTTATGTACTCCTTCCGGCCATAAAAAGAAGTTACCGTTGACTTTTGCACACAACTTTGACCGTTCGTCTTATTAATTTTTTTTATAAAGAGTAAAATGCACCGGCGGCCCTCGAACTTGACAGGGGGTGTCATCCCGGTCCCCGAACTTAGAAAACCAACTATCGGGTCCCTAAACTTGGCACGGGGTGTCATCCAGATCCCTGAACTTGGCACGGGATGTCATTCCGGTCCCCGAACTCGAAACCACTATTCGGGTCCCGAACTTGCACGGGTGTCATTCAGTCCCTCAACTTAGGGTGTCATCTAGGTCCCCAAACTCAAAAAGTTTTATAAGATTTATCCTAATTTTTATGATCTTCCCATAGTTTTATAAGATTTTTTTTCTTTTTTTATGATATTTCTAAATATTGTATACTTGTTTTTGAATGTTTTAATGACTTTCTAAAATTTATATGTTTTTTCTTATTTTTTTTGGATTTTTAATGATTTTTTTCTAAATTTTTTTAAGTTTGGAGACCTGGATGACACACCTACCAAGTTTAGGGACCTGGATGACACCCCGTACCAAGTTCAGAACCCGAATGGTTTGGTTTCGAGTTCGGGACCGGAATGACACCGTGCCAAGTTCGGGACCGAATAGCCTGGTTTTCTAAGTTCGGGGACTGGGATGACACCCCCTGCCAAGTTCGAGGGCTGCCGGTGCATTTTACTCTTTTATAAATATATAAAAATATAAGTCATACTTAAAATATGTTTGATAATAAACTAAATCACAACAAAATAAATGATAATTACATAAATTTTTTAATAAAACGAATGGTCAAAGTTGTGTGCAAAAATCAACGGCGACTTCTTTTTGTGACCTGAGGTAGTATATATGTGCGTGTATAACTCTCTCTTTTTTTAAGTTAGGACTTATTAGGAGATAGTACGTGTAGTGACTAGTGACCCTGACCCAGCTGCATGCATGCACTGCCCCTTCCTGCCGGTGAGTAGATAAATTCATTACGTACGTACCGTGCCGTCGGGAAGCTTGAGGGTGAACTCGTTCATGGCCCAATCGGTCTTGCGCTCGTCCTCCTCGTAGAACACGATGGTGTGCTCCTCGCCGGTGAGCACGCCGCCCGCCTTCACCTCCTTGCCGCGGCCGGAGGACTTCCACGAGCCGCCGGTCAGCACCCTGCGCACCGTGTTCTTGTCGTTGCCCGGCTGCGCCCTCCTCGTGCTGAAGAAGTAGATGTACTTCTCCATCTCCATGCTCTCCTTGTAATCTTCTGCCGTTCGATCGACCATCAAAACAGCCCATGCAGACGAGTGCACACGATCATTAGCTAGCTCAATTAATGCAGAGGAGGAAGAAGAAGAGGAGGAGGATGAGTTGTGGAGGTCTGTTAATTACTTACTGTAGAGTTTGGCTGGGTGGGAGTTGTAGATGTTGACTTCGTTGAAGACGTTGCGGATGGCCTTGGCGAGACGCCGGCCGGCGAGCCGGTCGGAGAGGTGCTGGATGAGCTCCGTCGGCTTGGGCACGAAGTTGTTGCCCTGAGGGAACCCGTGCCGGTTCATCCCGTCGTCGCGCTCCTCCGGCGCCGCCGCCGCCATGGACGCCGAGGAGCAGCCGGGTTCGTGGACTCCGCGCGGGGGCGGGGCGAGAGCAGCCAGCCGGTCGAGGACTCGAGGTTCGAGGATGCTTGCAAACTGCAAAGCTTACGTCCATGTTGAGCTCCAGTGCGCGCATTAGATTTATAGCGGGAACCTCCGCAATTTCGAGTCGGAATCGGCGAGTGCGTCGGACTCGGATAAGTAGAGCCGTTGGATCGATTCAACTAGTCCATTTTGTGCGGTCCGAATCCGTTAAGACCATCTCAATAGTGTCTCCCCCTCTCTACCCACACAGGCAACGGCCGCCTTGCTGCTCCTCCGCGCGCCTTCTCCCTCTCCCCGTTCATGGGCTTACATGGCGGTATGGACGATTTCTAGTCTGGATTTCAGACTACAATGTTGCTGACACGGTGGGCTGGCTGGACTGGCATGGTCGTAGTTCTCCTAAGCGCAGTTAGGCCTGCCAACGGGAAAACCCCAACCCGTGCCCAGCCTGTATCCATAATCATAATTCAATATTTTTAATCCAACCCACCCCAAACCAAATATATATGGGACTGTCTATTCAATAGTCAACTGTTTTTTTAATACCCATCAATCGATTTTCTAGGCCGTCCAACAGCCCAGATCAACCCCGCGCCCCCCACTCTCTCTCTTACTTTCCTCTTCCTCCTCCTCCACCGCCTGACCCGACTCAGCCCTGCCCTCCTTCCTCCTCCTACCCCGCCGCCATCGCCTTTGCACCGACACCGCCGCCTCCACCCAACCTCCCGCCGTGACTCTGCCCACCTAAACTAACTTGGCCGTTGCCTCCACCCAACACACCGCCTAACCGCTTTTCTCCCGCAGGCTGGCTGCTGCTGCCTGCCGCCGCCCTCACTCCAACCCCCCCACTAACGGCTGACGCCGCTTTTCCCTGACCATCCTCTAAACCCGGCGGCACCCCGAACCCGAACCCCACCTAAACCCTAACCCATCCATGGCGGCGCGGCGGCGGCGGGAGAGGAGGAGGTCGCCGGAGAGGAGCAAGACAGAGGGGAGAAGGTCGCCGGAGGGGAGGAGGAGGATTGATTGAAAAAAAAGGTAAATCTAAGTCGACTGTTAAATAGATTTTTCCCAATATATATAGACCCCAACCCACCCCAAACCGTTGCTAATTTGGACCCAACCCACCCCAACCCATTCTGGACATATGGGTTTCAACCCATTTTTTTCCATTTCCACAACCCATTTTCTTAGCCGAATGATTAAGTCCACCTCTACATTAAGATCGACGAAGCAAATAAATCAACTGGTCGGAAGAAGAAGCGAAGTAGAAGCAAACACTACTACGGATCAGGACTTCCCAGGCGGTTCGTAAGGCCTGTGCAAGCGGTTCTAGAACCACTTGCGAGCAATCATGATGTTCGAGGGGCATCAAGCGGCTCGAGCGCTAGTGAAGCCCTCCGCAAGCGGTTCAAGGGTGATGGTGCGGGCGGTTGGCGAGCCACGTGGGCTCTCTCTGCAAGCGGTTGGAGGCACGAACCGCTTGTAGAGTGGCATCTCCGCAAGCGGTTCAAAAACCGCTTGCGCAGACATGCAGTACGTTTACCACCTGGTTAATTCATTTCTGGACGGCGCAAATAGATATTTAAATATATATTTCAGCAGGAGATTTTTTTATTTGTCGTTTAAATTTAAATACATGTAGGATGAGCATATAATTAGCGATCAAACAAGCTTAAATATATTAGATAATACATGTAATAATATACACTTTATATGCACCGGCCAAATTTACAAAGTTTATAATTAATATACATTGTGCAAATGGACAAAACAGTTCATTTTTTTCTTGCAGTACTCTTCTTGACGCTCTTTGACGACGTAGAAGTCGTCCCTAGTTCGTTCGTGTTGGAATATGGTTCTCAATAATGGAACTCGCCCTAGGAGTTAATGACCTCATCGAGAATGAAGCTGAATAGTTGTTCTCGTAATGCGAGCACCCGATGATGTGGTAACACTTCAGTATGTTTATCCATGTCGGGCTGTCAATTCAATTAAAGTGAAAAATAAATAAATACGTGCACCTATAATGTAAATTAATGGAGCACATAAGAAACTTATTAAGTTGTTGCTAGATGCATGGTTGCGTGCATATATATACGAACCTCTTTAGGAGTTTGAGGCTCAAGCTTGTCGTGGCACATCATTTGGATATAGTGGAACACATAGTAGCCACATAGGTTGTTTCCCGCAGATTGTTGTTTTACCTATGGTCGATGCGGGGCAATTACAGATCAGTAATAACAAGAAATATTAATTGACAAAGGGCAATTACGTCGTTTTAGCGTACCCAGTCGCTTAGCTTGACATCGAATTCCTTCTTAAAACGTCCTTTTTGAATCTCTTGAAAGCTCAGGAACGCCTTGTTAAGGAGGTTAATTATCCACTGGTATTCCTTTTTGCGGTTTTCTCCGTGAGTCTTGGACGATGATCATGCTTTGATCAAGCTTTATGATTATAAGGATCCAGTGGAACCTATTTATATATTGCAACAGTTATGAGATGTAATTAAACAATATATAATGTGCCATCAGGTGCCTTAAGCAATATAAGAACGAGATGTTAGTGAGGACATCAGCACGTACTTAAAGTTGAATGGCAGAAGTATGTATGACTTGTAGTGTTGTTGTACTAGTGCATGTACAAAGTAGTCGTGGATTTTCTTTGGTTTTCCAGGGTATTGCCCGACTTCCTCGTTGACCAACCAAAGGTCAAGGAAGCCAATCGAGTTCGGCTTCTGCTTTCTAAATCTTTATATCTTCATTCTACAGAAAATGGGTTAATTGAGTTAATTAATTAGGGTTCTCGGCAAGCAACATGTATAGATACATATATATACATATTGTGGAGTCGACACTCACAGGCACCAGCAGGTCATGAAGGACACGTTGACGGCTTCTGTATGGTACACATTGTACCAGTCTTCAAATTCAAGATTTATCAATTGATCATTCCCTCGAAACAAATGTTCTTCTTGAAACGAGACGCAGCAATGAGCATATCCCCTGGCGGACCTGTGTTCGTACCATTCATGCGCGCGTCGCATCTTGACCGGTAGTTTCCTTATGTCCTTAGGATCTACCAACGGCTGGCCTAACTTAAATGGCCACCTGACTTGTGCCGTTGGAAGATCATCAGTTAATCCACGGGCGGTTTCTATGTTATCAAGGCCAGCTTCCCTCATGAAGTCATACTCCATCTGTAGACGTTTTGCCTCCTCCTGTTCTTCCTTGCTCATGTATATGTCCTGAGGTTGTTTACTCTTGAAGACGTGCTTTCTGATAGTTCTTTAGTAGTCGGTACAGAGAGGCGGTCGGTGCTGAACGGTTGTCGCGAAGAAGTCCGCGATCTTTGGATCAATTCGTTCCTTTAGCGGTGGATTTGTTTTAGCTTTATACCCCTGTATCCATGCGTCCACAGCTTTCTGCGACTCGCTCTTCAGCTCCTCAGGCGTCATCTCATAAGGTGTTTTTTCGGGTTCCTTCATTCTCTGTCTGAATGGGAAACCGGCCGTCCTGCTGCTTGGTGTCGTTCTAGCTGCAGGAATGCTCCTTTTGCTAGCAAGCTTCTTACTGGGGGGAGATGCCGGCTCCGTTGTTTCCCTCGGAGGCTGCTGCTTCCTTTTGCTTTGAGGGGCTGGCGGCGGTGTTGGGCTTCTGCGCATAGCGCTAGCGGGTGGTGGAGTGCTTTGTCTCACCGGCGAGGCGTTGCGTGGTGGCGTGGCCTGTCTTGGTGGAGGAGTGAGCTCCGTCTTGGTGGAGTGTTCTCCCTCGGTATAGAAGTCACCTCCACACCATCAGAAAACACGATGTACTTCTTCCGTCAGAGGATGATGTTATGGACGGCCTCTCCAAGCTTGGTCACATCGTCTCCTCCAGCAATATCGAGCTCCATATCCTCAAATCCAACCACCACCTCGTCCACCGTGACCTTGGAGTATCCCCTCGGGTATAGGGTTACAGTGGAATGTCTGCCCGACTCCACCAGGAAGGCCAAAGCGTAAGCCACCTTGAGGGTGAGGTTGTGCAGTTGGACGCGTAACTCACATTGGCGGGGCACGGTGATGTCGTCCACTGGATAACGGGCCTGCAATTCATCGGTCGGCACGTTGTTTGACGCGTAGCTGCTTCGCCGACCGGAGCCCGGGGGACTAATCACGTTGTCCGGAGGCATGACGATAACCCCACCTGGTCTTTGAAGACTGGCGATTGTAGCATGCACTTCCCGCTTTAGCATTTCTGCTATGTTTTCCTTATGCTCCTTGAGCTCCCGGTCGATTTTGCTGACTCTGTTGTGTTCTCTTACTTTCCTTCTTTCCCGGCTCCGGTATGTGGTTTGATCATTTGAGAAGCCAGCTATCCACGGCACCTGCTTGCCAAGTCCTCGTGTCCTTTCTGGATGCTCTGCGTTTCCGAGTGCGTACGTAAGCTCGTCATTCTCCCTGTCTACCACCAAGGATCGTGCACGTTGCTTCTCGATGGCTTCCACAATCCTTTCTTTCACGGGTTGCACTTGTGGTGCCATCTCTAACTTGCCATCATCCTTCAGCCTCCCTCCGTGGCCCAAGGTCCAGTTGCGTGGACGGAGCTCCCAGTCTTCTGTTTCAGGTACTATACCCTTTTTTCTAAGCTCTTCTTCCTGCTTCTCCCATTTTGGCATAGCCTTGATGTAACCACCGGACCCGAGATGGTGGTGGTATTTTTTCTTCTGTGCATTGGCCTTATTCTGCTCACTCGCGGCCTTGCCTTCAGCCGATAGTTTGTACTCCTCGAATGCTTGTCAGTGATCCGCTAGTTTCGGATACTTATTGAAGTCTAGGGTTGTTCCAGTCTCCACGTACTTTTTACTGAGCTCGCTCTTCCACGACTGAAAGCATAACGCCATCTTGCTCAGAGTAAATTTCTTGCACTTGTTTTCATAAGCCGTCGGAATCGTGAAGTTTTCCTTTATATCCTTCCAGAGCAGCTCTTTCGTAGCCGTAGGAACCTTGGGCCATGTCTTGATACTAATAGGGACGTGATCCCTCACAATGACTCCGCAGACATTGTTGAAGGGGGCAAGTGCCGACATAGGGGCTTCGACTTCCAATGGCTGAAACTTGAGTAATGGCGTATTTTGTCGACGGCTTTTGTTAAGCCCTCGTATTTGCTTGGATTGGGTGTTGGGCGCTTCCGCTTAAAAAACAGAACATGTGTCGAGGCTTATTGCTATGAGGCGATAAGAAACGGTTATTTTAGTGTCCGGGCTATATATACCTCACAGCCGTCGACATTAGTTTCATCGGCGAGAGCCTGGATGGACTGATCACCGATTTCAGCCTGGCCGGTTGGATCACCGGCTTGAGCATGGATTGCGTGATCACCGGCTTGAGCCGGGGCGGCCTGATCACCCAATGGATCTACCGGGTTGGCCTCATCGTAGCTTATGAGAGTGCCCATCGCGATTTCGTTAAGTAGAAAATCATTTTCCGCATCGAAATCAAGATCATCGTTTCCGGAGTGCTTCATCTATCATTGTGCATGCATGCGAAATAATAGAACATTTAATACAACATATATATCTCTTTTTATTTGAATACAACATTTGAATACAATATTTGAATACAACATATACATCTCTTAGATGTCATCTATCTCGACACCCATCAAAACATACAATATTTGAATACAATATTTGAATGTATAGTTTTTAAATCTACCCATTTCGACACCCATCAAAACGTGCAATATTTGAATACAATATTTGAATGTACAGTTTTTCAATGTACCCATCTCGACACCCTCTAAACTACTAGGTTTTAGCCTTTAGATGCCATCCACAAATGAAAGGTGCTCGACGGCGAGGTCGATGATTTCCTTGTACCCTCCACAGAAATTGGCAAATAAATCTGAAGTTGAATATCGAAGCTGAACATACTTAAGCCATCTATCTCCTCCATTTCAATTTTTTCAAGTTTCAAATATAGCATGTGCATGTCATCTTTAACAGCACCTTTTTAGCCACCAAGTTCACATACACATGCAAATTTCTTTAGTTGCATAAACCCAACTAGGAACCCTAACTAAGCTTAGATAGAGTGCTTGGCGGTTGCCGTCGGGAGCTCCTAGAAAACCTACTCTAGCTCCCTGGCGCCATTTCGATTTCTAGAGCTGCAACCGAGGCCATCCAGCCCTTACACCCTAACTAAAACCCCCATATCCCAAGCACATTGCAAATCAAGCCAAGCAACCAAGGACAACTGAACATAGATAAAAATAGTGGCCATAATAGCTAGCCAACAGTGTGTTGGAATATGGCAATAATAAATAGGTGCAATATAGGACAACTGAACATAGATAAAAACCAGATTAAGACAATAAAGCACTTATGCCATTAGAATATTAGTAATCATGATTTCTTGATTTAAAACATCTGAATTCATGATTAAACTTCATAAACATGGCATTCAAACAGGAAATAAACTAAACCAGCATAGTGCTCAGATTTAATTAAACAAATTTTGCTCTCAGATTTATATATTGATGGGTTGCGGATAAAACTACCATCCAACATCAATATCTACAATTTATCATAGGCTTTTAAAGATCAGTGAAAGAGAGACCTAAGTGAATCAGTGCTGCCCAAAGTTATTATACAATTTCCTACAAAACAAGCATACAGTGCTGCTGTCCAGAAACATAGAGATCAATTTTAGCCTTAATGTCAATCATATATCAGGGATTTCACTTACAAATAATTAATCAGACTAGATGCCAATAACAGTATTAACCAGAATAGCATTCCCATTGAAACAGATGCTAATCAGATCAATGAAAAGATCTCAAAGGAAAGAACACAGCAGCACAGTACGCAAGTGTATCTCAGGATAATAATTTAGGCAACAACACAAATACTCCTAAGGCATCACTAGTTAACAGATCATCATAGCCTCAAAATTAATAAACATCACCGAGCAAAATATTAAAGGGACAAGTGCAGTGGTCCTGGATCAAGATAATAGCCCCTAGCATGAAGGCTAGGTCCCCAAAATATTCTCAATCAGCTCAGCAAAAGCCCAACACAGTGTTCATATGCACATTCCCAAACCCTAATCCCTAAATCACATCACAGAGCAACATCCAACAGCATCCCCAAACCCTAAATCACATCACAGAGCAACATCACAGAGTCCACCAGTGATCCACCAGCAGCATCACAAAGCAACATCCAGGGAGGGGAGGGAGCGAGGCGGTTGGGCAATCCGTCGAACAGCATGTGTGCATCACAGAGCAGATGGTGTGGAGAAAGAGGGGGCTCGATACCTCGGCCCTTCATCTTCAAATCGGCGGGGAGAATGTCAACGGAGAACGGGACCGAGGGGCTCGCCGGCGAAGGGGCTCGACAGCAGGGTGGGCAGAGGCAGCCTGCGCGGTGCGCCGAGTGTCAGGGAGGCGGCGCGGAGGTGTAGGCGACAGCGTCGAGGACGACGGCGCGGTGGTGAGGACGGCGTGGTGGCAAGGACGGCGCGGTGGCGAGGACGGCGGCGATGGCTTTGGGACTTAGAAAAATTTGGGTGGAAAGGAAAGGGCGAGAAAGAGGAGTTATATAGTACAGATCTCTACAAGCGGCTTGTGAAAAACACCTCTGCAAGCGGTTCGTAGTCTTAACCGCTTTTAGAGACAACTTTTACAAGTGGTTTGTAGAACGAACCGCTTGTAAAAGACGGTAGCGCGAAATTAAAATTTTGAAATTTCTTCCGCAAAATAGTAAATTACTGTGCAAGCGGTTGGTGATACAAATCGCTTGTAGAGGTCACTTCTACAAGCGGTGGGTAGCACGAACCGCTTGTAGAAGTGGGGCACACGTGGCGACTCTTGGGACTCTGTCTAAAACGTTTAAGAAGCTTTGCGCTCTTCTTATGTTGAATTGAAACTTACTCTCACTTGGCTAGCACGTGGCGTTTAAGTGCGGGCTCCCGTCTTTGGTCGCGTGGTTCGAGCCGCCATGCCTGCTGTTGCTCTATATTTTTTATAAATATGTACTGAGCCCATTATTCTTTACAAAAATACTAAAAAATTTGTTTTTGCATTACTTTCATTTCTAAATATGTACTTAATTAGCTCATTATTTTTTCCAAAAACTAAAAATCTTTTTTACATGACTTTCATTTCTAATATGTACTTAGACCATTATTCTTTTCAAAATACTAAAAAATTTGTTTTGGCATTACTTTCATTTCTAAATATGTACTTAGCCCATTTTTTTTCCAAAAACTAAAAATCTTTTTTACATTACTTTTATTTCTAATATGTACTTAGCCCATTATTCTTATCAAAAATACTAAAAAATTTGTTTTGGCATTACTTTCATTTCTAAATATGTACTTAGCCCATTATTTTTTTTCCAACAAACTAAAAAATATTTTTTTACATTACTTTCATTTCTAATATGTACTTAGCCCATTATTCTTTTCAAAAATACTAAAAAATATTTTTTGGCATTACTTTCATTTCTAAATATGTTGCCATTATTCTTTTTAAAAATATTGCTTCCATCTTATAAATTCTTAAAAATGCTATTACATGATAACATACTTCATACAACCACAGAGGTCATCCTAATCATTTACATTTTTTGTCTTTACAATTCTTCCTTCATCGTGATCGCGCCGTATGTGCGGAGCATCCATGTCTATGTCATCCAGGATGCTTAAGTCAACATCTACTGCAAATGGAGGGATCTCATCGAACTGATCGTACTCTTCCTCGTCAATAACGTCCTCTACTCCGACAATCCTTCGTATGCCATGGAGAACCACGTGTCGCTTTGGCTGTTCCTTCTTCTTGTCTTTGATTTGATTCTTCTTTGGTCTGCTTGACATGTCCAACACGTAGAAGACCTGTCTCACCTCGTTCGCGAGAACAAATGGTTCTCTCAAGTAGCCGACTTCTTGGAGGTCGACGGTAGTCATGCCGTATTTGTCGACATTCACGCCGCCTGCGTTTAGTTTTACCCATCGGCACTTAAACAATGGGACCTTCAAAGGCCCATAGTCGAGCTCCCATATCTCTTCTATGAATCCATAATATGTGTCCACCCTGTCTCTATAGTCGGCGGCTTCTATACGGACACCGCTGTTCTGATTTGTGCTATTGTTATCTTGTGATCTCGTGTAGAATGTGTAACCATTTATCTCGTACCCCTGCCATCCCACTATTTCAACGGATGGTCCCCTAGCCAGGCGTTGCAACTGTTCATTGTTGGACTTGCTCTTGAGGATATGGTTTTGTAACCATGCGCCGAAAGAATCCATGTGTCTCAGTGTTATCCACGTATCAGTTTTCTCTGGGAACTGGAGACGTAGAGTATTCTTGTGTTGGAGGACATACGGGGCGGCCACTGCCGATTGCTTCAACACAGTGAAATGTGCTTGCTTAAATGTCTGAAGATCGTTGCATGCAACTACTTTTCTTCCAAGTGTCCCTTTATCTCGTAGCCTGCCCTCATGGCGTGATATAGGGACGCCGATGGGGTCTAGATCATCAATGTAGTCCACACAGAACTCGACCACCTCCTCTGTCACAGAACCCTCGGCAATGTATGTTTCTGGCCAAGAACGGTTATGTACATACTTCTTTAGTACGCTCATGTACCTCTCGAAAGGGAACATGCTGTGGAGATAAACGGGTCCAAGAATACCTATCTCTTTGCTTAGATGAACAGTGAGATGAACCATGATATCAAAAAAGGCAGGAGGAAAGATCATCTCGAGGCTAACCACACTTTGTACCACGTCAGCCTGCAACTCACCCAGTTTTTTTGGATCGATGACCTTCTGGGAAACAGCGTTGAAAAACGAACACAGCTTTGTGATTGTCCCCCTTACCCACTCGGGCAGTACACCTCTTAAAACCACCGGGAGCAACTGTGTCATCAGCACAAGACAGTCATGGGATTTCAGGTGTACAATTTTGTTCTCTTTCATATTAACGAATCTCTTTACGTTCGACGAGTATCCGGAAGGGACCTTCACACTGCTAAGACACTCTATCACGCTTTTTTTTTTCTCTTCTTTGGTTGGAGTATAACTCGCTGGCCGTAGGTACAGTTGTTCCGTACCTCTTTTTTCAGGGTGTAGGTCCTTCCTGATACTCAGGACTTCAAGGTCGTTCCGAGCACTCACTGCATCTTTCGATTTCCCGTACAGATCTATATATTCTAGGAAGCTCACACATACGTTCTTGGTGATGTGCATGAAGTCCAGTGAGTGGCGAACATCCAAATCTTCCCAGTAAGACAAGTCCCAAAATATTGACTTCTTCTTCTTCCATATGGGTGCATGGCCATCCTCATCATTCGGCACAGATTTGCTTCCCAGACCCTTTCCAAAAACTACCTTCAGATCCTTCACCATAGCAAACACCTGCTTGCCACTTCGATGCATCGGCTGGGAACGATGTTCTTCCTCCCCGTTAAATTCCCTGCGTTTCTTCCGCAACGCGTGACTCCGAACAAGAAACCTGCGATGCTCCATGTACACCATCTTTCGATAGCCTTTCATGTACGTGCCATCGGTTTGATCCAAACACTACACACACGCATTGAAGCCTTTGCCAGTTAGGCCAGACAGGTTACCAAGCGCTGGCCAATCGTTGATTGTTACAAATAACATTGCACGCAGGTTGAAATACTCCCTTTTATATTCGTCCCAGACCTTTACACCGTTCCATAACGTTTGAAGATCTTCTATCAAAAGTTTCAGGTAGACATCGATATCATTTCTGGGTTGCTTGGGGCCTTGGATCAACAACGGTATCAGTATGTACTTTCTCTTCATGCATAACCATGGAGGAATATTATACACACATAGTGTGACTGGCCAGGTGCTATGGCTGCTGCTCATGTCTCCGAAAGAATTTATCCCATCGGTACTCAAACCGAACCTTATGTTTCTGACCTCGTCTGCGAAGTCTTTGTACTTCCAATCGACCATCCTCCACTGTGAGCCATCTGCCGGATGCCTAAGCATTTCGTCGACCTTACGCTCTTCTTTGTGCCAACGCATCATCTTCGCATGCGCTTTGTTTGCAAACATACGCTCTAGCCTTGGAATCAGAGGAAAATACCACAACGCTTTTGCCGGTGCTCTCTTCTACACACGCACCCCATCTACTTCACCTGGATCGTCACGCTTCGTCTTATACCGGGGTTCCTTGCACACTGGACAAGCATCCAACTCAGCATATTCACCGCGATATAGGACACAGTCGTTGCGACATGCATGTATCTTCCGTACTTTCAATCCTAAGAGACATAGGACCAGTTTGGCTTGATACGTGGATTCTGACAGGGTGTTATCTTCCGGGAGCAACTTCTTTATGAGCGACAGCAACTCATCGAAACCCTTATCTGACACACCATTCACAGCCTTCCATTGCATGAACTCCAGTGTAGTGCATAGCTTCTTGTGCCCCTAACCACAATTTGAGTACAAAAGAGTTCTCTGGTCCTCTAACAATCCCTGGTACTTTCTATATTGTTTGTCCTCTGTGATATCTCCCTCTGCCACACGCAAAGATCCGTCCAGTCATCATCCACACCAAACTGATCACCTTGTGTATCTTCTACGTCCTCGTATGTCGCCGCTTCCGGCATACCATCATATGTCACTTCCTCTTCATCGGCTTCTTCTTCGTCTTCTATCTTTGGTATGCTCTACTTCGTCGTGGTGAGTCCAACATGTATAGTTCGCATGAAACCTCTCATCAACAAGTGGCCTCAGATCCGTCCTCGCATTGAGTGCTCTTTCTCGTTCCTACAATCTACGACGGACACCGTCCGAAGCTTCCTGGATGCAAGTCTCGAAATACGACATCAAGAAAAGCATTCACGCCATCGATGAACTCCCTTATCCGACGATCCGCATACATCCATTGCCGGTTCATATGCACCAATTAAATTAATAAGAACATTTATTATATTTTTGAAATTGAAATATTTAACTAGAAATAACTAATTGTTATATTTTTTAATTACCTCTAAATTTTTTGATTTTTATAGCTAAACCAACTAAATCTCACAAATTAAAAAACTTTTTTCAAAAATATTTTTAATTACATTTCATACACAAAAAAATTATTACCAACCTAGCAAAAAACCTACATCTATTTAGCTCTATAGCAATTGAAATAATCACCCTACCTACTATTTTAAACTAATGTGAAATTAAAATCATCCAATAGATCACCAAAAGATCTAGAAGGGAGAGCTAGCTAAGGCACCAAGCTAGATCTTGCTCTCTAAAACAAATAATCACCCCTACCAACTAATTTCAACATCTTATACATCATTAAAAAAAGGATACAAAACTAATATGAGATTTAAAACCTCTAATAGATCTACATCTTGCCTTAAATTATCAAGAGAGAGAGAGAGCTATAGCAAAACAAACACCCTTCAATTTAAACAAGATTATTTAATATTTCTCCACAACCAATGCAAAAAGATAAGCAATATCCACATGAAAATAATGTTGAGACCATGTTTACTTAACTTGAAAACCTTAATTTGGAGCTATTAGTCTCAATTAAAAATTTTGGCAAGACCTCCTCGCATGAACATTTCGGCCCGTCTGTCGATTATCACATGAGCTCGCTTTCGAGGAGGAAGAAGGGTTAAATGCTTTGGGTGGGAAGAAAAAGTATATCAAGCGGTTCGTGATACAAACCGCGCACAGATAATATGATGTAAGCGGTTCTTATCACGAACCGCTTACAGAGGAGTGCAAGCGGTTGGTGCTACGAACCGCTTATAGTGTGATATCTCTGCAAGCGGTTTATATCACGAACTGCTTGCATATGTCCTTTTCCGGCACCCTCCCACCCGTTGGCCACGAACCGCTTGTGGCGATCGGGTCGCAAGCGTGTTAAAGCGAACCGCTTGTAATGGGCCGTTTTGGAAGCCCCGATCCGCAGTAGTGAAACTTCCACAAAAAATAAGCAAAGTAGAAGCAAACTTCCACAAAGAACAGGGAGGAATAAAACTTCTGCCCAGGATCGAGTAGCTACAAATGGGCGCACAGCTGTACAGGGTGGCCTCCAGGAGATGGTGGCCTTCAGGATGAGAGCTGTGCGCCCAGGCGCGCTGCGCTGTCGACATGTCCGGGGCGTGGCCAGAGCGGTGCCTTGAAGAGCTCGACAAAATGCTCTAGCCCTGGCTCAGCAAGATACCAGGCACGAGAGGCAACCTAACATGAAGACATGCATGAGCTCAGCCCGACTCTCACGAGCCTGCATGTTCGTATGAGCCAGGCTGCGGTCATCTGACCAACCAAACATCAGAACCAGCGCTCTCGCTCTCCGAAATCTTGGGCCAGATCGTGGGATGCTTACACATTACCTCTCTCCCACAGGGGCCAACTGCTTTCTACTCTTCCCTTCTTGTGTCTTTCTCGCTTTCCAAAATCCGTGTTTGGAAATTTCCTCTGATTCTTGTTCCATAGTATGGTCGGTTCTTGATTTTGCTGTGTTGTGCTGTAGACGGAGTTGCGGATGGATGCTGCACGCCTGCACAGCGAGGAGCCCGCTTCCCCGTGCCGCACAGGTCACTATCCTTGGATATCAAGGTGTCCGTCTCACTTCACTATCCTATCAAGTTAATTGTTTGCTCATTTCTTTGCTCAGGATGCTAGTCAGATTAAGCATTTTTACCACATGTATTAAAGTATGATAGTCTGGTTCGTGGAGTGGATACCTAACAGTACGGTGTGTCCATAAGCTGTCACATTGTATTTGCCATCAGAACAGAGCATTGTCTTTTCTGATGTTGGTTCAAATAATCTTTACTGCTTCCTTGTCGTTTTGGTTATTGTTAATGCTCTAGCCCGAGCAAAAAGAAAACCACAAAGCATAGCATACCCCAATGCTTGTTTGAATGCCAAAATAATTGGTTTTGTATTTTGGGCTTCCTAGGGCAATAAGACAGACATTGTTATCAGCAAGTATGAAGATAACTTCCTTGTGAGTTTCAACTACCCGCTCATATGCGATCAATTGCTTGTAATGGCATGTAAAAAATGCTCATATATCATTGAATCGGCAGGTGACTGTGACACAAATAGGATGCATGAGAACCATATTACGTGCTACATGAGGGGCCTCACAAGTCCGGTATTGAGGTTCAGGGAGCAAAGTGGTTCAGCAGGCATAGTTGAGGACCAAATCGGTACTTTTCCCTTTTTGATAAGGTGCAGGTACGACCATGATTGTATCTATTTATTATTCCATTTAATCATGTGGTTTAGAAGTAGTGGATCCAATTTAGCATTTTAGTAGCAATGCGCTTCTTTTCTTTTATTAAATGCAAATGTTCTCCAGCAATAGGGTTTTCACTATGGTTATCATTTAAGTTCTCCCTGCAGCTTTTGTGCCACTTTTATCACTGAAGTAGTGGTTAGTCTATCCAACTCGACTATTTAAACTGTTCCTTCGCTGATGATATTATGCATGGACATCTTTGTGTTTTTTCTTGTACTCACATTATTCTCATGCTTTTCTTTCTGCAGTGGTAGTGGATCAGCTCAATCATTGGTGATCTCTCTTGGTCTAATGGATAATTCCCAGGTAAGAGTTGAAACAATTTCCCTGTGGTATGACTGTCTTCACTAATATATATTAGAATTGCTGACTAAATGTCAACTTGTGCATAATATTCCTCGCTAAAATGGCTGAACCATCATGATTACCATGTTGATTACAATTGATAACTGCCATTTCCAAACCCTGGGTGATTTTCAGATGAATGTATTGTCAGCTGGTTCTACGCATAGTTTTGTAGATAGCTCCTGTCATTTTTGCATTGAAATCAATACTGTGGTCAACACATATCTGATGCAGTTTTTGGTCTTTTTTCAGGTCACCCTGAAAGAGATAGCTTCTGTTGTCATTGAGAACCGCCTATGGTGAACCATCAGCTCTCCTCTATCATGTCTGAAATTCTAAAAAAATTGTACTTAAAATTTATCTGAGTTGAACTACTCAAGGTGATCAGTCTCCTCCGCTATATTCTGTGGTCAAATGTTCTCCTAGCAGGGTAGTTTTGATGAGGCTTTCCATTTGTGTGCTTCTGGGTGACCTTAAGATCATGCTGCTAATTTGTTGCTAATATTGATGTAACCAAAAATTTGTACCCGCAAATTTCTTGACTTTCTTTGGTGTTGGAAGCTCACCTCTTTTAGCACTTCCTCCTCCTTCTCTCCCTCTCCCTTTTACTCTATGTTTCCCACCTTGCAGCAGCTCGATTTGCTGGATGTGACATGCCACTTTCTCTCTCTATCTCCGTGAGGCGAAGCTCTCTCCTCCTCTCTCCAACTAGAAGGTGAACCTCCAAGTGGGTGGGTTGTGGTTGGATTCTCATCGAATTTGACAAATATGGTTGAATTGAGAGAGAAAGATAGCTGGATTTGGAGATGGAGATTGATTTTTAAATTTCGCTTGAACATCATCATGTGCGAAGATCAAAACATCTTATTTTCTCTTGTGAAACATCTCATTTACTCTTTTTATTTTTTTTTGGTTCATTTTTATAATGAAATATTTTGTTTATTTACGAAATATCCTATTGAAACATCGTGTTTGCTCTTTGCAGAGCATAAAAAAATGTGATATTTGAAATACTGTTCCATATGATGAAAAATGGTTGTATAGCATTTGAGTTGTGTTTCCGACAGTCATGATTCGTATTTTTTTGAAACACGAACGTTATGTATGTTCTTATAAAACACCATGTTTGTCCTTGTGGAACATTATTTTCTCACGTGAAACATTATTTGGTGGGGGTTGAAATGATCTTGAATGTTTTAATGCTCTAATTTAAATGTATAGTGGCTTCTTTTTAGTGCTGTAGTATTTTACTTATAAAGTTTCAGTGCTCCAATTCAAATATCTTAGTAGCTTCAATGTCATGTTTTAAGATTGCCTAAGTTTTTTTTAAAAAAACAATGTTTAAATCGTTATCTAAGTCATTGTAAAATCCGAGAGAGTAGTAGAGAGTGGAGGGAAAATTTACAGTTGCTAGCTAGGGGAGGATGGAAGAAGACGATGGAGAGCTCCATGGATCGAAACCAACAGTTCTAATGAACAAACAAGGTAAAAAAATTCCTCTTTGGTAAGCATAGTGAAATTAGGGTATGTGTTTTGGCATATGGATTCTACCTTCGGGGGAAAATGAACACAACTAGAGATTTCTTTATTTCATAAATGTTCCTTGTTTTTCATGAATAGAACTAGCGATTTCTTTTATCTCCCTCTCGATTATCATGTAGAATCACTTACTTTTCTGTAGGTTGATATGTAGTTTAGCATGAAGAATTCTTTTTAAATTATATTAGAATAAAAGAATCTTTGAAGGATCGAGATATAGCCTAGGGGGTGAATAGGCTTTACCAATTTTTAGCAAATAAACAGCACATCGGAAAACAATATCAAATGTTCCGATGTTATATCGGATAGTTTAATATGGATCGGACTATCTGATATGGAATCAGACTATCCGATATTATCCTTAAGTAAAACAAGGATACCACCTGCACCAGATAGAGTTAGAGAGCAAGCAAAGAGTGAATAAATCTAAATCCACAAGGAAACTCAAAGAAGTTGTTCCCGAAGTTCGGATCTTTGAGGAGATCCTACGTCTTCGTTGAGGCGGCTCGGTCACACTTGAACCAGGGTCCCTCTTGACCCTTTGCCTCTCGGGTTGCACCAAGCACTCCCGATTTCACTCTTTGGATTCTTCCCTTTCGGAGGCGAATCCTGCCTTCACAAACTCTCCCCGGCCACCATACCAAGTACCGGTGGCTCTAGGACGACTCCTAACTGCCTAGGAGCCCTCAAACTCCAAGAATAACAAATCCGGCGGAAAACCAACTTGACCAACACAAAGCCTCTAGATCTAGCTTTTTCACTCTCACAAAGATGCAATCAATTAAATTTGAGTTGGAGTGAAGGTGGAAGGTGAGGAGCTAGGGTTTGCAATAAGTGCTTAGCTGAAATGAATGTGAAGGGCAACCCTAGCCCGTGGGGGGAGGAGGGGAATAAATACTCCCACCCACCAACTAGCCGTTTGTTACTGACAGGCATCGGATAGTCCGATGTTACACTTCGAATAGTCCGATATGAAAATGAGCGAAACTCGACGCAAATGCTATTTTTGAATTCCTGAAATGATTTTGAGAAAATTCATGTAAGGATCAATCAAAGAGGAAACAATTCATATCGGATAGTCCGATATTTTCAACGGATAGTCCGATATTTTTGGAGCTGGAGACAGAGAGGGGTCAATCGGACCTATCAACGGATAGTTCGATCCATATCGGAACATTCCGGGGAAATTATTGGATAGTCCGATGTTTTTGGAACTGGAGACAGAGAGGGGTCAATTGGACCTATCATCGGATAGTCCGATCCATATAGGAACATTCTGAGGAAATTATCGGATAGTCTGATATTTTTGCGACTGCAAGACAGAGAGGGGTCAATCGAACCTATCAACGGATAGTCTGATATGTATTTGGGCAAAACGCCCTCAAATTTAGCTGGTGGATAGAATGTGTCAAGTTTCATCTACTAAGAGCACTTATGATGAGGACATCACTGACGAGCTTTCTATCCCTGACGAGGTTCAAGAAGTCCCCAACCACCGGGCCCAAGTCGAGAGGACGTTGAAGTCACTGTCGAGTCCGGTTCGGCCATCCAGGACCAGTGCACTTTCAAACGAACGCCCAGATCACATATGACGTTCAAATGAGGCAAATAAGGACTCTACGTAAATCTTACGAGATAAGCTTTCTAACGGATCTAGCCACGCCTCCAAATTGTATCCGAGTCAACGGGAATCACGAAATTAAGTTGACGGACAGAAACTTTCCGGCGGTGCATCGCCGTATTTTTGGGCCCAAGGCCCGTGTAACCCTTGGGTTAGGGTTGGGCGCATGTGGGCACATGTTTGGGCGCCCCTCCTCTAGCCGCCGCCCTACATAAGTCCCACGCTGTGCTTTGTTTTAGTTGGGTTTTTTTTTAGTTGATTTCGTCACGGTTGTGTGAGATATCGCCTTATTCTTCTTGTGTCGGCCAGACCAACAGGATCAAGTTTATGAACCCCAGTTGATCTTAATCTATATTCGTAATTGTGATTGCTTATCTTGTGCTCTTGCTCGTTCTTCGGTTGCTTGCAGGAGCCGTCCTTCATGGATAGGTCGATCATGCCTCTGGTTCGGTCGATAACACTCGTCGTGGTGGTTTAGCGATCGCCGGGATTTCCAGTTCCTTGCGGGGTTGGAAGCCGGATCGTTTAGGTCTCCGTGACACCTACCGAATTATCCTTTTCGTCTCTCACTAGAAGATCAGGACCCCGCGTCCGCGCCCATCAACTTAGAACATATAGAAGTGGTTTTTCGTCGTATCCCTCTTAATAGTACAGCATATTTTAGACTCAATTTAAAGAAAGGATCTAAGTCTAGTTAAATGCACACTATCTTCTCCTTTTAGATTTAAAGTCTCCATTTGTCTTCCAAATCCATTTCAAAAGATTAAATATGTCCAAGACCTCATAAAACATATTAGCTCTTTAATTGCCCGCCATCTATCACCAAAACCCACATAGGACCTAGATGCACTTTCAATCTTCCTATATCTTAGCACTATGGTGCTTCTTATGGTCCATGCGTAATTGTTTTTTTTTTTCAGAAATAGTGTGGTACCAAATTGGATACCTTAGCTTGGCATGAAGTTTCTGATGATGCTTGGAAGTTTTGGGAAGCATATGGAAGTTGCATCGGTTTTGATGTTATAAAGAGGTATACAAATAAAAGGAAGTCAGATGGAAACGCTAGATTATGCCGGTATGTTTGTGCAAAAGAGGGTCATCGAAAAGAAGACAAAAGAGATCATCTGACAAAGTGTTCTAGGGCTGAAACTAGATGTGATTGTGTGATACACATGGGCCTTGTGCTATCAGAGGTGGAAAACTATAAAGCGACCGATCTTATCATAGAACATAATCATATCACTCCAAAAACATTCCACTTAATGGTGTCACAACGAAAAATTTCAGAACTACAAGCTTTTGAAATTAAAGCAGCAGACGACTCCGGAATCGGGCCAAAAGATGCACATGAGTTGGCTAGTCGGCAAGTTGGTGAATCATTTAATCTAATCTACACATGTCATGATCACAAAAATTATTTGCGAAGAAAGCATCAACGTGAGATGGCATATGGTGAAGCAGGAAGTATGTTGAGATATTTTGAGAACAAAACAATTGAGAACCCTTTATTCCAACATGCTTTTAAGGAATTGGATTCAACATTTGTTTTAAGGAAAAAATTTCCTAGAATCAAAATGAGGACACCTATGCTGTTGAAAGCAAGCAAATTGTACACGCCCATTATATTTGAAGCTTTTCAAGATGAATATGAAAAGTTCTTGCGAGCATGCACTATACTATTGGAGGAAACTAACCAATACCTAGTTACAATTGAGAATCTTGATCAAAATTCAAGCTACGAATAGTGCGAAGTTATTGGCAATCCTTTGGAGCAATCAGTTATATGCACTTGAGGTCGATTCAATAGAGTTGGAATATTGTGTGGTCATGCTTTGAAGGTTCTTGTTGATGAATATCAAGACACCATCAACACAATACATATTAAAGCGGTGGACATAGGAAGCTTGCCATGGGACAATACAAGATAATCAGGGAAGAAACATAATTGAAAATCCAATGTTGGGTGCTATGCGTCGCTCCTAATTACTCTCCCACAAATTTCATAGCTTGACAGATCAAGTAGTCAACTCATTGAAATTTTGCTTATTAATAGACAACACACTAGACATGCTCATTAAGCAACTTGAAGAAAAAAATGCATGCTTGCATAATTACTTCAGCGGAGCAAAAGTACAACCCCATGCCAATGTTGAGGTGTCAAGTGACTTGCTTGGTCTGCGCCTAAAGAAAAAGGAAGTATGGACAAGCACATTACAGAGAAACAGAACATGGCTTGAGAAGAAGCGTATGCCAAGAAGACAAGCTCAAATCAAAACCTCAAAGAAAGGGAAAAAGAAAATGGTATGTTATCAAATAACATGTTCTTTTAGTATGTAGGGAGTTTTCTCTAAATTTTTTGCTTCCTTCTCCTACTAGCTAAAAGAGCCTAGGAATGATGGTCTGGAAGCACAAATGGCAATGAATAATGGTTCTAGGAAAACATGACCAACATTGAAGAATACAGTGCCATTAGTAGCTTCACTGAACTGTTGACGGTAATATTGTTCGTATTTAAAAATAAAAATTAGGCTATATTCAACGATCGTAATATTATTGATGTTTTGACCATTGCTTTAACAATATATGCAGGGATCGATTACCAGTAAGCTCGGGATTAGTTAGTTATTTTAACTATGTAGGGATCAATTACCTGACAAATATCCGCAGTATTTTGTATATGAATATGAAATCTGAAACTGAAACTCGGCATATGCATGGAAATTAGGCTATACTCTGATGTATTTTGTACATGCTGCTAATTGCGACATGATTTTGTATATGTATGAAATATGAAACTCAACATATATGGTATTCGCTGGATCGAGTTGCATCTGTATAAAACTGAAACTGGAACTCTATTCAATCCTACAATCTGAGAACACACATGTTCTCCATTTAATCAGACCAACATGTTGCTATATATTGTATATGAAACTCAACATATGTGGCTTTTACAGGATTACAGTGTAGCTGTTTGAAAATTTTAAGTTGTATGAAATTTATAGTTCACTTTTGACAGTTTTGCAACTGAACACACGTTCACTTGCCTCTCCTAACTTCATATTGTAAGAGCATCCCCATCACACCCCCTAAAATGGCCTCTACTTCAAAATTTTTTAAATGTATTAGGAGGAAATTTGGTCCATGTGAGTAGCAGATTTACCTTTGAAGCGATTCTGTATGTGATGCAGGAAAATTTGAAGGCCCTGCTGGGGATGCTCTAATTGTGGTACTTATGGGGCATATCTCAAGTTTCTGTTAATCCCAAATGATTAACAATATATCTAGGATTCCATTTTAGCCATTTGCACAAAAAGATCTCAATTTGGTGGTTAATTGATCCTAATATGAGTGAATGACCAACGGTCAGTGGTTCTCTGTTCTGAAGCAGCAACGATACCGTTTATTCCCTGGCTGTGTTGATTGTGGGCTTCAGCAGGAACAGGAGCAGATGCTTGGGCCGGTCCAGCCTACTACACTAGTGCATATGTGCTTGGAAAAGCAAAGCAGCAGCAAGAGCCATCAAATGGAGAATGACCGACAGATATTGGTGACCGCAGGTGAAATCGTTCCAGCTCGAAGTCAGACGATCGAAATCCGCTGACCGTGAGAGCCATCGCCACCTTCATCTGCACCGGCGCCCTCTCCTTCCTCTGGCGCCACTCGCTCCGGCTAGGCATCGCTCACTGGGCCATCGTAGAGCTCCTGGAGAGTGAAGGTGAAGTCCTCGAGGTGGTTGTCCCCGTATATCAGGAACTCTTCCTCCCAACGTAGCCCCATGTTCAAGTCGTCATCGACCTTGGGCGCGGCGGAGGCGAGGCGAATCCCAAAGGCAGCGACGAGACCTCGGCCGCCAGCATTTCCAGGCAAAACTCGTCGGCGTCGATCTTGTTGTTCCACTCCTCGAACATGCTGAGGTGGTCGGCGCGTGGTAAGTGGCGAAGGATCTTAGAGGAGTCTGGTATAGTTATGGTGCAGAAAAGAGCAAATATCGAACAATTGCATATGCTTACAAAATTTGATAACAATTGCACACGCTCAGAAAATTTGATAACAATTATTTTATTGAAATTATGATTTGGTGCACATACAAACATTTAAAATGAAAAACATATAAATAGAAGAGTAATACCTCATGCAAAAGTTGAATACTTTGGAGCTGATTGGTTCCCTTCTCAATTGAGCCTGGTCGATATCATCAGCTAGGCTAGTTGGAGTTATGTTGAGCTCATATGCAGGTGTTCATGTTTGGTTGCATGCATTAATTCCAAGAACTTGGGCAATGTGAGATTATGTTTGGATGTCCGTATTTCTCGTATTGTACAATGTCCTCTTGCCTCTTGGGCTAGGCATTTGATCGAACAAGTAATGAGCATCTTGTGCAATCAACAAGATGTATGAAGTACAATCGGCAAATACTAACCTGCATTACACAATAGCAATTATTTGCTCCAAAAACCTAACAAGCATATGCAATCAAACAACAATCAGCAGATTAAGCACATTTATCCAATGCCAAAATGGACCTCCTCACCATGCCAACGGCAACGCCATGGCACAGAGCTCATCCACAAGTGGTTTCGGCGCCGATAAACTTTTGTTGCCAGGCTGCGACTTTGCCATGGTCGAGCTCCATCGGTGCGCTCTCTTGCGGTTGCTGCGTCCGCTCGACACTGCAGTCTGCAGAGGCCTCCGTCGAACGCTGACGAGCACCGCTGAGCTGCTGCCCGTGTCACCTGCTGCCCCGTGACCGTCGTCCCATTTTTTCCGCCTGTCCACACACCTCACCCCTGCCTCCACTGACTTCCAGCCATTGCGTCCTTTCCTCTAGCTCCCGCAGCGCCCGCTCGAGGCTGTCTTTACAGAAAGGAAAACAATGTCGATTTGCTTTCTCAACTATGTCCACTGGACCACTTTGATCACTGAACCTCAATATCGGACTTGTGAGATCCCTTATGTAACAAAATTGGGTTTAGTTGATCCTTTTACGGTCAAAACAACAGTATTAGGGTTTTGACCAGTCAAAACAGTGGTATTAGACATGAAAGAGAAGAGATTTGAAAAAGAAAGTAAGAGATAAGACAATGAGATGGATGACATGTGACCATCAAGTCAGCAAAAATCCTACATGGATGCCATACAAGTAAAAAAAATAAAACCACTCAGGATATAATTGAGTGGCCAAAGGTTTCTTGGTGTATTGGTAAGCCTAGAATTCGAGGACGAATTCTGTTTAAGGGAGGTAGAATGTGATAGCCCGTGGGCCAAGGGTCCACGCCGGCCTACCTAATGGGACTAATAGGCAGGGGGGAGTGAACCCGTCGGTTCACTCCAAGGCAAACCGCCGCCGCCGCCCCTGTCCTTCCTCTCTCCCGTCCCCGTTGCCTAGCCGCCAGGCTGCACCGGCACAGCCGTCCCCGTGTCCTCGCCGTCATCCCCGCCGTCCCCGCCGTCTTGCCCCGTCGGTGGAGTGCGTCGCCGCCATCCAGCGTCGTGCGCCGCCGCCGCCCAACGCCACGCCGACGCCGTGCCGTGGCCGAGCCGCCACCATGTCGCCGTCCTGCTGCTTCTAGTGGAGGCCGACGGGAGGAGGCAAAGGAGAAGAAGAGATGCAGGAAAAAGGGGAAGAAAGAGAGGAAAAATTGGGGCTAGGGTTTGGGGAATCAAGCCCTAAAGGTAATTAATCTCTTCTCCCTGCAAGATTGGTCTTGTTTAGATGAGATTCACTTGGTGTTGGAGGTGATTAGATGGCTAGATTGAGTTTTGCTAGGGTTGTGAGTACTGCAGCAGTTTGGGGCCTCGATTTGGGCATTTTAGGATGAGTTTCAGAGGAGGCTCATGTTGTAAGAATTGTGGCATAGGTTCTTAGCTTTCCAACGCATCCAAGAACGCGAGTTTTGGCCCAACAGTTTGGGATTTATGCCCAAAACAGTACTGCTGTCCGGATAGGTTCCGAGTTATGGCGGGATGTAGGTTCAGGAGGGGATTAATAGGTCTTTGATGATGAAAGGTTGTAGTTTTCGTTTAATAGGTTCGCTTATGTATGTGTTTAATGGATGGTGCTCATGTCTAGGTAGTATTTGCTTTTGATCAGTGAGTAATCGGTTGGTTGGATTGAATTTTAAGAGCTTAACGAGACAGCAGCAGTTTGCGGCTTAAATTTGAGGTATTCTTGGGAGGAATTAGAGATCCTTCATTTTGAATGAAAGTTAGGTTATGTTCTCAGCTTTTCATCGAGTCCAAGAACGCATGAGTTGGATTTACGGTTTAGGAGATGCGATTGTTTTCGTACCGCTGTCCGGTTTCGGACGTGACCGGAATTGATGGCAAATGATGGAGGAATGGAGAAATGTACCTTTATAATCAAGGGATATTAGGAGTAAGGGTTCTTGACCTTGATATGTATTTTCGGATTACGAATATGATGCCAATTCCTTCGTTATTCTTGTGGGGATGTTTTGGTTTGGTCAATTAGAGAGTGCATGCATTGGATTGGTTAGGCTATAGGGGTCTAATTGATGCCGAAAATAGATGCTTAAGTAGTAGAGTTATGTATTGCTTAGCAACGTGGGTTGTATGATTTATTTATTGTCATACTCTCTGTAGGTGGAGTGGCTTCAAGGTCGATGCTGAGGTTGCACTATTTCGCTTTGTTGGTAAAAGAGGCAAGTATATGTTAAACACATGTTTGTTTGACGCTATATGACTATGTAGTCCGATTGCTTTGTGATTGCTCTTATTTCATGGTTGGAAGATGGGTTTGTAGTATTTCGATGCAATCTAAATACTTTGCTATTTATAGTTAAATGATGAATGTTTATGATAGCTGTATGACAGAAGAGCATTGTTGCATCATGTGCATATGAGCCAGGTCGGTGAGAAAGTCACTTTTGACTAGTCCGGTGAGGTCGGTGAGAAAGTCAAATGTGACTAGTCCGGAGTGCTCTGAAGTCCTACTTGGTAGGCACTCCACGGAAGTGGAGTATTTGGTCCCCGCCTGAAAAGGACGGGCAAGGTGTGGCATCGACGGGTGCGCATCTAGCTATACCGATATGAGCTCACAGTACAGACACATGTGTATTGCATTGCTTCGATGGTTGAAAAGTGTTTTACGTGGATATGTTGAAGCGATTGAGTTATATGGAGCTTTTGAGATAATGGATGATTCATGAGCATGGATTTATTTTGAAACTATGATATTCATATTGTTTATACATATACTTTGCTGAGTATGTTGAATACTCACTCTTGCTTTTATTTGGTTTTTAGGTAATGGATGCCAGCATCATGCATGGGATATGGGAGTAGCACAATTAACCCGAGCACTCACTACTTTTCACTTTGAGACTAGTGAATATAGTTTTCACTTGAGTTCAATTTAAATAGTTGAGTCAAGTGTATAATTGAGAGTTGCAGCTATTGTAGGTTTTTAATTTGGCTATTGGTTGATGGAAATGTTTAATTATTCTTCTGATATAAATTTCCTGTCGTGGATGTCCATGTAAACAAAGAAGATGCTGTCGAAATTTTATAGGTTTTGTAGAGTTAGTAGCATTCTAGGTTCTCGAGGAACCGGGGTGTTACATGGCACGTACAACGATTTTGCAGATCTTGAGCTTGGCTAGAGCACTAGACTAGGCATCCAAGCACTCCATGCTTGCATCGGTTTGGCCTGAGTAATTACCCTGCCCGAGCCTTAAATCTACTCATGTGCATGGTAGTCTTTGGCAGCCGCCAGCCGAGGTAATTGCTCGTCGAACACGTTCTAGAACTAGTGCGACGATGTTCTCAATGCACTTTATATCCTAGGCGTTGATATATTACAAAGCCACATGATCGTACCTTTAGCACTGTGCATCCTTGAATGCACTCCGCACATCTAAGCCTGTGATGAGATGACTGCATTGGTGCGATCGATGGTATGCACATCAAAATTGAGGTTGCATCTTCCCCGCACCTTGACTATATCGGTTGACACCAAGTTCCAACTCTCAATTTTCTTGCGGTTGTCGACCATCGTTCACTTCATTTTCACTAATGTCGTAGAGGGATGCCATCACGACGCCACTGTCCTAAGGCAAACCCTCACGATGTACCCAGACATATTTCCCATCCCCTCAAAGGTATCCAATTCAATAAATACAAATTGTTGTTCCCTTTCATATGTTGTACTTGTCATTGATTGATTGGCCAACTGAGGTAGTCTCGAGATTCGGATCCATTTCATTTGACTTTCATTTTAAAGTGTTAGGACCCACCTTCGAAAAAAAAAAACGGTCTCAAAAAAACCGAGAGCATGTCTTTTCAACACGTACATAAACTGTTAAGCCCAAAAGAACTGAGCATAAGGTTATTTTCTTTGGCCTGATTTGAATGACTGAACAGCTGAAATGATTGAATTTCATGAGTATCTCAAGATAGTCGAGATTCAGATTCATTTTGTTTCATTTGCTTTATAAAGTGTTAGGACTCACATTCGAGACAACAAAACAGGTTTCAAAATAAATCATGTCTTCTCAAAATATAGATAAGGCGTTAAACTGGTAAGTCGTTAAACTCTGTTCTTCTCAACCTAAGAGCTTAACGGCTTAACAGCTTAACGACTTATCTATATTTTAAAAAGATACTTGCTTTGGGTTTTTTGAGTCTGTTCTTTCGTTATTTCAAATGTGGGTCCTAATGCTTTTTGAAAAGTTAGTCAAACGAAATGGATCCGACTCTCGAGATTATCTCAAGAATCTTTCGAAATTTAGTCATTTCAGCTATTCACGTCAGCTTAAAAAATACTTAACTCACACACTTGATGGTATGGAAATGGAAATGATGTTGGATGCATGCTGTCGGAACCAAAACAGTGCATGTAATTCTATATTGAACACCTTTGATAACTGTACTGTACTCTAAATAGTTTTATCTCTATACATTGGTTGTGTATATATATTGCCCATTATGCAAATATTCAATAATTTAGTCTTGCACTAAGTACCCGACATGCTCGTGCAGATATCCAAATTCTAATTCATGATTGATTTCTGCTAGGTGATGATATCCGTGGCTTCTTTTATTTGCTCACATTACCGCATCCTTTTTATAAGTATTAGTAACTCAATTAATACAATGTGCTGTGTAGCCTGAATGCTAATCCATTTGCTACGGATTAATTGTCAAATGCCAGGCACTATTCATTAGTTTCGATGGCCCATCCAGCTTGATGGTAAATCGACGAGGACGAGATAAGTAAGTCATTTCTCTTACAACATTTACAATAGTAGAGATGGTATTTGTTTTTAACTATTGTCATGTTACATAGATACAAAAGTAGAAATAGCATATATAATAGGAAAAGTCTACTTACCCCCGAAGTATTGACCCGGATGCATATAACCCCCTAACTTTAAAAACCAGGCAAGCAAACCCACGAACTATTGAGACCAGTGCACTTAACCCTCGTGAGCGGTATTGAGGGTGATTTTGCCATCGAGGCAGTCTACGTGGCTTATGACGTGGCATTTCGATTACAAAAAATATTACACAAATGAAAAATAACATATGGCCCACATGTCATCCATACATATAGCTTTTCAATTTATTTAAAATCTATTTTAGCATGGGACCCACATGTCACTCTCTTCTCTCATTTCTTCTTCCTCTTCCCCTGCCTTTTCCTCCCCTCCCCGTTACCTCCCTCCTCCTTCCTCCTCGGACGCTAGGCCTCCTATCTCCCTAGGCACTCGGCGGGAGGCACTGGGCGCTTCGGTGGTGGCTGGCTTGCCACGTGGCCAGGCGCTAAGCGGCCTGTGTGAGGCGGCGACTAGGAACGCGTGCTAAGCTGGCACAGGCGTGAGTGGTGGCGGCGATTTGTCTTGTGTGCAAGACAGACACAGGCGGCGGCGCCGACTTAGGAGACAGGCGCCCGGCACAGGGAGAGAGACAGAGAGGAGGGAATTTATTTTATGTTTTTTAATTCCAGTGCCACGTTATAGTCCACGTGGATAAAACAGCCCACATGTCCAATTCACGTGGCAAAACCACCCTCAAAACCGCCATCAGGGGTTAAGTGCACTGGTTTCAATAGTTTGTGGGACTGATTACCTGGTTTTCAAAATTAGACGGTTATATACTCCCGGGTCAATACTTTAGGGGGTAAGTAGACTTTTTCCTATATAATAATAGAGATAATTGTACATTTTTATAGATAACTTGTTTACATACAAAGTTTTTTTAATTCTCGTGTATAATTAACTCTTACTTAAGAGCATCTCCAATAGAGACAAAGTCAGCGGGCTACAAGAAGTGCAACTCATCTTTTTGCTTATGTGGAGTAGAGAATGAGAGAAAAGAGATGGAGACTAGCTCTTAATGAGGAGCCAGTCTATATCGGATTACAAGATTCATTGCACCTATCACATATGGACCCATATTAATTTTAAGAGTCAATGCTATACCTAATACATTAAAAAGGTTATTTATAAATTATCTATATATGACATGCAACTTTGTTATATTTGGTTCTAGCATTGAAGATGTTCAGATGACTAAAAATCTATGCATACTTCTCCACATTATCAATTAGCTGTCATTGATTAGAGATGGCTTAGAAACTGTTGAGATTGACTATTTTACATGTTTTAGGCTTTGTCCAACAGGAATACTAATTTTGATCCATTATTAGGCTGTTTGGTTGGCTGCATCCCCAGAGTTTTGCATCTGCAAGCTTCATTTAAAAAAAATCTCTCCCTATTTTTCTTCCATTTTTAATAGTGTACCCTATATGAATAATTGTACAGAGGAAAAAGAGAGAATTATACATATAAGAGAATGAAGAGAAATAATCTATTTTAAGGAATGGAATAGAAAACGTCGATGTCCTCCCCTATGTCGAGGGCCCACGTACGAGGGCCTGCACGATCCATGGGCCGGCTCATTAAAATAAGTCCAAAGCCCTCAAACTCCGAGGCTCGGAAAAGTCAAACACGGAGAGACGGCCGCCCCCACCTCCTGAGTCCTGACGCCGCCGGCCCTCGCCGGAGGAGAGGACGGGGCCCATGGACGCCTCCCGGCCCCGCCGCTCGCCCCCCGCCGACCGCTTCCTCGGTCTCTTCTCGTCACCCTGCCCTTCCCCTGCCCCTTCTGCCCCCGTAAACCCTTCTGCGGGGGAGGAGCTCCTCGAGGGAGACCTCCTTTTCCCGGCCGCCGCCTCGAACCCGCCGCCCGACGCAGCCAAGAACTCGGGCCGCGTACCGCATGGCCACCTCGGCCTGCTCGCCGCGCTCCACGACGGCGACGGGAAGCTCCTGGGTCGCGGCGGCGCGGCTGCTGCTGATGCGGCCACGGCGACCGCCGGGACGCTGCTCCGCCTCAAGGCGACCATTGCCGCCGCCTCTGCGGCGGTGCCCGCGGCGCCTTCGCTGTCCGCCGTGCGTGCCATCCGGGTGGCGCCCAGGCCCAGGAATCCCGAGGAGCCGCCCGCACAGCCGTACCACCAGTCGGCCCCCGTCAAGGTGCCCGTCCGGCCGCCGCCGCGCAGGCGCGGGTGGGACGAGCTCGCCGGCGAACCAGGCGACGAGGACGACGACGACGGGGTGCTCTTCCGTGGGGACGCCGCCATGCTGCCCCCGCACGAGCTGGTGGCGCGTTCGTCCGCCGCGGCTTCGGCGCGACGGTGAAGCCCTCCTCGATGCTCGAGGGCGCCGGCCGCACGCTCAAGGGGCGCGACCTCCGGCGCGTGCGCGACGCCGTGCTTAGGCAAACTGGCTTTCTTGATTGAATCCGCCAAAACCCAAAGGTGATACATTTTGATCGTTAAACTCGACGGCCCATGATCTGAGTTGTATTTTTGGTCATGGATGATGGTGAGATCTCCATTTTTAACTTGACATAAGCAATAAGCAATAAGAATTGGGGTCAGGAGAGCTCGTTGTAGGAATGTAGGTTCAGGGGAGAGGAGCAAATTTTGAGGATGTTTGGCGATTCAGTCATGCCAAATGTCAAAGCCTATGCAATTTTTTCCGCTTTGGTTTTTTTGCCTTGTGAAATCTACAGACAACAGAGGTGTCTTTTGGAACTCGGCCATTTTTTGTCGTTCCTTGATAGTGAGACGAATTTGCTGTAATTAACAGATGTTATGTACTTGAGTACAGCAAGATGACTCTGAAACATGCTTCTATACATCCAAATATTTAATATGTTGCTTCTATACATTAAATTCTTCTTACTCATATTTTCTGTTTGTAGGAGATATGTATCTGTTTGTGATCCATGTCTGAACTGCTTCACTGTGACAGTGTTCAAATGAATTTGGCATGCGGATGTTTGGTTTATTATGGACGGCTAGATTCAATGTGTTACCTCATTGTTTGCTTTGATTTAACACTCGAATTCTCAGGATATAAGAAGTGACAGTTTGATTTGTTCATTTGATGTTACTTATAGTGCTTTTTCAATTATACCGATTGTTATGCGAGACAATATTAATCTCATTTTGCATAAGAACCAAAACAGGATACTCAGTCCCCATGTGTCTCTGCACCATGGTAAAATGCAAATTTTCATCAGTACCTTCCTTCCGGTTTGCTCTTGATGCTTGTGCCTTACTTTTTAGTGCAGCAACTTGTCGCTTATCAGTTCTTGTGTGTGCTCTAGACCTTCTGCAAGAAAATGTGTTAGGCGTCCAAAACCTCTCTGAATGAGTAGTAGTGTCATTTTCTCCTATTTTTTTTTACACAATTTCTGCTCTTACTGTTTTTCAATATGCCTACCCCAACTTGTTTTGGACCTAAAGGCCTTGTTGCTGCTGCTGCTGTTGTTTCTGCTGCTGCTGCTTCTGTTTTTTCAATATGCAAAAAATTACTGAACACCAGGTCGTATTTGATCTTTGGATTGGATCCTTGCTTGCTTGTCCTTATTTATTACTTATAGATCAACACCTTCAGATATGCAGCCAGTATAAATTATCAGGGCTCCTACCATTATACAGGGTTGCAAAGTAAATATGTGCGCGTGTGAACTATATTTCATTATCAAAATGTCCAAATGAATTTGGCATGCATGTGTTTTATTTCTCATGGACAGCTTTAGAATAGATAGATGTGTCGCCTCATTCTATCCTTTGATTTAACACTAGAATCCTCGACATGTTGGCAATGATATTGTGTGATTTGTTTGTTTGATGTGACATTTAGCTTCTGTATCTCCATTCATATGGATGTTTTGAGAGAAAATCAGCCTCTTGTTGCATAAGAACTAATTAAATGGGATGCTTAGACTTTGTTCTTTTCATCTTAACAACTTATCTACGTTTTGAAAAGGTATATGTTTTGAGTTTTTTTAGTCTGTTTTTTCCCTGTTTCGAATGTGGGTTCTAACGCTTTCAAAATCAAGTCAAATGAAATGGATTTGAATCACGAGACTATATCGACAGGCTCTCGAAATTCAGTTCAACCGTTCAGATCAGCTTAAAAGAACATAACCTTAATCCCAATATATCCGGTTATGATACAATTCAAAGGTTTCATTAATACTTTTGTTCTTGATGCTTATGTCTTAGTGCAGTTGCCAGTTCTTCTCGGTGACCTAGAAATGGGTTAGGCATCCAAGACCTCTGTATACCAGCTGCACTTTCGTTTTCCCCTTCGTTTTGTATACAACTTTTCTGCACTTGTTTCCCTGCAGCAAAATATCCAAAACCAGATTTTGTTTGATCGTTGACTTAAATCTGTGATTGCATTCATTTGTTACTTTATAAATCAATTCCTTCAAATATGCCACCGATACCTATTAATTAGAAGGGCCATTATACAGGGTTGCAAAATACTTGAGAACTTCTAATCAGTCAATTTGTTTAGATCTTAAAGTTGAACTTTTTATAGTTAAATCCCATGTGGTTTTAATTTGTTGCCAATTTATGAAGGAAAAACACTTTGCATGTCATTGTTAAGCAGCCTGATACCTTACATGCCACCATTTAGAGGCTTATTTGTTTTATGTCATTGCAATTGCTCGATTATCAATCTATGTGCTTTCGATGATATTTTGTTTAAGCTTGATAAATTTTTTAAAAAACAAAAAACATAATTATTAAAGTATTCGATAATCGAAATGTACAATTGTTTTAGTATTTTCTAAATCTTGTGTTTAAACATTTTTAAGTGTAAAGTTAACAAAAAAAAAGAACTAGGTAATGGGTACCGTCCCAACGTGACCACACGCCGACAAGTGCAGCAGTGCCTGCTCATTGTGCCCTCTGCCCCCGCCCTTGCTCCTCTCTGGCACGCCTCCACCATGTCCCCCATTGTCTCTGGCCACTCTTGTGGTCGGCGATATCATCACCACCTCACTATCTCGTGGACGGATATAATTTTTTCTCCTGGGAATCCGATTGAGACCCAAAATAATCCATTTCGCTAACTTAGCCCACCTCTGAGCTCTCAACCATTCTTGAAACGGTCCATGCAAATTAATCAAATGGGGTTGCAGTCACCGGGGTGCCCCTCGAGACTCGCCGGAAAAACGCTGAGTGATCTCGCCGGCAGGAAGGATCATCGTCGGGCACGGGTGGTGTCCTCGAGCGAGGCATAGGTCACTATGATATTCTCACTGCTGGATGCGCTTGAAAGGTGTGGGTGTGGTTCCCCCGTTGGATTTGCGACAGCTAGCGGCGGTTCCGGTGATAAAACTTCGCTCTCACCCCTTCTCTCTCTCTCCCCTCCCTTCCCCCTCCTCCAGGATTAGATCTGGAGCTCCCTCTCCCCATCTTCCTCCCCTCTTCGTGGGTTCTCGTAGACTTCGTCATTTTTTTGGTCACTTTTGGAGCTCTAGGCTTGGATCCTGTTTGTGGAGAGGTGGTCTCTGCTCTTTTGTTTCGGTGGTGATTGACGGAGTCATGGATCACTCTCGCCGCATTCCTAGTGGTGCTGGAAATGCTGGTTTTGGTGGTAATGCTTCTGGTGGTGCTAATTTTAGTAATAATGATGGTAATGTTTTTGGAAGCAATTTTAGTCAAATGGATAATAGATCTAATAATTTTGGTTTTAATGCTTTTGGGGGTTCTGGAGTTCGTCATGGCGAGGTGGGTACTGCGAGGTCTGATGCTCGGTTTGATGGTGATGGGGATCATAGATTTGAAAAATTTGGTGCTGGTCGCTGGCGTGGCCGTGGTGACCGTGTTTATTCTCAGGGATGGCGTGGTCGCAGTGGTGGCAGATTTGGGGGTAGATCAGGTGGATCAAACCCTAATTCCTGGATGGGATCCACCGAGTCATTTCATTCTTCTTCCCCTGATTGGTGTGCAAAATAGAAATCAGGGTTTTCTTAGTCTGCTTGGAATCAAGGGTTTTCTTCTTCTAATATTAACAGTTCTATGTTTGGCAAATTTATGGGTCCTAGTCATGCCTCTCCTCAGGGGGGTTCAGCTGTTACTTTTGGTCAAACTGGTTCAAATGTTTTTGGCATGCCAAAATCTGGGAACAGTAGTGGTGGATCCTTAAGTGCCTGGGAAGGTGGTAATAAGAAGACTGATCCTCTCAATCTGGTCAGGGTGATGCTTGGCATCATAAGAAGCCTGGAGAAAAAGAAGACAAGGCAAAAACTGGTCATGGAGCAAAAGAAGTTGCCTTAGGCCCCTGTTTCAATGTGGTAGGAAAGGGCATGTGTTTGCTGATTGCCCTAATATGGTTAAGTGCTTCAATTGTGGTCTTGATGGACATGTGTCCTCATCTTGCTCCATCAAGAAGCCTTGGGATTTTGTTGCTCCTTCTTTCAGGATGCAATGTGAAGATGTGGGCTTATTTTTTATTCCTAGTGCCATGAATCCACTTCCACACTTTGACAAGACTAGTGTGCTGCACTGGTTTCTGTTACACTTTGACAACAAACTGCTAGTAATATGGGTGTGATTTTGATTGAGGACCCAGTTCCCTCTTTTAGTGCTTTTAGAGCTCTCGAAACAGCTAGAATGGATCTTTTTGTAAATTCTTCTAAAATTAGTGACACTTTGTTATAAAACTCATATGTTGATAAACTTATTGATAATCTAGACTCTAGTGATAATGATTCCATGTCCTTAGCATTGGTGACTAGGGACTGTAGGAGTAATTCCAAAAACAGGAGAAAAAGGTGTCTCTCCCTCCTTTGGTGCTAAAAAAAGCGGTAGACCCCCTAAGAAAAAATAATAATAATAAATCTTTTATGAATAATAGTATGAACTGTCTATTCTGGAACTGTAGGGGTCTAGGCAAAAATGGTTTTTGTAATTTGCTGAAAGATATGATGATCGGTCATAGTATTGATATTGTGGGGCTTTCTGAAACCAAAAAATCTGACTACTCGAATAATTTCTTTAGGAAAATTGATGCTAATAATGACTTCTTCTAGAACTGGGTTCCTTCCAAAGGCAGATCAGGTGGGATACTTTGTGGTGTTTCTATTAATAAATTTGATGTCTTGGGTGTTAAGAAAGATGATTTTATCCTACAGGCGGTGTTGTGGGATAAAATGAAAAAAACTAAAATGGACTGTTCTTATAGTTTATGGTGCCCCTAATGCTAGTGGGAAATTAGATTTTCTGTCTGAGCTTGCCAGCTTTTGTACATCTGATACTATTCCTTTTATAGTTGGTGGTGATTTTAATATCCTGAGAAGTACTAATGACAAGAATATTGGTAGTGTGGGTGGTCATATAGTAGACCTCTTTAACTCTACCCTATCTATTTGTGATCTCAGAGAAGTATCTCTGTTGAGAGGTAATTATACCTGGTCTAATATGCATTCTGTACCAACTTTGGAAAGACTAGATAGGGTTTTCATAAATGCTTCTTGGGAACATCTTTTTCCTCTAGTGCATTTATTTAAATTATATAGAATTTTCTATGATCACAATCCCCTGATTATCTCTACTTCCCAAGTCCAAAATGTTAGAAGTTCCCATAAGCTCTTTCTTTTCAACAGAAACTGGCTTAAGAATGCTTATTTTAGAGATTTGGTAGCTAGCATATGGGATTCCAGAGATTACATTTGTGATGATGTCTATTTCCCTCTATAAACTCCAGAAAGTCAAGAAAAAAAATTGAAAGGATGGGGTGCTAATATTTTTGCCTAAGATAGAAAGGTAAGGGCAAAAAATTTGGCTAGACTAAAGGAACTACAAACTCTGGAAGAAAATGGTCCTTTGCCTGCTTTATTAGCTACTGAAAAAGTAACTTGCTTAAAGGATATTATAACTTCCTGTGATCTTGAAAAAAGACACTGGTCAGCTGTTTCTCATCAGCAATGGTTGTTGAATGGTGATAACAACACTGCTTATTTCCATAGATGTGCTAATGGTAGAAAAAGGAAAAACATCATTCATTCTTTACAAAAAGATGAGCATGAAATCACAGGCACTGATAACTTGGATAAGCATGCTGCTCATTATTATACAAATTTATTTGGAAAAAATCATTCTGAGAAAACTTTTTGTAAGTTAGATGATATTTGGAGCGCAGAAGAAAAAGTTTCTCATGAAGAGAACATTGCTCTCTCGGCTGAGTTTACCTTAGAAGAGATTAAGGCAGCAGTTTTTTCTATGAAAAAAATAAAGCAGCTGGTCCTAATGGTTTTCCAGCTGAGTTTTTCAACACTGTTGGGACAACATTGATTCTGACTTAGTTAAGATCTTTGGAGATCTTCAAAATGGTGTCTTGGATGTCAGAAGAATTAACTATGGAATTATAACTCTGATTCCAAAAAAAACTAAGGCTAACTCAATTGCTCAATATAGACCTATTTGCCTTATGAATGTGATTTGCAAAATGATTACGAAAGTTTTAACCAATAGAATTGAGCCGGTGCGCCTTTCTGAAGGGTAGGGATATCATGGAGGGTGTCCTGGCTCTTCATGAAGTCATCATGCACGAGGTTAAAAAAAGTAACAAATGTGCTATCTTTCTTAAATTGGATTTTGAAAAGGCTTTTGATAAGGTTAGCTAAACATTTTTGTCCCATTGCTTTCTTCTTAGGGGTTTTATCCCATGTGGTGTGGTTAGATAGAGAAAATTGTCATTGACGGGACTTTTAGTGTTTTGATAAATGGCGTTCAATGTGGCTATTTTAGGAGTGAAAAAGGAGTCGGGTAAGGAGAGCCTCTGTCTCCTCTGCTATTTAATCTGGTAGCAGATTCTTTATCTAAAATGGTTTCAGTTGCAGGTCAGCATGAGTTGATTTGTGGTGTGGCCCCTTACTTAATACCTGGTGGTGTTCCCATTCTTCAATACGCTGATGATACTGTGATTTGCCTTGAAGAAGAGAAAGCAATCAATTTTAAGTTTCTGATGTATCTTTATGAAAATATGGCAGGACTGAAAAATATTTTTTAAAAAAGTTAAATTTCTCTACTCCTAAAAAGTATCTTATGGTGATGAGTGATGATGGCTCATCAAACAAATCCAAACCATTCAAATTCATCCAACCGCTGGCGCGTGCCCAGTCTCCCCCGCTCGAAACCCTAGCCGCGCCCTCCCCACGCTCACCACCCGCGCCGCGCTCCCACACCGGCGCCGCCGCCGCCTCCTCCTCCTGCCCACGCAGCCCCATCCCCGCCGTCCCTGACTCCTCGCCGGCCGCCACCTCGGTCCTGCCTCCGCAGGCACTCCCGCCTCCGCCGCAAGACCTGCCGCGCCGTCGCCCCCTCCCTGTTGGGCGTGGCGGTACCTGAACCCGGCGTACTACCTGAAGCGGCCGAAGCGCCTCGCCCTCCTCTTCTTCGTCTTCGTCGCCGCCACCTTCGCCTTCTGGGACCGCCAGTCGCTCGTCCGCGAGTACGAGGTGCGCCCCTCTTGGCCGCGGGAGCTCCCCCGATCCGGGTCGGAACAGCGGGGATCTCATTGGTGGCTGCCGGATAGCTTCGGGTTTCGAATTCGTCGCTGCGCTGATTGGTCGCTGGATCTGGATGTAGAGTGAGTTGGTGGCTTGATCCGGAGCAGTTGAGCTTACCGCGATAGCTTCAGGAATTAGGACTTGGGGTGATTGGGTGTAGGCTATGGCATGTGTACCTGTGATTTCATTTGTGATGGATTATGTCAAGGATTTGGCTTTCTAGAAGAAGCTTGATGATTTTGAGTTTGGATATTTTGAGCTGCGGATCAGTGATGGCAAGACCGCAGCTCCACGTATGCAACTATGATTTTATTTAGCTTGGACTTCTCTCCATCTTTGACTATAATTTGGCGAAGAACGTTGGATTCCGTCTGTTTTGGGATTAGCAGGAGGTCCATGGGTGTAGTGAGGTATTTCATTATCTTAGATTTCTCTCAAGTGTTAGGACAAAGGTGGGAACTTCTGCATCATTTCTCCTTATTTGAGGAAATAATTTGAATCATGCTATGTGTTGGGATTATTGGACGGTGCAGTTTTGGATAATTGAACTCAGAATCTTATATAAGACATCCATTTTGTTGGATCCTCATGATTCTGCCTCTTATGTTTTGCTTTCAAATATTCGAGCTACCAGCAGGAGATGGGGTCATGTCAGTGACATTAGAAAAACCATGAAGGAGAAGAATGTGAGGAAGGAGCCTGGCGTCAGCTGGGTGGAGCTTAAGGGTCAGGTGCACCAATTCTGCACAGGAGATAAATCTCATACAAGACAAAGAGAGATCAATGAGTGTTTGGAAGAAATGATGGCCAAGATTAGGCAATGCGGATATGCACCAGATTACTATATATGTATATATGTATTTCCTTTTCTTTCTGGATACATTTGAGTTGTCCACTTCATATCTCTTCATATGGCCATTGTTAACTATATGATTAAACCATATACAAGAGTGCGCCTTTTTTTTAATAAAATATTATTCCAATGTATTGTTGTCATATTAAAAATCATGGATGCATTCTTATACCTATGTTGTATTACTTCTGTTGCAAAATTAAATTGTGTTTCTCTGATTAAATTGGAACCATGCTTATGAGGCTAGGGTCTTGGGCCATGCTTATGGGGCTAGAAACGTGTGAAGTTTTTTATTTCTCACGTTGCAACGCACGGGCAAATTTTGCTATCACCATAAGTTGCTTTTTAGGAGTAGAGATTACATAATTTTTACAATTAAATATATGATTTGAGTATTTGTAAAACATTCATATTTGTACATTAGTTAGTGTATATCATTTTTATTTTAACCTCTATATTGTAATAGACATGCACACGCTTGTTTCCTAAACTGTCTTTTATAATTTTTATGTTGTTACGATTTATGTTTCCTTTTTCTCCCTTTAGTTCCGTGGCAGAGCACGGGTGTTGTACTAGTATGTTATAAATGGTGATCCACAAATTGAATCTGATTGTGCTAATATTTTCAATTGTTCTATTGGCTCTCTCCCAATGCACTATTTTGGTGTCTCAATTAGTCACTCCAAAGTAGGGTTAGTGACTAGGAATTTATGGTAGAAAAAGTGTCTAAGAGACTTGGTAATTGGAAAAGTAACTCTTTGTCCAAAGGTGGAAGGCTGATTCTCATTAATTCCTGTCTTTGTAGTATTCTAATTTCATATGTCAATGTTCTTGGTTCCTGCTTCTGTTATTTTCAAAATTGATAAGATCAGAAGAGATTTCTTTTTGGGGAGTTCTAGGCTTAAAAGAAAATACCACTTGGTTAAATGAAATAATATTTGTGCTAATAAAAAAAATCTGGGGGGCTTGGTGTTAAAAATCCGAGGTATCTTAACATCAATCTTTTATGCAAATGGTTATGGAAATTTGAGAATAGGAATAGTATTTGGGTTTCTTTGATTCAAGCAAAATACTTGCATGGTGAACCTTTATCCCTTGTGAGGTCTCTGATTCCTCTAGTTAATCTCATATCTTACAAATCAGAAAGTACTATCTGAAATATAGAACTTTTAATTTAGGAAATGGTGAAAAAATTGACTTTTGGTGTGATACTTGGTGGGAAAGCATGCCTTTATGTTTGTTATTCCCTGTGGTGTATGATGTCTGTTTTGACAGGAATATTTCAGTGCTTGAAGCCATGAAAAAGGCTTAAAATTTTCCATCAAAAGAGACCTAAACAACACTTTAGCCCTGGAGTGGGACATTTTTTAAAAAAATATTACTTTCAATATATGATGTAAACAAGAAAGATGTGGCGGTTTGGAAGAAATAAAAAGTTTCATGTAGTAACTTTACTGTCAAATCTATTTATAAGATGATCTCTGCTGATGGTGTTGTGGTGGACTATAATTTTATTTGGAAATCTGTTATCCCTCTTAAAATCAAGATTTTTCTTTGGTAGTTGTGTAGAGGAGCTATCCTTACGAAAGATGTGCTAAGGAAAAAGAACTTGCTAGGTAGTCCCCTCTGTTTTTTCTGTGGGCAACTTAAAAATATTCAACATTTATTCTTTGATTGTTCCACTGCCTCATTTATCTGGTGTACTATTTTTTGCATGTTTGATTCTTCTAGAAAACACTCCAGTTTTAGAGGTTACTTTTTCTGGATAGAAACAGTTTGGCCTTTGGGAGCAAAGTTCTTTTGTACTTGTATCGTTGTGGTTCTATGGTGCATTTGGACTGCTAGGAATAAATGGTGCTTTGAAAATAAATTTTTTGATTCTCCTGTTCAAATAGTAAATTAAATTTGTGCAGTGTTGAGGTATTGGGCAGACTTACTTGCAGGAGACTCAAGGCCTGTTTGGTTGCAGCCGCACCACGCCACGCCGTAGTTGCGGCGGCGCCGCAGTTTCTGGCGAACAAAACGAGCGCCGCACCGTAGGCAAGCTTAGGCGAGAGAAATGAACGTGAGCACGGCTGGGCAGCTGTGGCGTGCCAGACATTGTGGCGGCCAACCAAACAAGCGCTGAGAAATTGTGGCGCGCCGCAACTGCAGCGTGGCCGGCTGCGGCCGCGAAACAAATCAGACCCTCAAAAGATGTTATGGTGCAAAGAGCTAAGATGCTGGAGGGGGCTGATGTGGGCATTCAGTCCTGCTGTCTCAAGAATCAATGCCTCCTGTCCTCAAGCCTGCAAAAGATAAACTAAAATACTAGTCGTCGCTCTTAGTTGGCAATTAGTTGTCGTGGTGGCTGATATTTCTACTTGTGCGTGTTAAAAGCTTTGAACTTGTCTTCGGTCCAGACATTCCTTTTGTGTTTCGTTGAGACTGTTTTTTGGTTTTTGTCTTAGTTTGTTAGTTTGTTTTGTAAGTCCGAAGACTTGAAAAGACATGGTTTCCGCTGTATCATTGTTTGATGCAATGGAAAATGGGGGTAAATTCTCTTTTTTTAAAAAAAAAAAAAAACTTAGCTCACATCCTCTGTTAAACGGCCTAACCTATTTCTACACCTGTGTAGCCCACTTAAGCCTTGTTCTTTTCAGCGTATCATAATGTTGCATATTACTATAGCAAATTTTGTTATTTTTATATAGTCTATATTTTGTGATAATTTGTAACAATTTTTTCGTGGCTTTTAGTAGTTGTTCCGAAGATCCTAAAACTATTCTTAATTATTTTTATAATCTTTAGACCTATTTTCGAGGGCTTTCCAATTAGCTACAGTAATACACCAACACAACGTTACGCTGGAAAGAACAAGGCCTTAGCCAACTTACCAACTTAGCTTGTTACAGGTCATCCCTCTTTGGATGGCAGTTTGGTTCGGTTTTGTTCAATTGAGTTAAAATTTGTTATTTTTGTATGGAGTATTTAGTGTAACATTTTGTAATGTTTTTTTCAATCTTTATAGAGTTTTATTAAAAAAAATCTTGATAATATTTTTTACATAATTTTTTAGTCTTTTCATTCCTCTTTTTTACGGCTCTCAACTTTTGGTCCAACCGAACCGAACCCAACCGCGAAGCAAAGAGGAAAGTCTCTCATGACCTCAAGTCCACAACTCCTCGCCTCTAAAAAAAAGCTCCTCGTTTCCTCGAGCTGCCGCCTCCAAATCATGGAAAAATTGCCCAAATGACACTGAATTCGTGTGTCAATTCCCATATGAGTAGAACATATGGGACCACCAAATTCACTGAAAATAGCCGTGAGTGTCATTTGGGCAATGCAAATTTTAAAGAGTGACATTTGAGCAATTCCCCCAATCCCCTAGCCTTTGCTCTCCCTATGCAACGGCAGCCTCCCTAGTCTGCAAAGCCACACCGACTCCCTCACAGGCGACACAAGGAGGAACTCCCCTCCATGGTGGCCTCCTCGGTCCGTAGTTCGGCATTGATTCCCACACCGACGGCATGCGGAGGAGCTCCCCTTCGGAGTGGTCTCCCTAGTCCGCACCGACTTGGATGGCCGAAGTCGCTGGACCTTGAAAGGGCAAGGGCCGATGGTGGTGGCGGTAAGAAGGATTACTGGACCAACAATTGGTTAGCCCTCCTCCCTCTCTCCATGTGTAACAGTGTGCAATGGGACAAGCTTCTATCGGCGGGGATGGGGTCCCGTCTGCTCCCCGTCACCCAAACGTGGACAAGGAGAAGTTGTGCCCGAGACCGTGGACAGGGATGGGGAATGGGGAGATGTTGAGGTCACGAGGACGGAGATGGGGGAGGGGGCACTCCCTGCCGAAGAATGCATCGTTGCCACCCCTAATGCTATCTCAGTCTTACAGCCCCTCCCCCCTTCATGATCCTCTTGGCTGAGGGCCGCACGAGGAGGGAGGGCGATGGAGGAAGGAGGGTGGAGGCGTTGCGGGAGGGGACGAAGGGGAAGCTATCCTATCAAGACAATGCTCATTCTCAAGACTTTATTTAAACGAAAACATATATTTTACATCCTAAACTATCACGCTTCATCCACGTAGCCCCTTGAACTATCAAACCACGAATTCTACCCTGCAAAACTAAAAAAGGTGCAATATTCCATCAATACGGTTGTAGCATCCTCATTTTAAAAAACCAATATCATGTGCAGTATAACATTGCATTGTATGAAAAATATTTTAAACCTTTGAAAATGATTATGTTATACCATATTTAATGATATACCTTGTTTGATCCTTTTTGTACCCAATACTATTCATCTAGTTCAAAAATGAACTGCATAAATAGTGTTGGGTCAAAAAAAAGAGTCACAAAAGGATACAACAATAAACATGCCTTTACTTTTACAAGCAATTTTATTTCTAAACTAATTTTCTTTAATTAAAGGTTTTCAAAATAAATTAAAATCTTGAATTATTATTTAATTTTAAAAGTAAATAAAATGTTAATTGACTTTTCTCCTTTTCTCTCTCTTCTCTCTTGCGGGTGCACCATCACCCCCTTTCTTCTTTTCTCTCCCCCGAGTGCGCTCCTTCTCCCTTCTAGTGCCGACCCCCTCCCCCTCCCTCTCTCTCTCTCTCTCTCCACGAAAGTGCATGTAGGCCCTATGTGGGTTTTGGTGATCAATGACGGGCAATTAAAGAACTAATGTGTTTAATAATTTAATGGACAGATTTTAATCATATGAAAAGAATATGGGATGCTAACGGAGTCACCGAAGATAAAAGGAGAAGATGGTGTGTAGCCTTAGACCTAAATCTTTTAATTTTTAATTTGAGTCTAATGACACGCCGTAATATTAAGAGGGATGCGACGAAAAATAATTTCTAGATGGTCTAAGTGCTCATGATAGATGAACCTTGACATATTCTATCCATCAAACTAATTTGAGGGTGTTTTGCTGAAAACATATCGGACTATGCGATGTTGATATCGGAATATCCGATGTATATCGGAATGTTTCAATCCCTACTCCGATCGACCCCTCTTTGTATCGAACTCACCAAAATATCGGATTATCCGATATTTTCTCCGGAATATCCGATGTATATTGGAATGTTCCGATGTTTGATCTGATCGACCCCTCTTTGTCTTCAAATCCAAAAAAAATCAGACTATCTGACATGTTCTGACTCATTATTGATTGATTCTTATTTGAACATCTTCATAACCATTCCAGAACCACAAAATAGCCATTCCTTCGGGTTTCTCTCACTTTCATATTGATCTAACCGATATGTAACATCGAACTGTCCGATGTCTGTCAGCATCAAACTGCTAGTACTCACATTCTACTGAGCTAAGCACTTATTGCAAACCCTAGTACTCACATTCCCTTCTCCCCCACTTTAAATCTCCATTTATTGCATCCTTGTGAGAGTGGAGAAGATAGATCGGAGTGCTTTGTGTTGATCAAGCTTCATTCTTGAGCATTTGGTCCCATCTCCAAGTTGGTTTTCCATCGGATTTATTACTCTTGGAGTTAGAGGGCTCCTAGACGTCTAGAAGTCGCCCTTGAGCCACCGAGACTTGTGTGGTGGTCGAGGACTATTTGTGAAGGCTGCATTCGCCTCCGAAAGCGAAGAATACAAAGAGTGAAACCAGGAGTGCCTGGTGCAACCAGAGAGGCAAAGGGTGATGGACCCCGAATCAAGTGTGACCAAGCCGCCTCACAAAGACGTAGGATCTCCTCAAAGATCCGAACTTCGAGAACAACTTATTCGAGTCACCTTGTAGATTTGGGTTTATTTCTCTTGATCTGCTTGTTTATTGTTCTCTAACCCTATTTGGTATAGGTGGTATCCTTGAAATAACTAAAGGGCTTAAAACCCTAGTTTCAACAATATCAGATAGTCTGATTTCATATCAGATAATCCGATCTATATTGGACTATCCACTATATACACCAGAACATCCGATATTGTTTTCCGCTATGCTTAATATTTGGTGAAAATTTGTAATGCCTATTCACCCCCTCTCTAGGTTACATCTAGATCCTTCACTCCCAGCTAATCACCCCTTCCATCGACTCATTCTGTTTCCTTTTTCTATCGACTTAACTTGCAAGTTAAACCAATCCCACCTATGGTAGGTCCCTGAGCCCTCCAACTCCTTGAAACGTCTTCCCGGTGAGGAGGTGGGGTCCGTCGAGTGGTGCAGCAAAACAACCTGACAGTGGAGCGAGGTGTCCAATGTTACGTGTGCCCGTCCACGGTGTGTTGAGGATAACACTACCAGGGAAAGGAGCTGTACAAGCGGTTGGTAACGCCTGTACAAGCGGTTTTAAAACCGCTTGTAAGAAACCGCGACTGATGCCTGACGGAGCATCACAAGCGATTCCTATAACCGCTTGTAATGGTGTGTAAAAAGGTAACGCCTGTACAAGCGGTTTTAAAACCGCTTGTAAGAAACCGCGACTGATGCCTGACGGAGCATCACAAGCGATTCCTATAACCGCTTGTAATGGTGTGTAAAAAGGCTATAACCGCTTGTAATGGTGTGTAAAAAGGCAAATGATATTGGGGGAGGTGGGGTTTGAACCTAGGACCTCATGACTCACACCTCACCCAGCTAGCCAACCCATCCACGCGTGATATCCGATGAGATAGGGGAGCTTTCCTTTTATCTATTCGAAAAAGGACCCTCTAGAAGCGGTTGGGGCTATTAAACCGCTTATGAAGGCCAAGCATCCTAAGCGGTTTGTGTGCCCAACCGCTTCTAGAGCTCTACCAGCGGTTGGGGATATGAACCGCTAGGATTCTTGGTTTTTAGAAGGAGTTCGTGCCCCCTAACCGTTTATAGAGGTCCACTCCTGGCTTGGGGCTGATTTGGGGCTATTAAACCGCTTGTAAAAGTCTGCTCCTTTTTTCCAACCGCTTAGGAAAGTCAGTTCCCTAGTAGTGTAAGGACCTCATGTCGTAGCATTGTCGTGCCCGTGCGCTTGGGTTCATCGAGGGTGGGAGGTAGCGCTGCCTCCTGCATCGGGGCTGAGGATTAGGGTCGCAAGGCGTCAGGTGGGCGTGGTAGCGGGCTGATAGTGGCTAGAAACTAGGGGAGGAGTGGAGGATGAGGAATTGAGATCATAGGGTAGCCAAGTAGGGTTATGTGTTGGATGATTCACTGGCCAAAGGATCCACATGTAATATTACGAGTAACATGTAAAAAACCGGGTTTGGATATTTAGTATTTGTAACTTTGAGAAAAATACTCGTGAATACTAAAATCTCTCATACTCGTATATGTGGGTATCAAAATCCGTATGTAATGCGTTTTTTTTATTATGAGTATTTATCTATAGTGGTACCATTGCCATCCCTAGCGACGACTAGGTAGGGCTGGATTCGAGCCTATTTTGGACGAGCTTAGTCTGTCAATGCTCGAGCTCAGTTAGGATTGAGCTTGGCTCGGGCTCGGCATGAATCAACACCGAGTTTAGTGTCCAGCTCAAGATTGAGCTCGATGAAAGCTCAGTTAGGCTCGATCTCGTCTCGGTTGAGCTCGAATGAAGATAGCAGTGCTAATACATGAAAGGAGATAAGATTATATGGGCTTGGTTAGCCTCGATTGGGTTTGATTTCAAGCTTATGCTTGGCTTTAATTGATTAAACTAGTTGGTTTAGAGAACGAAGTAGATGGTATTGCGGAGTTTGATCGAGTTCAGTTAGACTCGACAAAGGCTTAAATTGAGATCAAGATCGTCTCGAATAGAATGGAGTTCAATACCGTGCTTAAAATCGGGTTGTTTAGTTTTTGAGCTCGATCTGATTTCGAGCAGCCGGTTGAGCACAAGCATTTTGTCCAAACATACCGTTGGACGGTGGCTAGGCAAGTCGGCATCATCTACGCTTTCGTTCGAGGGACACGGAAATGCACGGCGAGTCGGAAGTCGGAACAATCCAGAACGAACGATTCGGAGGCTCGAAACGCACGCTACCCCTTACGTAACCGCTCCCTCTCACTGACAGACCGACCCACCAGCCTCTGGACCAAGCTGTCAGTGAAATCCTGTGCTAAATCGCGAGGAATCCACACTTCTTCCTCCTCACCTTGCTCCCCATTCCCCCATCTGGCCGCGCCATGACTCGCCGCCTCCTCCTCGCCGTGCTTGCGGCGCTCCACCTCGCCGCCGCCGGTGCCTCCGCCGCGTCGCGCCGCGGCGGCGGCGAGGGTGACTTCGACCCCTCCCGCGTCGTCCAGCTCTCGTGGCGCCCCAGGTGAGTTGACCGATCTGATCCCTCCTTCCCCACGAGCCCTAGGCTACGTACGACTCTGACGGCCGTTTGTTTCGTCGGCGTGGCTTCGGTCAGGGCGTTCCTGCACAAGGGGTTCCTGACGGACGCGGAGTGCGACCACATGATCGCGTTGGTGAGTGTACTGGGCCAGTGGGCCTGCCCCCGCCGATCTCGCTGGAACTGTGGGGAATCGGCTTCCAATGGCTCGTGGCTGGTTGATTGATTCCGCGTGTTGTTGTAGGCGAAGGACAAGCTGGAGAAGTCGATGGTGGCGGACAACGAATCCGGGAAGAGCGTCATGAGCGAGGTGCGGACCAGCTCCGGCATGTTCCTCGAGAAGAAGCAGGTCAGTAGCTGACACACCGAGTGGTTCTCATCTCATCTCGATAATCAGGTTGAATTGGTTCCGAAGTGCAAATGTGTCCGTTGTATTCCAGCGATCTGCTAACAATTGAGATCTACAAAGGAATTGCTTGTATTGACCATGACATTGACGTGGGAAACGAAATTGGTAAAATTATTAAGGAAAATTTGTGTATATTAATGGGGTATTGAAAACCTAAATAGCAGGGTACCTTATTTTGAATGGAGGAGCATAGGAAACAGGATCATATTCTATATCTTTCTTAATGGAATTTTTGTTTACGTACTTATTAGTTAGTAAAGTGCATTTATGTGCCTGTGTGGATTAACTGGTGTTATAATTTTTCCCATTTCTTTTGTTAATCATGGTGATTCATGGGCAAAATGTTTGAATGCACCTAGTATATCTTAGCTGTAAAATTATTACGGGGAAATTTGCATATATTGATGGGGCATCAAAAACCTAGATAGCGTGTAGTATCTTATTGTTGGATAGGAGTCTTGATGTAAAAATGATGATCTTATATTCTGTTCTAAAAAAAACCTAGATAGCAGGAATACCCTATTTTGAGTAGAGGAACATATGGGTGTGATCTGTGCAGGAAATAATTCTCGATTCTGTAGGCGCTAGTGCTATGCAAAGAGGAAATATGATCATATTATATTTCCTCCTTTATGGATTTTTTGTTTAGGTACCAGGCTAGTAAAGTGCATTTATGTGCTTGTGTTGATTAACTGGTGTTATAATTTCTATCGTTTCTTTTGTTAATCATGGTGATCTATGGGCAAAATGTTTGAATGCAGCTAATATATCTTAGCTGGTATAATTCTTCTCTGCATATTTGGAATTCGCAACCACGGGTTAATATTATTATTAAAGATAATGACATGATAATTGCACTGACAGCTATGGCTCAATACAGAGGATTATACGAAGAAATCAGTCTGGATTCAAATGATTTAATTTAAAATAAAATAGAATATATTAAATCTGCCACAGTGCCACTGCAACAACCTAGTTACATCTATAACTAGGAAGAGAATTTGCAATTTTGCATTCAGTTTCATTGTTTATTACCGCCATTTCACTTCATGGAGGAAAGCTATACACACATATATGTTTTGTTGTATCCAGCTTCAAGCTTCAGTAACCACATGGTACATCAATTGTCATACGAAATGCTAATCAGGGGAATTAAATCTACCTAGGAAGCAACTTACAGTCTATTACACTGTCCTATCCAACATATATGGAGTGAGCCAGTGAGGTGTGACCATGTCTGGACGAGGAGTCAAGGACAAGCTGCAGGCTGCAGCAGTGGCAAGAAGGACTAAAGGAGCCCCGTTGGCCAGCTGCAGGAGGAGCAATGCCACAGGATCCCCTTCCACCACCTACTCGCCCATGACTCCATGAGTAGCCGCCGGCCGGATGATGCCTACGAGGGTCATGGGATTCACAACCCTGACACTTCCCTGCAACGGAAGACGACGAGGAACGCCGCTGCTGACTGCCGGAGGGAGGAGGTGCGCTAATTCATTGATAGAAATTTGGGATCGAAAGAACTCTAGATTTGAGGATTTTAGTTGAGGGAGGGAGGGAGGGGTCTAGCCGGTTCGCTCTGTGTCTTGCCCTTGCCCGTGCTCTGTTTGTTGCAGTGTCAATTCCGCCCAGGAAACCTCTTCGTCCTCAACCTCAAGCTACCAATGCTATGTAGAGGAGGCTTCATTGCCAGAATGGAGCCCGGGCGCATGCCGCCCTGCTTGGGAGCTGGGTCCACTCCTGTATTTGGAGATGCTCCCTTAATACAAACAAATATAGATATTCTTTTATCATGACCAAACGAGAAAGGGGGGAGGGACTATATTTTAAATCGGTAGTTGGTTGTGGTAATTTGATGTCTACAGGGCATGTTTGAGGCTAATTAAGGTTTTATCACGTTCAATTGACCTTTTTAACTGTGTTGCTTAAAGGTTATTGTCCATTTTTTATAAGTACACAGATTGATGGAAAGCCAGCGTGCTTGCTCTTTTGTTTGATACCCTTTTTTTTCCTGCTGTAGTCTTCTGTAGGTAAAATGTCATAAAGGTTTTGTTCTTTTAGGCTTATCTGAAAGGCTGAACAACTGAAATGACTGAATTTCGAGATCTTCTCGAGGTATTCTTGAGATTTGGATCCATTTCGTTTGACTTATTTTTAAAGCGTTAGGACCCACCTTCAAAATAGCGGGAAAACGAACTCAAAAAACTCAAAGAATATGTGTTTTCAAAACGTAGATAAGTCATTAAGCTTTAAGCCGTTAAGCTGAAAAGAACAGAGCCTAATGTTTGTGATTCATTAAATTTGTTTGCCTAGGTTTGCAGTCTGCTAAGGGTGGAAATTTTGTTCCTTCCAGTTAACAGTTTGCAATTTGTCTTGTACCACCCTGTTGAAGTTATGGCATATATGCACTATAAACTGTAGAGTGGTATGCTATTATGTGTTTGTTTCGCTTCAATAGCGGTAGTCAATGCAATAAGGTTAATGACAAGGGGTAAACACCATCAAAGGCAGGCCCAACTTTAAATAAAATAGTGTTAGGTGAAGGAGGGCACCAATTAGAGGAATAAATCTATAGTAGCCGACCTAGGGAGAGATTGAATCTAGGAATTGGGGACTTTGGAATACTTCATTATTCATTGCTTCCTTCCATCAATTACATTATCCATCCTTACATAGAGGGCTCTCCTAATGGTAGATAAGATATTGACAGTTAAATAAAATACAAACTAATTAATACCTACCCTAAAAATTCCTTAACTTCAGGGATACCCATGCCCTCTGAGGGGTTCCGCCAAGATCAATGATTACTGCACATGAACACTGCCACTCTACTAAAACAACCATGTTACTGCACATGTGTGTGCCTTGGACCTGTACCCATGACATTCCTTCCTCCCATCAGAACAGCTTGTCCGCGAGCTGTGGTGGTGGTAATGACCGTAGTCCAAGGAGGTCCCATGCTGATGAAAGGGCACGCTGCCACTACCCTACATTAAATGGGAATGCTGAGGATTGAAGTACTTCTACAGCTCTGTTTGGTGGTGTTGCCCCTCAAGGTAGCAATCGCAGAACCCAGCAATGGTGCCGAAATTGAAGGAGGTGACAACATCCATCGATGGACACAGTAGTAACAAACAGGATCCAGTGGCATTAACCATTGGAATTCGGATGGCAACATTGGAACCATCAGCGACGCCAACTCCAACTTACTGTGGGGACGTAGCGCAGCATCAGAAGCCATTCTGAGTGGATCACTAGCTTTGCCTCTAGATCCATACCAATAAAGCAGAATAATGCTTTATCTTGTGTGCGTTGTTTAGAAGTAGTCTACTATTAGTTATGGTTCATGTAACACCCCTCTCCTTGGGATTACATGACATATGTGGTCCATGCATTGGCTCATGTGGTTCAGGTCGAATAACTAAACCATCAATCATCATCTTCAATTTTTTTTTCTTCTTGTGTTTGTTTGGGGCATAACTGCCCTCCCTCATGTCCTACATGTGTTCTTGTTATCAACTTCTTTGGCTATTTCATCTATGTAGTTATTGCGTAGAATACACTTTTTTTGTACATAGTGCCGATTCATGTATTAGGACTTTAATGCTGACCATTCTCAAGCCTGTAAACTGTGATTGTATAGGGCTTACCAATTGAACTTGATATATTGTCCACTATTCACTTTTGGAAATATATGTTATCACAAAGCCAAAGGCACATGCCGCAGAGCTTTCATTCTGGGTCTAAGACTTAATTCTACCCTTGCTCCCACATCAGCTGGACCAATCAGCTATGTTGCTTGTCAGCATAAATTTACATCCATTGTGCCATGGTTTATGGCACATGTAATTATTAAGACACTACATAAGTAGAAAATTGAACAACGACATGTATGGGTATGGCACAGATTTATGTCTTCCAGCGATTACCTCTATATAGAGTAAAAAATCAACAATGTTTTTTTTAACTAAACCATTTATTTGGCAGGATGAAGTTGTAAAGAGAATAGAGGAGAGGATTGCTGCTTGGACATTCCTTCCTCCAGGTTCATTAAGTGAAATTACTCTAATCATTCCAAGTTTCATTTTCTTTCTATCTTATAATAGGATATTCATTATTCTGTCCTTGCTCAGAGAATGGAGAATCAATTCAGATATTGCATTATCAGAATGGTGAGAAGTATGAGCCTCACTATGATTACTTCCATGACAAAAATAATCAAGCCCTTGGGGGGCATCGAATCATTACTGTGCTGATGTACCTATCTAATGTTGAGAAGGGCGGAGAGACCATCTTCCCCAATGCAGAGGTAACTTGTTTATTAACTCCCTTAGGGTTTCGTTTGCATGTGGCAATAACCTGGATATTCTGCAGGGGAAGTTAACACAGCACAAGGATGAGACGTGGTCTGACTGTGCTAAAAATGGGTATGCAGGTATAATGGATAGTTGCTAACAAGAAATTAAATTACTTTGCTGATCCTTTTCACTAGATACTGGAGCATTATCTCTATGCTCTTTTTTTTGCTTGATAATGTCAGTCGCAGGCTTACTCAGCTTTTCATTTCCCTGTGGTTACTTGTACAATGACAGTTTACCTCATTTTTTTAAAACAAGAAGATGGTTTTCTTCATTGTTAACCAAACCTTTCGCTGTCCTCTGCAGTAAAACCCGTAAAAGGCGATGCTCTGCTGTTCTTCAGTCTCCACCCTGATGCAACAATAGACCCTGACAGCTTGCATGGGAGCTGCCCCGTCATCGAAGGTCAGAAGTGGTCCGCCACTAAATGGATCCATGTCAGGTCTTTTGACATCACTGCCAAGCAGGGAGGTTCTGCTGATGGTTGCGAGGATGGTAACGTTCTCTGCCCTCAGTGGGCGTCAGTAGGGGAGTGCGCCAAGAACCCGAACTACATGGTGGGCACCAAGGAAGCACCTGGCTTCTGCCGCAAGAGCTGCAACGTATGCGCACAGTAAGTTATTAATCCATCCACCGTCTGGTACACGACATGGCATGGGCAATTGTTGTCTGAGTACCATCGAGTATATAGGACTGAGCATAGCATGCTTTTAACCTGGAAGAACTTGAAATGTAATATCCATCTGTCTGTCATCTATATACGCCCAGAAAACACAGCTAGGATTCTTCTGTTCAACCTTGCGGCTAATTAACCATTTTTATCCGCGCAATCATATCAATGGAAACGCATCAAGCAAACCTTTTTTCCTTCCATTTATGTTCCAAGCTAGGTTTTAAATAGCCCGCTATAGCTCCGCTATAGCTTCGCTATAGCCTTTTAGAAGGCCTGCCGCTACGCTATTGCTAATTTTTCCGCTATTGTAGCTAATGACGCTTTAGCTTCGCTAAATACCGCTATTTGGTTTAGCCACGAAATTTATTTAGCACCGCTAATCCTGATCGAGGCATATATTTATTACTCACTCTAGATAACTAGAATCTATGTCTCTTTGTTGTTTTCTTTACTTTAGTGAATGTTGTAATAAATAATTGAATAATTGTTGAGTTGTTAATTGTTGAATGTTGATTATAGCCATGGGTATGTTAATTGATCGAATGACTGTGAAGTAATGGACTAAGATACATGTTCTCATGTATCCCTAGACATATATTTTAGTATTTGTGGTCATAAATTTTTCTTACTTCAATGTTTCTATGCATATAATTAAAATTTTTCATGTTTTTTACAAAACCGTTAAATGAAATAGCTTTCGCTATAGCCCGCTATAGCTTTCTATAGCTTTTAGATAAAGTCACCGCTAAATATCATAGCCCGCTATTTAAAACCTTGGTTCCAAGTGATTATTATACTTGAATGTTGGGAGGGAAAGTATGTTCTACTGGTGGAGCAAGTAGAAGACAACCCAATTGGATCTGATCTGCTTGGTCCTTGGTACTAGTAGATACTAACATGAATAATGTTTGCTCGCTGTCATTTTACTTGCGAGCTGCTATGTCAGTCGCTGAATCGAATGAAAGGTCTGGCTGGCCTGCTGGTATGTGCTGTGATAACTGATCTACCAAACCAAATAACTTCTGCTTTAATGCACTGAGCTGTTGCCTGCAACTGCAAGTCGATACACGTTGCTGACATACACAAGAACAGTTCTCCTGTGCCCCCATTTCATTTAACCTCTGTGAATATGCATTCAACTCCCGGCTGGGTAGTACATTGCATGTTTCCATACGAGTGAAACAAGAGGAGGAATGGGAGGGAAGGGAATTACTACTGCACAGCCATGCAAATCAGCACGAGTAAATATGGTAAATTAATCAATACTGTCTGCCACACAACATCTCTTTCTTTGTGTCGCTGCACTGCCTCCTGCCTTGTGTTCCTAGCAAGCCTTGGGCGGCTTGACGGCGACGACGCCGTCGGTGCCGGCGAGCGCCCGGTACTTGTCCTTCCTGGTGAGGTTGGTGCACTGGTAGGAGAGCTGGGCGGCGATGAGCCTCTGGATGTAGTTGGCCACCTGGTGGCTGGGCCTGCCGCCGGCGCCGCAGGTGAGCTCCGGCGGGAGCTTGGTGAGGAAGGTGACGGTGTAGAGTGGGCTGGGGTTCATGAAGAAGTAGAAGGGGTCCATGGCCTTCCAGCCCGTGGCCGTGGTGCCGTGGAACATGCCCATCCTGGCCTCCATGGCCACCGGCACCACCTCGTCGGTGAGCTCGGCGAAGAGCGCGGAGAAGCGCAGCAGGAAGGGCTCCCGGCAGGTGGTCCCCTCGGGGCAGATGGCCAGGTCCCCCTCCCGCAGCAGCCTGCGGATCATGGCGGCGTCGGTGGCGCGGTCGCGGCTCAGCCGCACCGTCCTGATCGGCGACAGCAGCTCCGACAGCCGCGACAGCGAGTAGGTCACCGCCGCCACCGGCCGCCCCAGCGCCGCCGAGAGGAAGATGGGGTCCAGCAGCGTGCGGTGCGAGCACGCGAACAGCGACCCGCCGCCGCCCGCCGGCGGCGGCGTGCCCCGCACCACCACGCGCACCCCCAGCGCCCAGAACGCGTAGTACACCCACGGCATCGGCAGCAGCGCGCCGGCGGCGATGCGCACGCACGCCAGCGCCAGCCCCGCCGGGAACCACAGCACAGTCAGCAGCGCCACCGCCGGCGTCGGCCGCCGCACCAGCCGCCCGTCGTGGAAGATCACCGGCTTCGGCAGCTGCTCCATGCCCACCGCCTCCACCGCCGCCGCCGGAACCAGGTACGCCTCCTGCAACACCCATCAATCCAGGCATTACTTGCGCGCGATTGGGTGGAAGGATTGCGCAATTATGCATGCTTAGCCAGTGGCGGAGCATGAGCAGTGCAGTGCAGTGCCTCGCATAAACACTAGTACTTCCCACATAACTGCGGCTACGGCTTTGTCTCTCTGCCGGTCAAATCTCTTGATTTTACTTCTTGTGGTTGGCACGGTGAATCCACGTTACAAAGACCAGCGGTAGAGATCGAGATAACTACCGCGGTGGTGTTATAGTTTTGGATACAATGACCTATGTAATGTGGCGACATTAAAATTATTAATGGACTTACATCATATCGTGGCGACGATGAAATTATCAATGGGGTTACATCATATAAGAGAATGCCATGATCCATGCATATAGCTACACATCACAAAAGAATTAAGCATTTAAGCTTGTGATTGAGTACGATATGAATTCCAGCCATATTAGAGTTTACATCTCCAGAAATATTTTTATTATAAAACAAATTGACAGAAATGAACTGGGCAAACTGCTTTTGTTTTATGTATTTCCCCCCGCATAAAGAAGAATTACGTTAAATTAGTATTCATACAGGAGGGAGCAGAGTAATTAGGTGGCAAATTAAAGATCCAGGTGATCTGAGCATGTTTGCGTGGACTGCGGTAGCTTGTGACAACGAAACACAAAACGGGTGTTTGGAAACACATGAATTTCAGTAGACTAGTATACATACATAAAACATACTCAATCTACCTAAAATAGACTAGTATACATACATAAAAATACTTATTGGCTAGCTTGCAGTAGCATACTAGCATGTACGTTTGCAAGATAGCATGCATGCCATATTGGCATCAAATGCTTGGCTAGCTTCAACTTGTTTTATCTAACTAGGTGCACCTAAAAGGTGGTAAACTATGCCCTGTGCTAAGCTACCAAGACACCCTACTTCATCGCGTGATCCTCCCAACGGTATAGCATGGAAAAGACTAGAACACCCTTTCTTTTGATCCACAGTTGTTTTTAAAGTCGCAAAATCATAGTAGCGACAAAACTCAACAATTACGCTCATAGCATGCATGATTCAAAGACGCAAACTTAATTATAGTAGCTACTAAACTCGTTGGTTATGTCTGTTGTGAGATTTAACCAACAGTGTCTTTTTAGGGTGACAAACTCAAACCAACAACTAAAATCGACGGCTATGTTCATCCCCGGTCAACATTAGCTATTCAGGGTCCCAAACTCATAGCAATAAGTAAACTAGACAAAAACTCGTACTGACAACTAAACTAGACGATTACGCTTGTCACCGTAAGAGCATCGCCAGCATGTTCGATCTTTAATATACTATATTGCAATCAATCTTCAATTTCTATAGTGATCCAACAGTATAGTGATTTTGCCGGAGAGGATAAAAAAATGAGGAACAAATAGTGATTTAGAGAAGGGATATAGATAATAAAACATGGGAATTCCGCTGATGATACTCTAGAACTCCATGTACTTCTTCTCCCTTCCTTCCTCCTCCTCCTCCGTCGTCTTCTGCTCGGAGAATTTTTGACACCAATGTCAGGCATGCAGCGGTACTACCAATCTGGCGGGGGCTCCAACCCAAGGCGCGTAAATGTCGTCCGGCCGGTTGTGTTAATCAATGTGCGTAGGTAGGGTAGAAGGTAGAAAATGCCATGTCGGGTCCATAACCAGCACGACCTTAACTGGGCGAAGAAGCCGTGACCCAACCGATCGTCTTCCTCCCCGCGCCTGTCCCTGCGTAATTTTTCCTAGTACCACCCATGAAGCCATCACCAGCCGGTAGCTAGCTAGCAGATGCATACCATAGTGGCAGCGGTTGGAGCTAGCTGGTTGCTGGTTGCTAGCTGCAGCTGCGTGCTAACCATTCATCCTTTTCTAGCTTGCGGCCATGGCTCATGAGCAGCGTATGAGCTAGCATGCAAACCCAGCTATACAAGCAGGCACTACCGCACTGGTACGAAACCAGGTTGGTACTAAACCAGACCAGCACAAGAAGAAAAACGTATACATCTCTCTGCTTTTTTTTTTCACTCCTCACCGGATTAGTTTTTTATATTAATTCGGGAAAAGAAAAGGAAAAGGGGAGTGGTTTTGCGAGAGAGGTTTTGTTTTGCCCGCGCTAACCCCGTTGTAACTGTCTCACAATGCTATTCGTCCACTATTAAACCATTATTTTAATTACTCTATACAACCTCTACATTTCTCTCTTTTATATCTAGAAGTGGCACCATGGCAAGCAATAGCCCGCGCACTCGCTTCGCGTGGGCTTAGTTGTCAGCGAGCGTGCGGCCAGGCGCAGCCACCTAAGTCGTTTATATTTTACTTCGTTGTGTTGTTTCTGAGCAGAATACCTCAGGTTATTAAAACCATGTTTTAAATATAAATAACATTCAAATCTTGGTTGAACCAAACGCCCTTGACTTAGTCCAACATATCATCTTAATCCGTTCAGTCCTTGCCATATAAGGCATGACAACATATATGAGCATATATGAGTATCTTTTGTTTTTAAGGCAGTGGGTTAATGTTTGCATGGTCCCTTCGTCCTCTTCTCTCCCTTTTTTCATTTTTGCTGGCGCCAATGTCGCAGCAACTTTATTGAGTTTTTTTTTTCCTTATCGCGAATTAATTGGTGCACATGCGGAATCGGATTGCTGCCAACACATATGTGTGTGTGTGTGTGACGGACTGACGGTGCAGCTGCCTCGGTACCACACTGCGCCTCGATTTGGAAACGTTTTTGTACCAGTAGCTTATTTTGCAGAGAAATAGAAATGATGTTTGGAACGCGAAAATGATGAGCTCTCAAAAATAAATTTTGATGCGTGTACGTCCGTGTATATATGCATGCTAGGAGTTAGGATGCGTGGTTGTTTGTCTAGATTACGATACGATTTGGAATTATGGAGCTAATATGCTAATATAAGTACGTGCGTACGGGTACGGATGCATATATGGGTAGTAGGCGAGCGACTGAGCGAGTAGGTGTAGCGCACCTTGCAGAGGCTCATGAAGGGGTAGTCGGAGCGGCGGTCGCCGAGGCCGACGTCGGGCGCGTCGGCGGCGTCGTCGCCGAAGATCTCCCGGAGCGCGTCGGCCTTGCGGCGGCCGGCGAGGACGCCGCGGCGGGGGTCGACCATGCCGGTGGCGCGGCCGCGCCACGTGGCGAGCTCGGTGCCTGCGACGGCGTCGGCGCCGAGGCACTCCCGGAGGAAGGGCTCCGCCATGATCCGCGGCGTGGAGGTGAGCACGACGCGGCGGCGCGCGCAGGCGGAGAACACCCGCCAAGCGCCCGGGTGCAGGTCGGCGGCGTAGAACCGCGGCAGCACGGCGCGCGCCGCCGACTCGACGGAGGACACCCGCACGCCGGCGGTGGCGGCGAACACGAGCACCCGCACGGCGGCGGACTCCGAGACGGCGAGTCCCAGCGCGGCGGCGAGCGGCGCCAGAAGCAGCAGCAGCAGCAGCCGCGGCACGCCGCCGGCCTCGAACGCCACCAGCGCGTAGTACGGGAACGCGCTCCGCGACCGGAGCAGCGTGCCCTCCAGGTCGGCCGCCACGGCGTGCGCGCCCCGCCCCGACGCGTCGCACTTGTCCACCGCCGGGAACGGCTCCACGCCCGCCGCCACCACCGCCTCCATGGCCGATGTGGCTCTCGCCTTCGTCGCCGCCGGCGCCGCTAGTAATCACCCAAGAGCGAGGTGGTAGGTGGCTATGTGTGGGCTTCTGTGCGCGCGCGCTCACGCTGTATATATACTGCTGCCGCGGCAGCGAGAGGGTCCTCTGTTTGTGCTCGCTGAAATATATATGCTTGGTGGGTGAGCGCTGCAATTACCTGAGCCATGGAGGTTGCCTAATCATAATTGCAAGAGAATAAAAGAACTGATTAGATATAGTAGTAGCATAGTCATCACAAAATTTGCACCCACCGGCCAGTTCAAACGTTTAAGCTGATGGCTCAGAAAGACAAGCAGACTACGTTTAAGTTAATGGTTAATAACAACTTATATGCATTATATTGACGAGTGAATGGTAGAGCTATCATAGTGATGGTATACATCTTGTCTTGTGCTTGACTGATGTAGTGCGGCAAAAGGATCAGTATGTGAGTGTATCAAGGTTCAGCCAACTAGAATCACTCTGTGCATTCGGGGTCAATGTGTGCTCTAAGGTACTGCTATTGATCTTGGATTGGACTTGCATATAAATCTAACGGGTCACACACTTAATGGATCAGAACATTCCTTATGGATTTATCCATTAGTGGGTTTTGCACATGGATATGGATCTATGTAGTATTTATAGTCCTAATGGGCTGCTAACGTGGAGGAGGCCTGGGGCGGCATGGCTTAGCTAATTAGTTCATCCTGAACCCTAGCCATCGCGCCCCTCCCGTTCCCGACAAAACTTAAGCGTTCCACCCCTGAACGTGTGGATACCTTTAGAGGCGCTGCAACTACCACAGACGTGCTGCTGATCGGTATACCCGTGCTTCGCCGTGCCTCCCGAGCTTCCCCGAGCTTCGGACGATCACGCGGAGATCGTCCCCAACCTAGATTGCGGCCTATTCGGCATTGATCGAACGTGGACAACTATTCTTCTACTACCCCTGCGCGTAATGGGTAACAATCTATGATCCCCTATTTGCATGATTATCCTCGTTGTTCACGTAGAAATTTTGATTTTGTGATGGCGTAGCATGCACATTCCCCTTCAACTCCCCCATCTTTGAGTGTTGAGTGGTATGTGAACTCAGGGTGTCACTTCACATATGACCTCCGATGCAAATAACATCTCCTATAGCCAATCTGTCTATGGCTCCTTTCTACCCGCCACATCCACTAACTCCATTTCTTTTCCCTCCTCTAGCGGTCCTCTCCACCTCCACAACGTTTTTGTTGCACCGAACATCATTAAAAACCTTGCATCTGTTCGTCAATTTATGATTGATAATAACTACTCTAGTGAGTTTGATCCTTTTGGCCTCTCTGTAAAAGATCTTGATAGCATGAGAGTGATCGCCAAGTGCAATAGCTTTAGGATCTTTACTATTTTCAGCCAACATCTTCACCTCCCCATGCCCTAGCCATCACTAGCTCCACCCTTTGGCATCACCGCCTTGGTCATCCCTGTCATGAAGTCCTCTCCCATGTTTGTAGAGGAAAAATCAGGTACCTCACTCTTCATTTACCACAGTGACAGTGATACAGTGTGTCCTTCTCTATGTGGATGATATCGTCTTGATTGCCTCCTCATACGGGCTTCTTCATCAGACAATGATTGCTCTTCAGCACGAGTCTTCTATCAAGGATCTTGGATCTCTTCATCTTTTTCTTGGAATCTCAGTCCACAGGTATGACAAAAGTCTCTTTCTTTCTCAGTGGCAATACACCTTCGACATATTAGAGTGTGCTGGCATGTTAGATTGCAAGCCCTGCAATAAACTTGTTGACACACACTGTAAGCTTTCTGTAGATGGACTGCCAATTGCTAATCCGACGCACTATTAGAGTATTGTGGGAGCCCCGAAGTATTTGACCTTCACTCGGTCGGATATCGCCTACACAGTTCGGTAGGTGTGTCTCTTCCAAATGATCGATGAGAACCAGACCTTGCTGCCATGAAATGCATCGTCTGGTACCTTCAGGGCACTCTTGCACTCGGCCTCTCACCTAGACGATGTTGACTGAGTGGACCGTCTATATGGATGCTGATTGGGTGGGTTGTTCTGATACATGGAAGTCCACATCGGGCTATGGTGTTTTTCTGGGTGACAACCTTTTGTCCTTGTCCTTGAAGCGACAATAGACTATTTCTTGTTTTAGTGCCGAGGCTAAGTACCGCGCTGTCATTAATGGTGTCACCGAAGCTTGTTGGCTGTGGCAACTAGTGCTGGAGCTCCACAGTCCTCTCTAACGTCCTACTGTTGCCTACTATGACAACATCAACGTCGTTTAACTCTCCACCAATCTAGTTCAACATCAGCATAGGAAGCATATCGAGAGGGACTTACATTTCATACGAGAACACATCGCTCTTAGTCATGTGCAAGTCCACCATGTGCCCATTTCGACCCAGTATGCTGACATCTTCACCAAGGGCTGCCCGATTCGGTTTTCACTGAGTTTCGTTCCGGTCTGAATGTTTGGACGCCTCTCGTTTAGACTGTGGGGGAGTGTTAAAGTATATGACACGTGATCCATGGGATCATGCATCATCACACATATCACCCCTTCCCAATCTCCTAAAATCTGTTTTCAGAAACTGATTCTAGAGATATGGAAGGCCTATGACTGTATTTGTACTCTCCATCGAATCAATCCATTGCATGAGTTTTCTCTGCTTTTAAGTACAACGGATAGATACTCTTATTGTAGATTAATTTCAATATGATGATATTCATTTGTTTTTAATCCAATATCTTAAAACATTTAGGATTTAACCATACTACAACCGACACAACATGAGTTGTGCGTAGCCTTCCAGGAGCTATACAATAGTCCGGTCAACTTTTTTAGTTACAGGTAAGGCTCATGCCATCTATGTACAGTAAATAAAGAAACTCTCAAACGGGCTAATTAGTAGATTATACTGAATGCACTGAAGACTTGCTCTTTGTAAAGAGCTAACTCTTTTCTCTCTCCTCTGTTTCTCTCCTACATTTAAGAAAAAAACTAAGTTAAAATCTTTATAGTTAGTTGAGGTGATCTTGTTGGAGACCTACAAACACTTTAATTACGGACCAACCAAAAGAAAAATTTCAGCCCATGAGACTCAAATCTATATGTCTCTTCCGCCGTGTGTATGACATACGGATCATTTAAATCAATGAAATTTAGTCAAGATGTTATAGACTGGAATACAAATTTTAAGGAGTATTGCTGGCTTGAATCTTCCTAAGAAAGTTATTTCAGAATGAACTTTATTTTTGCTGCCTCTGAACATTGTTGTGTGGGTAAAAGTGGTGAAAATGAGGCCAATTTGTGTTATAAAGAGTTTCCAATGCGGGAGTGCAAGTAAGACTATTAAAACAGTTTGAAACTTGCAAGTTACCTGAACTCGGCTCGTTTTTAACTCAATTTGAGCTCAGCTTCAGCTTTAAACAACCTAAGCTGGGGGCTTGATCCTAAAACTGTGAACCTGGAGGAGCCCATTTGAGCTTGGATCGAGCCTACTTGAGCCGTCGAGCATTTTTGAGCTTATTAGAAGCTCAATATTCTCGATAAAATCATATTTTTATTGAGTCCATTTGAAATGAGCTTTATTAGAGTCTATTTGAGCTTTGTCAATTCTATTCAAAACTTTAAAATTTTAATAAAATCATATTTTACCAAGTCTACTTAAATCTGAACTTAAGCTTTGTTCAAGCCTACTCGAGTTATTTATATATATTTTATTAAATTTATATTTCGAATCTTGTTTGAGTCAAGCCCATAACTTAGGTTTTAATCTAAGTTTGGCTGGAGTCTTATCGAGCTTAAGCCTGGCTGAGGCAGCTCGCTCAAACACAAGGAGTCACTGCTACGGCTTGCAATTTCATCTTCAGGAACGTAGTACCAGAGGTAATTAACGATCGAACGTGTTGAGCTTTAGGACAGCCCATGTACTGACGTTAAATTTAAATAACTTTAGAACAGTCCATGTGCTAACCTTAAGGATTAAATTTAATTGCACTGCTAGATCGATTCATTAATTAAGGGTTAAATTTTGATATGGCATTGTACACTGCTAGAAAACTGGGCTAATATACCGGCAGATTAGTATCAGTTGGATTAGAACCGGTACTGATAGTGGCATCACTACCGGTTCGTACCAAAAGTAGCGATTCGGACTTTCAGTACCGGTTGAAGGCAGCAGCAAAGATTCCTTTCGCATGTGGGTATAGGCCAGCTGTCATGCGGGCTCATCAATACCGGTTCGTACACTGATGCCTCATTTATGAAAAGGCTAAAAGTTATGCATGTGCTAGTTATATCAAAGCGCGTGGGTGGGTGGGTGAGTTCGTTAGAAGAGTGAGGTGTGAGTCACAGAGGGGCAAGAGGTGTTGGGTTCAAGCCGAAGTTTTCCCAATGTATCATCACTTTTTTCAAAGCCTATAGACCCCTTCGGTACTGGTTCAACCAACCGGTACTGATATTTCTTAGGCATCAGTCCCGGATAATAAATATCGGTTCAAATATCTGTGCTGTTGGTTTTGATGAACCGGTATTAAATGTCCCTTTTGTAGTAGTGGTATTGTCGGATAGCCTCTTATGTAGCATCACTTAGGCATATCTCACTTATTTGTCATCATATTTGCTCCAATATTATCATGTATGGATTTTTTTAATAGCTTGCTATTTTTTTAAGCTTTTTAAATATATCAAAAAATTTAAAAATCACAATGTTATCATATTGTCGACGGTTGGGATATTGACCCAAGTCAACCAAGGTTCTTCAAAGAGGAGATAGGAGACACGCCGAACAACCACTAACAAAGAACTAAGCAGAGATGAGGTTTTATCCTGGTTCAGGCCTCTCGGGGGAGATAATAGCCCTACGTCCAGCCTTTCTTTATATCAAAGAGGATTACAAGGTGGAACTCGGCGAGATCAGCAGGTCTCGGCGAGTAGTATGTGAAAATCTATCTGCTAAGGGTCTAAGCTAGATGCTAAGATGTAAAACTCAACGCCAGGGATCCTCTAAACGCCGTAGGGGCCCTGTTTATATAGTGTGGAACAAACCGACCTACCGAGGAATATCGGGCCGGGCTAACTACGAGATCGCAACGAACTCAGTACATGCCAAATATAACCTACAGAGATAAGGTAAGCTCTAATCTTGGGGATCACGACTCCTAATCCAATCCGGAAACCACGTCCGGTCTTCTCGTAGCCGTCAGTAACTCCCTGCTCGAGACGGACTCAAACACGATTCCTTGGCCGTTACGCACCATGCGGCCAGATCTGTTCGGCAGACGATATGGGCTGATAGAACCTTCCAGTGAGCCGGGCCCCGTAGGTGCTTTGATCGGGCCGTCAGGGAGTGGGCCATGGCAATGGGCCGTAATTTAATCCCCGACAGCTAGCCCCCGAGACTCAGGTGGAAGGACTCACTAGAGTGGGGTCTTCTTCTTGAGACTCCAAGCCATGAAGAGGGAAATTTAGCTGCTACAAAGGCATGTAACGATCGACCGAACAGGTTAAGGTTCAACCGAGCAAGGCATGCTCGGGACCGAACAAACCTACTCAGTGCCGAGCAGCTCCATGCGTTGAACAGGGAACAACATCTATCCGAGCAGAGCACTCAGCCTTCAGTGCGGATACTGGAAAAACTAGCCGTTGGCAGACTTCAACGGTAACTTCCTATCGCTGCGCAGTGAAAACAGGCGACCGTTTTACCTAGCCGTTGCGGTAAAAACTAGCCGTTCTGGGACTAAACCGTTGCAGAGCTGCTTATACGGGACTAGAAAAGCACCCAAGCCGCCCGCGGCCAGCCACTTCTGATCTCACGCCTTTCCTCTCCAAGCCCTGATCCCAACCTCGCCCAGCATCAAAGAGCCGAACTCCACACCCAACCTGTTCCTCCAGCCCTGGGAACCGCCATGGCCAAATTCACTGGCACCAGCCTGACCGAGGAGGACCTGAAGGTCTGGGAGGAGGAGGGCCACGAGACGCCGGTAGGCGGAGGTCGCTGGAGAGGAGGATACCCGAGCCGCCGAGGAGAGTTCATCGACAACAGCGATTCGCACTGCTGGGCTGAGGTCTCCGAGAGCGACTTGCCGAGGCCTTCTTGAACATCGCCGATTGGAGGTGGCGAACCTCAATCGAACTCCATCCTCCGGATATTGTCTTCGCACACCTGCGGCGAGGGCTATCGAGCATCGATCCACCGGGGCTGTTCCTTCACTATTATCAATGGCGAGGAGCAGCTCCGCCGCTTCAGGCCGGGTGCTACTACCTCAAGCTCGGGCCACCGCCGACGACGCGCCAGACCCTCGCCCACATTTGCTCGACTCGATGGGCGCGTGGTGGGTGAGGTGGTTCTCTGACAAGCGGGCGGCGACAACAAACTCGTCTTCACCGGAAGGCGCCGCAAAGGAACCCCAATGCCTCGGCCGGAGATGACCGCCGAGGACTGGTTTCGACGAGGAAGATCGCCTCCCTCGTGAGCCTTGGGCTCCGCAGGCGGAGATCATTCGGGACTTCACAAATAACAGGATTTGTCCGTGCGGAGGAGGTCCTATCCTTCTACAAGATAGAGGGATGGGAAGACATCACAAGGGAGAGCACGGGTAAGTGCCTTTAAGACTCAACCTCTTCATCGGTTATTTCCTCGAACAGAATTAAAGATTCCATCTGTCCGGCGGAGAAACCAACCGACGCATGGGTGACCGAAGCGGTCGACGCCATCTTTGAAGGCGGCGAAGAAGGACAGCGAGGTCACCGCGAGGTAGCCTATACCTGTCCGAGGAACGTGTTTCGTCCCGCGGTAGAGGTGAGTTGCTCGAACCTCTTCGTGTCGCAGGATTTGCACCGCTCAATCAAACTAACCTTCGCTTCTCAAACACACAGAAGATGAGTTGATCCTCGGCGGGATCGTGGAAGAACTTTCGAGCCCGAGAAGGAGAAGGCGAAGAAGGCAAGGCCAAGGCGGCCACAAAGCCCAAGGTGGCGGCCAAGCCTACGTGAGCTCGCCGCGACATGGCGGCCGCCAGACATCGAAGAGACCACCCACGGCGACGGAGGGCGCCGAGCAGATAAGCGGGCTCGCGGTCAGCCAATGAGGAAGAGACTAAGCCCTCCCTCCTCGCCGGGCAAAGCGACGAAGAGGTAAAGAACATGACCCTCGGCTTAGGCGTTACTCGTAGGCTCACCGGGCCATTTGGCGCTGCTCCAACAGTCGTCGGCGGGGAGGCTCAAGAGAAAGTCGCACGCAAGGAAAAACTTTGCTTGTTGTGCGAGAGGAGCGCGGCTTACTAGGGAGCCGAGCTCGCCGCCCTGAACACCCAAGGGCCAAGGCGAGAAGCCGCCAAGGAGCCCCGAGGAAGAGGCGGAAAGTTCCAGCGAAGAAGATCAGGATCAAGCCTCTCACGGCAGGTATGTAGAAACCCATCTTCAGATCTCCCACCTACCGACGGCATCAGACTTAACGATGATCTCTTTTTCATCAGCTGCCCAAGGAGAGATCGCCACAGATGACGTCGAGGAGGCGCTCGAGCGGTCGCTGCTGCCCGAACATCTGCACGGCGCATCGCGGGCAATGAGGCTGGTGTGCCTCAAGGACAAGCTGGCGGCATGGAGCCTGCTCTCGTCAGGCTCCGGCGAGCAGCTCGACGCACTTAAAAGCGCTATGGAGCGGCTGGAGACGGAGGAAGCGGCGCGCGGCGCCACGGACAGCGGGGCCAAGACGAGGGCTCCGGAAGCTGCCGAAGGCTGGACCGAGCAGCCGGTTCCACCAGGTACTTCATCGCAGAGGCAGCTCACCCCTGAGGCGACGGGATTCTCTGGCGAGCAGGGTGAAGCCCCGGCCGCCAGGGAGCAAGAAGAAGCCCCGGCGGTCGCGCAAGTCGCCCCGCCTGCTGGAACAACTTGGCGCCACCAGTGAGTGGCTCCGGCCTCGCCCGAAGAAGTTCGGACGGAAGAGGAAAAGGAAGAGGAGAGGGAGCGCGGAGACGAAAGCGCTTCGCCCGTCGCTCCCGCTCCCGAGCAGGTGCGCTCCCGCAAGAAGAAAGAGCGAACAAGACGGCGACGGGGACAACGCACCCGTCTCATCCCGCACGAGCGGGGCTTCGTGACGCATGGCCTCGAGTACCGCCTGCGCCGCGGACTGAAGCAACGACTTGGGAAGGTAAACACCAAGACTACCTCTAACATAGTTGGGTAGCTTTACCGCGAAAGCGGCTAACTAGCCTTCTCTCTCAGGTTTTGAAGGACACCATGGAGGAGCTCGAGGACGGAATCACCATCGAGCGGAGCGCCGTACTGGCGTCCCTCCGGGAGCACCTCCGGACGAGGGAGTCCGAGGCGAGGCCCTCCGCACCAGCCCAAAGTCGAAACCGGCTAAAGGCGAAGGTGAAAAGGCTTAAAATCCAACTGGCCGAAGAGAGACGTTCCTGCGAGTCTCTCCTAGGAGAGGCCGAGGAGCCAGCAGCAAGCCATTAAGGCGAGCATCTGGAGGAGAAGCCGGCCGCTCGAAGTGGCTCGAAGAGCAGCTCGCTGACGTTTTCCAACGGCGGGACCAGCTCGCGGCGGAGGCCAAGAGACTCAAGGCCCAGCTTGCCAAGGAAGAGCAGGCTTCCACGGGTCTCCAAGCAAAAATCTCGACCATGGGCTTCACAGAAGAGATCGAGGAGATGTGGGATGCGGTGAGGGCGATCACCGCAGAAGAAGGTCAAAGATTTGGACGAGCAGCTCAAGGCGGCCGAGCAATGAGTCGGCCAGAGCGAGGCTCGACCGATCAGCAAGCGTCAAGACCGAGGAGGTCGAGGCCATCCGCAGGCGAGGTGCGCGCAAGCCAAGCGAACAAGGAGGAGATCGAACGCCCGAGTGAAGCCCGGAAGGAATCAAGGCTCGGTAAGTCGTGCGCCTCAAGTTAGAAGTTGAGGAGTGAAGGAGCAGCTTGCTCCTAAGTAGCACCGCGGTCAGAATCGAAAGGGCCTTGTACTGAAACTTTTGAGTAAATGTAATAAAGTACTTACCTTTTTCCCGCAAAAAGAGCGAGCAAAAAGACAAGAACGAATAGAAACTAAGAGAAAAGCGAACAGTACTGGGAAGTTTAAGAAAACGGTAGAGCGCTCGCCTAACTCCAGCCCCATTGTGCATCTGCTCGAAACTGAGTTTGCGAACCCGAGCAGTGCACAAGAGAAAGAGCGACACCCTAGCCCCTGCATTTAACGATGCTCGAGAACCTAAGCTTATAACTCGAGCACGTCGTGAGAGAGACAGAGCGACACCCGTACCTTGCTCGGTTTGTTCCGTAGTCTGCTCGTTAACGTAAGTTAGGCGATTCCGATAGTAACCGAACAAGGAAAGTGCCTCTGCCGCAGGGGGCTTACGAGAGCAGACTTTACCGAGTGGTCATGCCAGCGAGAAGTGCCTCCGCGCGGAGGGCTTACGAGAGCGACTTAGCCGCAAGGTGGAAAGGCCGTGTTACGCAACCCCGAGTTTAGGAATTTGTCGAAACTCGACACGGCAGGGAAAAATCCTGAAAAGCGGAGCCAAGAGTTCGCAAGGCGGGCACCATCAAGTGTTACCGGAAGAAAGTAACTGAGAAGACAAGCGGTGAAAAGGGGCACAGAGGCGCGAGGATTCACTAAGAATTGGATTGAACTTTACATGGTGCCCGAGGACTTGGACGAACTAAGGCGCGAAGTTTACAAAAGCGCAGGCTAAGAAAATGAAAAGACCTACACAAAGAACTTACGGTTGGTCGATGTTCCAAGTGCGGTCGCTCTCTCCCGATCCTCCATAGCAAAGCGAACGGCCCGGCGAAAGCGTAAGAAACGACCGTGAATGGGCCCTCCCGCGTGGAGTTAGATTGTTGGCATTGGACAAGTTCGGATTCGCGCAGAACGAGGTCGCCGCCTTCAAAGCCCTTGGTCGAGCCCGACGGCGGCGTCTTTGCGAAGATCTTGCCGGTAGCGTGCCATTACGACTTGTGCCCGGTCGCGTGTGCCTTCGAGGAGATCGAGATCGAGGAGGCGCTTGCTCATCGTCAACTAAGTTGACCGAGCTCGTCGAGGCGAACCGAGTACGATTTCGGTGAGGCGTGATGGCTTCGCACCATAGACCAATTGGAAAGGAGTTTCCGGTCGCCGCCGTACCGTCAGAAAGCGAATCGCCCAGAGGACGGAAGGAACTTCGCCAACCCAGCCTGTTGTAGCTCGGCCGAGAGCAGCGAATACCGCCGTTTAATACCCCGGACTATCGTCCGTTAGCTCGCCGACCGCTCCATTGCTCTATGGATGTGCCACGAGGCGTAACAGACCTTGGTGCCCGGTGTTTGCACCGAATAGCTCGCCGGGCGGGTACCGTTATCCGTGATCGCCTTATGGGGAATCCCAAAGCGCGTGACCACGTTGCTTTTGAAGAAGCGCACACCGTTTTGGCGTGAAGAGATTTACGAGCTGCCTCAATCCACTTTGTAAAAGTGTCTATGGCGACAGCGGTGTGTATAGCCCTTGTACCCCTTAGGAATGGGCCGAGCGATCCGCACCCCATGTGGAAAAGGGCCAAGATGGGGGATTGTTTGGAGCTCTGGGCGGCTTGTGTGCCTTCCGGCGTGGAATTGGCAAGCCTTGCACTTAGTCACGATGTCCGGGCATCTTGTAACGCATGGGCCAATAATAGCCCATGCGAAACGCTTTGCCGACCGTAGTCTGAAGGAGGCGTGGTTGCCACTGAGCACCCTCGTGTATGTCCTCGAGAAGGAACGCACACCTCTGTTGCGAGATGCACTTGGAGAGAACTCCCGAGCACCTCGACGGTAAAGGATGCCGTCCACAAGCTTGTATGGAGCAGACGCCTTGTAAGCCGGAACGCCGCTCGGCCGTCGTCGGCGTGGTCCCATCGCAAGGTACCGGACAAATGGCGTTGTCGATCCGCGGCACCTGCTCGATAACGGAGACAGCACCACCTGTCTCTGTTGCCTCGTCCGGAGACTGATTGAGGGCTTGTAAAGGTGCTCGACGAGCACCCCTGCAGGAGCAGATTCTCGCGAGGATCCATATTTGGATAGCTGGTCGGCCAGGAAGTTGTCCTTCCTAGGCACGAAGAGCACTTCGAAAAATCGAAAATGCCGCCCAACTTCCTCACTTCAACCGTATCGCGCCATTGAGTCATCGCAAGACCGATACTCCTTGTTAACGATTGATGACCATTGTGAATCTCCTTCACGTTAGCCGTTGGACACCAAGCGACTTGCACGCCTTAGTCCCGCGGAGGCCTCGTACTCTGCGGCGTTGTTAGTCGCCGCAAAGTGTAGTTGGATAGAATACTGGAGTTGCTCTCCTTGAGGGGAGATGAGAACAAAACCAACCCCCGAGTTTCCTGTGCGCGAGCCATCGAAAAATATGGTCCAAGAGGGTTCATCAGGTTGCTCGGGAGCTTCCTGGGATTTGGGCGGGCAAGTCCATTCAGCGACAAAGTCAGCTAGGACCTGTGACTTAATAGCAGTTCGGGCAGCAAATAACAGATCAAACTATGCTAGTTCCATTGCCCACTTAGCTATACGTCCGCTAGATTCCTTGTTCCGTAGGATTTCTCCCAGGGGGAACGTGGTCGGGACCAGTATTTGATGCGCCTGGAAGTAGTGGCGAAGCTTCCATATCGAACACCAAAGGTACACTTCTCTGGGTTTAATTTTATTCTATGCCTGGTGAGATTACGAAAAGTCTCGGCCAGGTCTTTTACATGATCCGAGCAAACTTGTTTTACTGACTATGTCATCGACGAGACCTCCGTGCTTTTTCCGCATTGCTCGGGAAGGTCTTCTCCATTGCTACTGAACGTGGCACCGCCGTTATGCAGACCGAAAGACATGGTCGAGCAGCGTAAAGTGCGAAGGGGTGATGAAGGCGATCTTCTCTTCATCCTCGGGGGAGATGCTTATTTGGTGATACCCGAGTAAGCATCCAAAAAACTCAGGAGCTGGGCATCCGCAGTCGCATCGACCAGCTGGTCAATACGAGGCGCGGAAGTTGTCCTTAGGACAAGCGGCGTTCAGATCGTGTGATCGACACATCCTCCACTTGCCGCCTTTCTTCTTTACAATGACAGGGTTGGCTAACCACTCGGTGTGATCAACCTCGCGGATGAACCCGGCAGCGAGTAGTTTGCCTGTCGATCTTTGATGATCCCTGCTTGAATTCGTAAAAGCGGAAGCTTGGCGAGCAGGCTTTTGTCGGCCGGACAGCCCGCTTTGTGCTCGATGACCTCCTTGGGACTCGGGCATGTCGATGGCTCCGTGCAAACACATCTGCATTAGCTCGGAGGAAGGCAATGAGCTCGCTTTCCTATTTGGGGTCCAAATTGGCCCCCAAGTGAACTATCTTGGAAGTATCATCAAGGGACAGCGGAACTTCCTTGGTTTCTCCCCCTGGCTGAAGGGAGACCCTAGGGCGTGCAGACTTGGTCTGCGGAACTTCAGACATGGCGGAAGTTGGTCGATCAGGCGAGGGACTTTCGTCGCAATCCGAGCAGCTTTGTACTTGCCCTTGACCGTGATCACACCGTTAGGACCGGTATCTTCACGCAATGGTAAGCGTGGTGGGACACGCCATAAACTTATCGAGATGGCTCGCCCAAGATCGCGTTATACGCGGATGGGAAGTCGACCACATCGAAAGTGATCAACTCTGTCCGGAAGTTGCTCGGGTTGCGGAAGGTAACCGGCAGGACAACCTGCCCCAACGGCTTGACAGCTTCTCCAGGAACAATCCCGTAGAAGGGCATTGCGACATCCTTCATCTTGGAACGAGGAATCTGGATCTCGTCCAAGACTTTAGCGTAGTAAGTCTAAAGCGCTCCCGCCGTCTACGAGTACACGGCCAACTCTTGCGTTGCTGATGGTCGGGGCGACCACCAGTGGGAGCCGCTGAGGCTTAGTCATCCCAGTGGGGCAATCCTCCCGAGAGAAGGAGATGGGGACCTCGGTCCACTTCATCGACTCAGTGAGATTTTGCCTTTCAGCGTTAGGACCTCTCGAGCGCCTTCCTTGAGGTGCGTCGAGAGGTGTAAGCCGAGGAGCCCGAAGATGACGGCGATATGGTTCACGGGTTCTTGATACTCATCATCATCTTCCGATCACCATCGCCGGTTTGGCGCTAGCCTACCGGTATCACCTTGTTCGGACGGGGTGGGCATTGGGCCCTTGCCGTTGTAGAAATCTTCGAGCTTTGCGGCCCAAGTTCGCAATGGCGTATGTCATGCCCGTAGTCTTTGGTGGAACTTGCAAAATCGGTCGCTGGACCTTTCTTGCCTTGTCCGCCTCCCCGAAAGCGTGCTTTTTGCCCTTGTAGTTATTGTTGGGCTTCTTACGCCCATCCTTGGGAGGAGGTCGCGATCCATACCGCGACGGTATTGTTCGTGATCACTTTTATTCTTCTTCTTCGGGACTTCTTGTCACCGTGGTTTCCGCTGCCCTTCTTCTTCTCATCCACACCAGGCTGGGCGGGCAGCTCGCCCTTGTCGAACGCCTTTTTGTACTGAACACGCTCTGCCTCGTTGGCATAGCGGTCAGCAGCCTTGAATAGGTCGTTGGCGGTCCAGGTCTCATTGATCTCGAGATCTGGGTGAGCCGCTTCGTCGCGGACTCCGCTTTTGAAGGCGCGGACAATGATTCATCCGAGATGTTCGGGATCGTGTTGCGGATCTTAATGAAACGCTTCACGGTTGCGGAGGGTCTCCCGCTCATCCGGATCATCCGGTGCGATCATTCTCCTTGCTCGATCGCACGTAATGCTCCGGAAATTAGCGATCGGGCGTCACAAAGCTGGTTCCATGAGCTAATGGAACCCTCCTGCCGATTGAACGACCGTCGTCCGCAAAGACCCTCAAGGACGATCGGGAGGTAATTAGCCATAACAAGCTCGTCACCCCGGCCGCCATGATGGTCAGAGCGAGATGGAAAGGAATTCCTCTGGATTTCGAGTCCCATTGTACCTCTCCATGTGACCGGCTTGAATTTTGAGGGCCACCGGACACCAAGCTCGTCGGAGAAAGCCCCGCAGCCCAAAGCATACGACCGGCCACCTTCCCCGGCAGAACCTAGTCTTGAGAAGACGTTGGTCCTGTTGCGCGGAGGAACTCCTGCTGAACGGGATGATTCGGCCTGGAGAAACTCTCTCCGGGATAATCCACCACGCTCCTTCCTCGTGGTCGCGACGATGCGCTCCTCACGAGGGATCGTCTGTGATCATCGCGCGCGCGCTTGCCCTCGTGGTCGCGATGACTACGAGGACTCGGCGGCGGCGGCGACCACGGGTAGCTTCGCTCATGGGCGTGATCCTTCGATGGTGACGAGGGTCACGCGATCGATCGGAGCTGTCCGAACCATTCCGGGCAGTTTGGCTGCATTGCCTGGAGGAGTTGTTGACTTCTCCTAGAGACTTTAGGCCTTCAGCTAGTCGCTCTAGGTTAGACGCAAAGACGCCCATGCGGCGCAGGTCGGCCTGGTTGGTAGATCTAATCACCGGCCATAGCCGCGAAGTCGTTCCCGACTCGCTCTAGGGTTCGAGGACCCCGAGGCATCCGCGTTACGCCCGACCGAGTCCGATACGCTGGGAACTAATCCGGACAGAGAAACTTCGCCGGAGACTTGGCGAGGGCACGCGAGGTGGGTCGCGACGCGTCGCTTACACCGATCGCGAACTGCGTGCACGGTCTCGATTGATGGAATCGCCGAGGTTGCGGCGGATGACTTCTTGCTCGCATAGCGGCCAGTATGACCTCGTCTTGATGTCGAGTAGAGTTAATCGCCCGACCGCCAGCCGCCACGGCCGTCACGGGATCCTCGGAGGTTCCTACATCGGCCATGTTGATGCTGCGGGGGCCATGTGAAGGTACGCTAGACGGTGTCATCGCTGTGTATCCATAGGTAGAGTCTACCGACATAGCCTTGGAATCCGATAGATCTAAACCATCGTAGAGATCATCGGTTCCGTAGTCATCGTCGATGACGGGAGTGCGATCTGAGGCTATCTCTGCCTCGGATACGGAAAGTGTTCGAGATCGAACAGATCGATCTGAACTGACAGGGGATGAGACATCCTGTCCTTCTGAGTCGTAACCCTCAGGAAGCATCTCTGTATCGCTGACGGAGTTCGACATGCTCGATCTGCGTGTCCCCACGGACGGCGCCAGCTGTCGACGGTTCTGATATTAACCCAAGTCAACCAAGGTTCTTCAAAGAGGAGATAGGAGACACGCCGAATAACCACGAACAAAGAACGAGCAGAGAGCGGGGGTTTTATCCCGGTTCGACCTCTCGGGGAGATAATAGCCGTACGTCCAGCCTTTCTTCATATCAAAGAGGATTACAAGGTGGAACTCGGCGAGATCAGCAGGTCTCGGCGAGTAGTATGTGAAAATCTATCTGCTAAGGGTCTAAGCTAGATGCTAAGATGTAAAACTCAATGCGGGGATCCTCTAAACGCCGTAGGGCCCTATTTATATAGTCTTGGAACAAACCGACCTACCGAGGAATATCGGGCCGGGCTAACTACGAGATCGCAACGAACTCAGTACATGCCAAATATAACCTACGGTAGATAAGGTAAGCTCCTAATCTTGGGGATCACGACTCTAATCCAATCCGGGAAACCACGTCAAGGTCTTCTCGTAGCCGCAGAACTCTCTGCTCGAGACGGACTCAAACACGATTCCTTGGCGTTACGCACCATGCCGTCCAGATGTTGTTGGCAGACGATATGGGCTAGATAGAACCTTCCAGGGAGCTCGCCCCTGGTAGGCTGTTTGATCGGGCCGTCAGGGAGTGGGCCATGACAATGGGCCGTAATTTAATCCCCGACACATATATAATACTTTCAATCTATATTTTATGTGTTTCACAAAAGTTCTTTTGTTTTACGCTTAAAAACGTTTTAAACACAAAACATTGATATTAAAAATACTAATAAAATTATAAATTTCAATGGCTGCATGCTTATCTTAATAACTCTATGATTTTTAGAATTTCACATTGTTTACGTAGCTTAAAAAAAGTTTTTGCGTATGGCATATAGTGAAAAAATCGATTAATTGCTATGGAGCACAAGAAATAAATCCGTAGGTGATGGTTTTAAAAATGGCCTCCATACCGAGCTTATTTCCTAGTTTTGTAGGGCCAAGGTACCCTTTCCTCCACACCCAAGAGGCTTGCATCTTGGCCATTCCAGCTTGGACAGCTAGCGATTTTTATCCTAATTCGGGTGTTTCGTATGCTGGTATGATCCGTATATGTGTAAAAGAAAGAATAATAAGTGTAATAAATAAAAGTGCAAAAAGGAATTGATTGAACTCAAAACCGGTGCTTGTGGATCTCAATGGGTGCAGCTTAATGTGGCGATTTCTGCCTTGGTTTATCCATGAACTTGGTGACGCATGCTTGCGTTGTTTATATTATATTATGTGTCCAGGGTACTTTAGGACGAGAGGTGCATAACAATTGATGGGGCTATCCATCTTGTCTTGCTTTTCAAAGTTGGCAGGATAATATATTACCTTTTCTCAGCTTGCTGCAAAATTTCATTTAAAAGGAACCGAGCACACGAGGTATTTCAGTAATATCACTACAGGAAACCGAGGTATTTACGTCGGCCAAAATTTTTTACGTCGGCTACAAGGAAGCCGTCGTAAACAAAGGGGCTATTTACGTCGGCCCGGCCGGGCCGACGGAAAAAACACTATTTACGTCGGCCAGGCCGACGTAAACAAAGCTGGTCAGGCCGATGCGCGGACAGGTGACGTGGCACAATTATTTACGTCGGTTTAACTGACGTAAATAATACTATTTACGTCGGCCTAGACCCGGCCGACGTAAATAAAGTTTTATTTACGTCGGTTTTCCCTGGCCGACGTAATAACCCCTTTAACCCTAACCCCGCCACTTCCTCCTCATTTCCCACACGCCGCCGCGCCGCCGCGCCGCCCGCCGCCGCCGCCAGCGCCATGCGCGCCGCCGCCAGCAGCCAGCCCAGCGACCGCCGCCGCCTTCCAGCTTTGCCCCGCCGCCGCCGGTTGTGCTCGCGCCCGCGCCGCGCGCCCCGCCCGCCGCCACCACCGCGCGCCGCCCGCCATCCTCCACCGCCCGCCGCCGCCGCCGCCACACGCCACCGCCCGCCGCCCACCGCCGGCAGCCCGGCTCACCCGCCCCGCAAGCAGCCAAGCACCCCGCCGCCCAGCGCCACAGCGCGCCCGCCGCCACCGCCGGCGAGGCCTAGCCCAACCTCCCCCCCGCACCAAGGCCGGCTCTATCCTCCATCCGCCCGGCCCGGCCACCACCAGCAGCAGCCGCCGCCACCGCCCCGCCGCCGCTGCCCCCGGCCCCGCCCCGACTCCACCACCGTCAACACCACCTCCATCGCGCCCCTCGCCGCAGCCTTGCCCCCCTCGCTGCCTCGCCAGCCCCTCTGCCTCGACACCACCCCGTCGTCGCCTCTCTAGCGCCCCGCCTCCCGCCTCGCCACCACCCCCGACACCGCCCCTCGCCGCCTAGGCCGTCCCTCGTGGTGACGCCAGCCCTCGGTATGCAACTTGTTTCATGAACTTGTTGCGTAATGTTGTGCAATGGACTATGTGTAATGGAACATGTACAATCGATTAGTTGTGTCATTTGTTGTATGTAAGAGCGCTTGTAATTTGCATGTGAGCAGGCAAGAATAATGCTGCGTGTCTTCGTTGGATGTGATACTTATGTGGAATTGTCGCTATATGTTCATTTTATATTTTGTTTGTAGAATGCTAGTATGAATCATGAATCCTGTATTTGCATATCATGTTTTAGAGATGCCATGGATTTTGTATTCTAGCCTCATATATGTTATAATTGTTTGTTTTAGAGATGCTATGGATTTTGTATTCTAGCCTCATATACATATAATTGCTTATTTACCTTTTGCTGGCATGCTTCCATTTTTTTAGCTTTCATAGCTTCTTATTGTTGGTGGACAGGTCCTGGATTGCTGGTTGACCTCTGTCGATCCTTACTAGCCGTCACGTGCGTTATCCACGGTTGTCCCCGTCATCGAGGTGAGCACATCATGTATATGTCTTAGTTAGTTATATATAAATATATATGAAAGGTTATATTAAACATAATAATAATAGTTTTCCTTTGTTAATTGCCATAAATGACTATAATAATAACAGAAGATTTAAAAAAATGTTCGTAGCTAGTTATTCAAATTATTGAATTGTATGTTATTCGTTGTGACATCATATACATTATTGCCTTACTTATATTTATATGTATGTGTGTGCTATCGTTTTGTTGTCATGATTTAAATATGTTTAAACAAACCAGTTTTTCAAACACAAGTCAACCCAACCTATACGTCACCCGTTTGGGAGCGACATTGATCACATTGAATTGTGATATTTGTCGCTCCCGAATTGTCCACGCTTTTGGACAGACTGGTGGGTGGGTAGTTATGCTTGCTTGTCGTGGTATGTGGTTCGATCTGAGCGGAATTTAATTGCGTAACCCGTTGTTCTCCGATGCACAAGTATCATGCGTGCATTCGGAGAACAGCGAGGTTACGCTGCCGAAATTTCGTTCAGATTGCACCATATGTCACGACAAACCGTGCTAACCCGTTCATTCCTAGGTGGGTTTAGGACCTATCGTTGCCTAGAACTCTTGTTAGGATAATTACTAAACATATTTTTCGTGTATCTTTCAAATTACTATTAATGAAGATGGCTGAAGACCGTAGATGGATGTACGATGGTTGGGATGAGGGTATGAAGCACACTGAAGAATGGAAAGTTAACACACAAAGTTTTCTGGATAAGGTTTTCACCCCAGATCCTCCTGGTGGGGTAGCGAAGTGTCCATGTGTTAAATGTCATCTTTTTGCCCGAGTGACAAAATCCGTTATGGCCGGTCACCTATGCAAATTAGGCTTCATGCCGAATTACCTCACATGATATGAGCATGGTGAGTCACGGGCGGTAGATATATCTGATGAAGATGATACTACCGATGGAGTGGATGACAGGATGGATGAGATGGTTCAGGACCTGGGTCGGCAATTTCAGAATGCTCCGGAGGATGAATCTGTGCGTCATGAGGATGTACCGACTATAGCAGCCGAGAAATTCTTTAGCCTCTTAGATGCTTCAGATAAGCCATTACATGAGGGCACTAAGGTGTCAGTCCTTTCGTTCCTGACACAGCTTATGAATATAAAATCAAAGTATGGTTTCTCTCAAGGATGTTACAACGATTTGATCAAATTGATTGGTGATGTCCTCCCAGAGAACCACAAGTTGCCAAAAGATATGTACTACTCGAAGAAGATTTTGGCTGAATTAGGAATGCCTTATGAGAAGATAGATCCGTCGGCTTTCGTGCTATTTACGTCGGCTTCTGGCCGACGTAAATAAGTCGGATTCCTGTAGTGTATGGATATATTATATGGCTCTACAATGGCACAAATAAGATATTTTTTCATTAGTTAAGGGGGTAACTAGCTCCCTGCTATCTGGTAAGAGCATCGCTAGTAGGATCTCTATATTTTATTCTCTATATCCTTTCTCTAAATCACTATTTGTTTCCTATATATTTCATCCTCTCTGGCGGTTCCTATCTTCAAAAATATATAGAGATCGTATAGAGAGTCTCTAAATATAGACTTTGAAGGAAGTCTCTAAATTTACTCTGAAGGAAGTCTCTAAATTTAGAGACTATTGTATTGTTGTAAAGACTGAAGACAACCGCAATATTATTTTAGAGAATCTATGGGCAATGCTCTAAGTAGTATTGTTCGCCGACTAGGTACTACCCAGTTGATTAGTGGATTCAAACCATAATTCCATGATATTTGGGCCTTGTTCTTTTTTGAGTGTATCATTACGTTTGCATATTACTGTAGCAAATTTAAGAGTGCTCGAAAAGAGTGTAAGGACTATAAAAAATAATCAAACATAGTTTTAAGATCTTTGAAAGCAATATTAAAAGCCACGAAAACATCGTTATAAATTATCACAATATACAAACTATATATATAAAAAAATTTGTTACAATTTTACGCAGCGTTACCTAACGCTGAAAATAATAACATGTTTGTAATGGCTACGAGACGAGCTCGATAGAGCGCTAGCGTAGTAGTGTGAGAGAGTAATCGGTAAAATAACGAAGAACAAAATAGGAAAAGTGGAATTTTTCGGCCCTCGCGTCGCTCCTCATAGGGCGGCTCGGGGGCGACCCAGCGAGCCCACCTGTTCACAACCTAGCGCCGGCCGCCGCCGCCGGCCGCCGCCGGTGGCGGCCCCTTCTCTCCCTCTCGTCGCTCTCCCACCTCCTTCCTCCACTTCCTCTTGTCTCTCTTGTCTTCCATCGGCTAGGTGGTCAGATCAGGCGGCGGCGTGGCTAGGGCTGGCACGGGCGGCGACGGCTAGGTGGCCGGATCCGGCGGTGGCGCGGCTTTGACCAGAGTTGCAGTGTTGCGCTGTGGTTGTACCCTGTGCTTGCGGGTTTTTCTTTTATTTTCTCTTGCTTCAATGAAATAGATCGGCAGTTCTCCTGCCCCTCTTTCGAAAAAATAGGAAAACAACAAGGGAGAAAATAAAAAGAAAACGTGCATTGCTACTCAACTTGGCATTGTTATTCAACATGAGAGGATCTGAAAATGTCCCTATTTCCTATTATTTTTATTAGCTAGATTCGGGTTTCAATCCACATCTAGAAATGCGTCTTTTTTTCTAGCTAAATGTTTTGACGCTGTGTCTTCAATATTTCTTGGAAGATTTTTAGGGTTTTTTCTTTAAACTCATAAAACCAATTTGTAGTAATTTTTGGACATGCTAGTCTATCTACCAAATATCTATTACTTTTTAGATTTTAATCTACAACAGCCAAGCTTAAATTAAAATTTAAAAATACAACCATAACACTACTAGGGAATAAGCTTTCTCAAGCGGTTCAAAAAAAAGGATCAAACTTCTACAAGCGGTTTAATGCCTCAAAACAGTCTCAAGCCAAAAAATGACCTCTAGAAGCGGTTGGGGGCACGATCCGCTTCTAAAGACCTAAAATCCTAAGCGGTTTGTGTCCCCAACCGCTGCTATACCTCTACAAGCGGTTGGAAACACGAACCGCTTAGGATGCTTGGCTTTACAAGCGGTTTAATAGCCCCAACCGTTTCTAGAGACCCATTTTTCAAATAGATAAAAGGAAAGCTCCCCCCATTCTGTCAGATAATGCGCTTGGGTGGGTTGGCTAGCTGGGTGAGGTGTGAGTCAAGAGGTCCTGGGTTCAAATCCCACCTCCGCCAATATTTATTTGCCTTTTTACACTCTATTACAAGCGGTTCGCTTGTGATGCTCCGCGAGACATCAGTCGCGATTGCTTACAGGCGGTTGGGCTTATCAACCGCTTGGGAAGCCTTTTTCCCTGGTAGTGTAAGTTTGTTATTTTTGTACAAACCAAATATTGTAGCGTTTGCCGTCATATTTTTTTTAATGCTTTTGGTGATTCTTTCAAGTCTATAAAACCATTTTTATAAACCTTTTTTTGGCCTCCAAGCCGTCTAAGTTTTTTTTGCATTTAGACCCTCTGAAAATTTATGAGATTTTGCTATTGGTTAGGGGTCTTGATATAAAATGGGTTATCTTATCTTAATAATAAAATTTCATTCCATTCTAGAAAACCAACTGAAAAAGAACAAGGCACTTCAAGTAAGGTATGAGTCAGCTATATCCTTGCTCTGTAACACAGAGATCACCCGTACTGCTTGTAATTTCTATTTCTGGGCATAGTGCTAGATGGTGATTAACGAACGAACGTGTTGAATTTTTGGACAATCCTTGTCTTATACTCATTCCTGAAAACATTTCACTCCTTCCAAAGCCCCAACAGCAATAGATTATTGCCCCATCCAGCAATTTCCTCATCTTCTTATCACAAGTGATCCTGTGGCGATACCAGGAACATATCATATACAATCAAACTTACGGTGAAACTACCATGCAACCGAACTATCAAAATTTGTAAAAAATTCTAATATGTCCATGTACTTCATTGTTTGCTTTACACATGTATGAAGTTTCAAAGAAAAAATCATTTATATTAATAGCTATAAAAAAGAAAAAACTGACAAATTTGACGAGTTCAAAATTAATAGAATTTTATCATTTTTGGAACTTTCAATATAGGATGAATTTTAACTTGAAATTTTATACAGACCTAGATTAAGTTGAAGAGTATATCTACAAATATTTTTAGAATTTTTTACAATTTTTTGATAGTTCGGTTGTACGGTGGTTTCACTTTAAGCTTGATTGCAATGTTCCCGTCGCCTTTTTCCGCTTTGTAATACTTCATACAGTTTTCCTTTGCATGCATCCATCATCTTCAACTACTGATATTTCAATCGTGTTAAAATGATATTGTTAGATTAAAAATTAAAAATACCCGCAACATTTTCACCTCCTCTTCTTTTGGGTTAGGCTAGGGTTGGTTTTGAACCGATTTTGAGTATAAGCTGAAGTTGTGCAAGCTTAAGCTCAAATTGAATTCAAACTATCGATATCGGCTCAAACTCCATGAAAGCTAGATTAAGCGTGAGATCAGCTTGGTTTACTTGAAAAATCACCAAATACCTTACTTTACTTTTTTTTTCTTAAAAGGTTTAGTTTAGCATGAAAATCACTGATAGGCTGTTTGGTTGCCTTCTCTCACGAGCCTGGCCCATCCGACTAAGCCAGGCTGGTGAGATACGGGATGTGTAGATACAGAGACAGTGTTTGGTTGAGTGTTTAGTAGACTAATATTTTGAAATTTATATTGCGAGTGTGGTCTAGTTTTGTTCGAAAAAATGTCAGAAATCCATTTTTTATAATCGGTTCGGTAATCAGATATGCTAATAAAAGATACAAACAAAAAAGAAAAAAGAAAAACTTACCTGCTATGTGGCAGCCCATACATGGCTTTGATATGGTGACTAACTGTGGCCTCATGCGCAGAACACGAGGCCGGCATGCGTTGCATCCAGAGAAACGCCCATTTTCTATGTTTCTCCAGAGCCAGGTTGCATGGAGAATCTTGCATCCACAGAGCTAGGCTCAAAACCAGATGCAGGCAACCAAACACAAGAAAAAAAGTAAGATTCTGCATCTTAGATGCAAATCTCTGTAAATACAGCTAACCAAACAGCCTATGAATCAACCATGCCACACTCACTCCATGTTGTCCACCATGGGTGTTGGGTATTGCAGATAGGCCTACAACTCATGGGTATTGGGTAACATGGGTTATTTATCTATCGTGTGGTCAAGATGATCGAGCATTCAAACCCAAACCTAGTTGCTGGGGTGTAGTACCAGAACATTCGTGTAAATTCTTCTTCTGGATCTTTGGTCAGAATTGTCTTCTAACGACAGACAAGTTATATAAATAGGAAACATAACTAGTACAATCAAGTTTACGATGCAACCAACATATAACCGATATGTTCCCCTATAATATAGGGTTGATCGACAGATTGATTGTTAGTTACGAGGGCCATATCAGGCGCTGGTTGTGCCACGTGGCATCCCCTGATTACGCCACAACAGTATACATGAAAGCACAATGACTATGCTATAGAGCTTTTCGTTGCACGGTGCCATTCAACAGGGCTCCAATATTTGATCGGATCAATGCTACGTTACCATCACGCTACCAATGTCGGATGATCCAAATCCGTCGTTATATACAGCCTATGATGTGGCTCATTCGATCGGTTTCTTTTAAGATAATGGAAAACCATCCTGGCCTCTACGTGTACACATCCTAAATCATATGTATTGTCCTGGCAAAAGAAATCACATGCTAAAAGAAGCAGGATGTAATTAAGGACATCAAATCCTACTGTTAAATCTCCATCTGTGTACGACAACGCTAAGATCAAGAACACAATGGACACATTCCATGAACACTTCCAAACACACTCTATAACGTAGATACACCCTAAAACCAAGTGTTTCATAGAAAACAAGATCCAACAACAAAGAAACCACTCTAGCCCTCCAAGTTTTAGCTAAAACAAAAACAAAAAGAACTAGAACGGTCTAAATGGACCCGTCTCAACGCCTAAGTACATATTGTACCATTCTTAGCTTGATGACATAAAATAAAATGCATAACTTGGTGGAGTAGCATGTCCCAAATGGAATGCTTATTTTAGATGGTTTGGTTAGCGTCAAATCTTCCTATCTTTTAGCGATTACGGTCAAATACTTGCTAGCTTTCGAAAGCTTTGAGGAAGTGGAACATTAATCGATCAGGCTTTTTGGATCTTCAAGAAACAAGTAGAGGAATTCGAGTTCAAAAGCGGCTTCTTTACCATATATGCAAACGAACACGGTGTTTACACGTTTGTTCACCTAGTTTTTTAATTGATATATTTTTCTTTCTAAATTTTTATTTTTATTATAGTTGATGTGCTACTTTTCTAATTTTGTAGTTAGCATGGACTCTTTTCCTATTTTTTATTTGATTTTTTATTTTTATTGCAACAGATATAGACTCTTTCTTTCCATCTATAAGCTGTAATAATTTTTCTCTACACCTTTTCTAAGTTTAGTAGTTAAGATAAGCTTTTTTCTATTATTTAATTTTTTATTGTAGTAGATATAGGCTCTTTCTTTCAATTTATAACCTATTATATTCTAACACGGTATATCAAATGATGGAGATGTTTTTATGTCTCATATTTATGTGAAATTTTTTAAAATTAAAGTGATGGCTCAGTTTAACTATGGTTTATATTTATTTTGGATATGTTTTTACGTTTTGTTATAGTAGATAATATGATCTTTCTTTCAACCCATAAGCCGTTATAATGTGGCCTTACTATAATCGATTGCGGAGATCTTTTCTTTTTCATCGTATTTATGTGGAATATTTTTATTAACATGGTGAGCCCGTTTAACTCTGCTTTACTATAATAATAACGACCATGGTGTCCCGTATATTTGCATAACTAGTTTTATGACTCTTTTATTTTTGAATTTGTGCTTTTATTGTAGTTTTTATGCACCTATTTTCTATCATCGTAGTTAATATAGACCTTTTTCTATTATTTTTATTTGAATTTATTTTTAATTGTAGTAGATACATGCTTTTTCTTTCAATCTGAGCCGTTTTAGGCCCAGTTCTTTTGAGCTGATCTGAACGGCTGAACGGCTGAAATGACTGAACTTCGAGAGCTTCTCGAGGTAGTTTCGAGATTTGGATACATTTTGTTTGACTTGCTTATTAAAGCGTTAGGATCCACCTTCAAAAAAGTGAAAAAACATACTAAAAAACTCAAATCATATGTGTTTTCAAAACATAGATAAGTCGTTAAGCTGTTAAGTCGTTAAGCTGAAAAGAACTGGACCTTAATCTAGTCTCACAATAAACGATGGTCTCTGATTAAAATGGAAAGATTTAATACTTTTTTATTAATGTGGGAATTAATAGTATTTTAGAATTAACATGGTGGCTTTGTTTTGTTCTGTTATATATATTTAGGGTGATAAAAAGTGCTTTAGCCAAATTAAACACACTTAGAACTTAGGACTCAGAGCCTGTCAGCACCAAATTAGGGTTCACGATGTGCCAGTCGATTTTATCCTAGACGTAATCATCCGTAAATAGCCGATTATATCTTAGTAAAAGAAAACAGACCCAAACAAGGTTGATAGATAATGAAACTATTAACTCATATATAATCCAAGTTAATAGATTCAGCTAAGATAAATATGTATTGAAGTCAATAAAGTAAACAAGACAACAAGATAAAGGCTCTACTACAAAGTCGAACAAGCCAACAAAGTAGCAGAAAGAAATAGAAAATATAGTACAAACTAATTGATATGATCAACTAACAATTAAAATGAAAGATAAACAATCTAACAGCTGGTTCTAACACGACTAGCCAACCAAAAGTGTAACCAAGCAAGAAGATTGCACTTGATTAATCGAGACGGTTCTTACTCGATGTGTACTTAAAAGACAATAAGCGTACAAAAAAAAATGCAGCCAGCCAGGCATAGGGAATACCCCTATGAGTATGATCCCAAAGTTTTAAGACGGAGAATTCGATCACGCGAGAGCGACGCCGGCATTAACTAGGATTTGTCTCCATGAACCTCGCCGATCTATTCCCATCTATTCGCCTTGGGCGAGCCGCCCCCCTCGGTATGGGCATACACATTGCCTTGCGCCTCCTGACCTGCAACCACAACTACATGCGCTAGCCAGTGACCTGATCACGAAGCTACGTATCGATCGTGTTCTTGTCCCGTTCGAGCATTCTGACGAGGTCGTCAGTTGCTAGGCCAGTCACTTTGTCGCTGATCCTTGTCTCGTAATGGCGCCGCTCAGTTAATTAATTAGCTGACAAAGCAGCCGTGGCTGACAAAAAAACAGTTTCTTGAAGCCACGTTACATTGAACAACCCGTCAGTGCTCTTTTTGTCGGTCAAAAATATATTATGTGCTTCCAGTTGAGTCTTGATTAGAGTAGTGTCTTCTCTTCCTCCATAAGATCAATTGATTATTCAGCGAGTCGTTCTCGATCGGACCGCCGTCCCTCGCCGAACCCCATCAGCTCGAGTCTTGGCCGGGCCGGCGTACCAGAGAGGCAGAGACGGGGCTGACAAAATATGCAGTTTGAGATTAATTAGTCCAGCGCTCCAGCGGTGGCTGGATTTCAAAGAAACAGCTTCGAGAAATTGAAGTGTTTCAATCAGAGAAATGACCGTAAGTCATAAGTCGCAAGTGTTAGAAAATGCTGTTAGTATATGCTACACACGTAATCTCCTGTGCATCAATGGCATGTCTGATTCTACGCCTGCGGTGCCACATCCCTCGGCCATATATATGTATTGTGCTTCTCCTCAACGATTATCTAATAAATCAATCTCAATTGTTCAATCTATCATGGTATCAAAGCCTACTCTCCTGTCCCACACTTCCGCAAACCCTAGCCGCTAGGACGTCTTGAACACCTCTCTCGGCATGACGTCCTCCAACGATATCTCTGTAGGTGATCTCCTTCCCGTATTGTTGGACCTGACCTCGGCCATCCCCACCGCCGGTCTGCCAACAAGAAGCCTCGATACGGCTGCCCTTGCTGTCGTCGCCACTACTTCGACCGCGGCACACGTTGCTGCTAAACATGCATCCGCTGCCTGAGCTGCAGCCACCAATGCCTTCCCCACTCAGTCTCGGCTCAGCCATATTTTTCCCCAGCACGGGCCACCTCCCCAGTGTGGTCGTTGTGCGAGCGGCCTCTCCAGCGCTGACGCCCCCATTGCCCCTCCTCTCGGCCTCCCTCCTCTTGGCCTCTACCGTAGAAGGGGCTAACCTGCCCTATGTCCATCCAATGGTGGCCTCTTTGGCCACACTGACATGGGCCGGCTGGGTCAGTTGGGCTACATCAGAGGTGCAGGTCGCTTTGGCGCTGACGGCAGCTGCTTTGAAGGCTCCAGTCTACCTTTTGGGATGGCCCCCAGTACCATCGCCTCCCCACTACAAGATCCCACTACTGTTGCCGCACTTCATATGCAAGCAGTCAGCATGATGCACATTGCTTCACTGGTCCCGGTTGTCCTTGACACCGCAAGATCCAACTAAACGAGTGTCGAAGCCTCTTCCTCGTCGTCCTTGGTCGGTTTGCACTCACCGACCACATACTCACTTCGCCAAGGTGCCCCTTTGATTTGGAGTGGACACGTATGGACTACGTAGTCCTCTCATGGTTTCTATGTTGAGGCCGAGTTTCGCTCCTTCGTCCAGGAAAATCTCTCTACCACCGACTACTACAGGCGTCTGAAGAGCATGTCCAACACTATGAGATCTTGGTGAGTCGATCGATGACCGCACACTTGTCCTCAATGTGCTACATGGTCTCTCCGAACGGTTGAACAATGTGCAAACCATTCTCTGCACAAAGCAGCCGCTTCCAACCTTCACGCAAGTCCGCTCCCCGTTGCTACTTTAGGAGATCACCTAGAACTCCACCTTTGGGGCTTACTCCAATTCCACTGCTCTCACTGCCACCTCCGGTGGTGGTGGTGGTGGTGGGAGCTCTGGTGGAAGTGGCCGACTCTCCAACACCTCGTCCATCTCTGGCGCCTCTCGTCCCAACAATAACGGGCGTGACAACGACAAGTGCAACCATCGCCGTGTCGGTGGCGGTGGCAATGGTGAGGGTGGGGATAGTAGCAGCAGATGAGTGGTCGCCCAACCACCAACCCTCCTCAGACTGCACCTGCTCACTATAACCCCTGGACTGATACTATCCAGCTCTGACCTCAGCAAGGTGTGGGAATCCTTGGTTGGTCACCCATGCTGCACACTCTCAAGCCTCGTCAGGCTCCTCATGCCCTGGCCGCCACTACAACACATGGAGAAGTCCCACCTCCCTAGGTCTATGGCGGGGTTTGGCAGCCTACCGTCTGTGGGGCTTGGACTCCGATGGCGGGTGTAGGGTGGGACCAACAGTCGTTGGCCAATGCCTTCAATACCATGACCCTGCTTCCGCCACATACCGATACGAAGTGGTACATGGACCTCGGTGTGACCTTGCACATGATCTTCAATGCTGGTACTCACTCTTCTGCCCACCCTCCACCTTCTTCCTGCCCAACCGACATTATTGTTGGCAACGGGCCCCGTTTCCCTGTCACTCACACTGGTTATCTATCTTGTCCATACACTAACGGTTCTCTCGTTCTTCGTAATATCCTTGTTACACCTAACATTATTAATAATCACATATCCGTTAGGAAGTTCACTATCGATAACTAGTTTTGAGTTGAGTTTGACCCTACTGGTTTCTATGTGAAGGATCTTTGTTCACGGAGCGTGATTGCCAGATGCAATAGCTCTGAAGATCTTTACTCTTTCACCCTGGGTCCGGCCTCCGCTCATGCCTTCACCGCCAACATTCCATCTTTGACACATTGGCATCATGTCTTGGCCATCCTAGTCATGAGTCTCTCTAAATTAGCCAGGTCGTCCTCTATTACATGTAATAAAACCAGCCTCAAACCAATTTGTCATGCCTGCCTACTTGGTCGTCATGTTCGTCATCCTTTTTCGCATTCCTCCTCTCGAGCTACCAAATATTTACTTTATTGCACTATGATTTATGGACATCTCCTATTTTCAACATTTATGGCAACAAATATTATCCGGTTATTCTCGATGACTATTCTCATTTTTTATGGAATTTTCCCCTACGCCTAAAATCTGAGACTTTCCCACGTTACCAACTTCCTCGCCTATGCTCGAACACAATTCAATGCCACCGTACAAAACATCCAGAGTGATAACGGCCACTAGTTTGACAATTTTGCATCTAGGGCCTAATTCCTTCAACATGACATTGCGCTTCGTATGTCATGTCCCCACACGTCCCAGCAGAATGGCAAGACCGAACGTGCCATCTGCACCACTAATGATGTCATGTGTTCTCTTCTTTTTTAGGTCAGTCTGCCGCCTTCCTACTAGGTTGAGACCCTTCACACCACCACATACCACCTTCTCAACCTTTGTCCCTCCTCCACCCTCTCATACTCCAATCCTCACTTTGCCTTCTACGGCACCCACCCCACCTATGACGGTCTTTGCGTGTTTGGCTGCGCTTGCTATCCTAATCCATCGCCCTGCACAAAATCGCCCCTCGCTCCATCCTTTGTATCTTCCTCAGATATCCCTCTAATCACAAAGGGTATCGATGTCACGATCTCGTGACCAACCGTGTCATCGTCTCGTGACATGTCGTCTTCGATGAGTCGAGCTTTCCCTTTGCCTCCACCACCTCCCGCACCTCCTCTGATCTAGATTTTCTATTAGGATGATTCTCTCGGAACTCGTGCTCCAATTTCTTCTGCAGACATCGTCGTCCGCGCCTCTGCTGCCGGTTGAAGCACCCCCACCGGTCACACTGGCCCTCTCGCCGGTCCCGTCGACCTCGACCGCGTCGGCTCTGCCGCCTGCCTCGATGCCCATACAAGCCTCACTGGCTCCTCCATTGTTGGCCTGGTCGTCGGCTCATTTGCCCACATCTCCTGTGCACCTTGTTGCCCCCGTTGTACTTGCTTCACAGGTTTTTGCCAGTGGAGTGCCCTCAGAAATCTCGTCGCCACTCCACATCAATGCCCCTGTTGGACTTGCTCCCCAGGTTGTTGCTAGTCATGTGCCCCCACCTGCCATGACCAATGCTCATCACATGGTCACCCACCATAATACAGGGACTATCCATTCGACCCTGAGAGCATCCCAACGTTCACGCTACCGTATTGTCTCCTCTCTCTCAGATACATACCGTGGTGTGCTGTCAGATCCCAATTGGCATGACGCTAGGAGTAAGGAGTTTGATGTTGTCCAGGCCCACGTGGGATCTTGTCCCACGCCCCCGGCGCCAATGTTGTCACCAATAATTGGATCTTTAAGAACAAGCTGCATGCGGACGACTCTCTCAATCAATGCAAGGCTCGTTGGGTCCTTTGTGGGTTCACCCAGCGTCTTGGCATTGACTTTGTCGAGACCTTCAATTCAGTTGTCAAGCCATCCATCATCAGAACTATTCTCACCCTGGCTCTCTCTCGCGGATGGTCTATTCTCCTATTGGATATCAACAATGAGTTTTTGCGTGGCACCCTTACAGAGACAGTCTACTGTGCTCAGTCGTCAAGGTTCATTGATCCCTCCTTCCTAGATCATGTGTGCAGGTTCAACAAGTCTTTATATGGTCTGAAGCAGAAACCCCATGCATGGCACAACAAGATCGCTTCTCATCTGCTCTCTCTGGGTTTTGTTGAAGCGAAGGCGGACAACTCCCTGTTTGTATTTCACCGTGGTGCCGACACTGTCTATCTTCTGCTCTATGTGGATGATGTTATCCTGACTGCTCCCTCGACAGCTCTCCTAGACAAAACTATCGCTGCTCTTCAGCGTGAGTTCCCACTCAAGAATCTGGGGGTCCCTGCAACATTTTTTGGGAGTTTCAGTTCAGTCACAGTCTATCATTGTTGGGCGTCAGCATGTCTAACTGCAAGCCCAACAACACTTCGGTCGACACTCAGTCGAAACTCTCTGCTGATGGCACTCTAGTCTCTAACGCGACCCTCTACCGGCGTCTAGCAGGTGCTCTTCAACATCTTACGTTCACCTGGACATATATCACTTATATTGGCAAGTAGGTTTGCCTCTTTGTGCATGATCCTAGGGAGCCCACTTCACTGCTTTGAACACCATTGTCTAATGCGACAACGTCAACGCGGTCTACCTCTACACCAACCCCGTGCAGCACCGGCGAACTAAACATGTTGAGATCGACTTGAACTTTGTTCACGAGCGTGTTGCGCTCGTGCATATCTGTGTTCTTGACGTGCCGACCTCGTCATAGTATATTGATATCTTCACCAAGGGCCTACCCTCCTCGGTCTTCATGGGATTTCACTCTAGCCTAAACTTCTGTGCTTCCAACGTTTCGACTGTGAGTAGTGTTGGCTTTCTTGGTCCAATTAGATCGTGTAACACTCTGACTGCGGGGAAGTGTTAGAATACGATGTTAGTATATGTCGCAAGCGTAATCCCCTTGACTATGTGCGCATTAATGGTCGACCAGATTCTACGCCTACGGTGTCACACCCCTCGGCTATATGTATGTACCGTGCTCCTCGCATGATTATCTAATAGATCAATCTCAATTCTCCAGTCTACCAATAAGCTGTGTATGTGCAACAAGTTTTTTTTAAACCATACAAATCAAAGAGGCCTTAACAAATATGGGAAAACTTTCCGAGCTCTGGCCGGTATCGCTCTCTCATCGTAAGAGCATCCCCAACAACCCCTTTATAACCCTTCAAAAAACTAGTGTAACTAGTGTTCTAGAGGGAGTATAGAAGAGTTGTTGAGGTTGCTCTAATTAACTAGCGTATACTCCCTCCGTTTTTTTTACGCCTTTTACTTTTAGACACGCCTTTGACCATTCGTCTTATTAAAAAATTTAGTGCAAACATGTTAAAAAATAAGTCATGTTTAAAGTACCTTTAATGATAAAACAAATCAACAAAATAAATGATATTTATATAAAATTTTTGAATAGGACGAGTGGTCAAAGACGCACTCAAAATCAAAGGCTTCAAACAAAAAAGAACGGAGGGAGTACATGTTAATTCTAGAGATTTTTCTTTGACTTTTAGTCATTGCATTCACTAGATAGAGGAAAAAGCAAATCTAGACTCCAAGTGTGGATGGGCACTTCTACGACACTTGCACCAACTGAGCCAGCACCCAATATCCTTGGTGACTGGTGAGACACCTAGGTACAGCCCGTGCCAAGTGCAATTGAGCTATGGTCGGCCATTAATTTCAAAGAATTTTTTTAAAAAATAAATAATCCCTCCATTATAGATGGCTAAACGGGCGGCACGGCACGGCACGGGCCTGCTCAGGCACGGCACGATTTGAACGGGCCAGGCACGACACGGCTTAGAAGTGCCATGCCGTGCCGCCCGCCAACCCGCGTGCTTTAGAGGCACAGCGGGCCATTCCAGCCCACAAAACAAAAACCACTTGTATTGTTCATTTCAACAAGCACATCACAGAAATGACCATTTTATTCCGATAAATAGCACATATCAGAGCGGAAAGCCAGAAACTTGGCAATTATTTACAACTTGACAAGTGACAACTAAAGTCTAAGGCAGTAAGGCTTCAAGTCTACAACTTACAAGTTCTCAAATCTCAAACTCAAAGATCAAACTATCAAAGACAGAAGTTCAGAATTGAGAACTAGTCAGAAATTGCAAGTAGAAACTGGACTGAGCTGTTTTATATGATATGGTAAAGGCCTAAAGGGTTCATATCATATGGTTGCCTCATTAAAAACCTTTCTAGGTAAAACCCATATCAACTACATGGGATAAAACCCTAGAAAGGAAAAAAGAGTACAACCCAGCTCAAAGTCAAGTTCATTACAGTCCTTAACAGTCCATAGTTCATTACAGTCCATTACAGTTCTTAGCAGTTAGCAGCAGCAGTAAAAGGCACTATACTATTATAGAGGCTCAAGAAGGCCTCAATCACTCAATGAGTGAACTATGAAGACTCATCTCAATTTTCAACTCCAATACTTAAGCAACAGCACCAGGTCCTGTTCCAGCAGGTCCAGCAGCACCAATAGCTCCAGGATTATCAAGGAACAAGTTGTCGAAAGCTTCTTCAAGGCCTTTGTCTTCAACATTGTGCTGAGCTCTAGCATCTCCTTGCTCCCAGTCCTTGACCAATGCCAGCATCTCAACCATGTAACTGGTTAGTCGACGTCGTCGATCCTCGATCACCCTGCCAGTGAGACTAAATGCAGACTCTGAAGAAATAGTGGAAACAGGAACAGTCATAACATCTTTGGCAAGAATAGACAGAACTGGATATGTCATCTTATGCTCATGCCACCAGCTCAAGATATTAAAATCATCATCAAATAAGCTGACAGTGTCACTGTCAAGATATGATGCTGACTCAAACATCTTGCATCCGCTCCAAAGATTGGAGGAGCAGGAGCGAAGAAAGAATGTGATGGCGGGCCCACGGAAGAGATAGACATAGACTGAGAGCCAGAAGAGTAAGAGGAACCACTATCAGTAGCAGAAGCAGAGGCATAGATCAAGCCCCATTGGGCCTTCTTCTTACCAGATTGAAGGCGATGTACATGCAGTTCTCGCATTCTAAGCGCACCAAACTTACTGTCAAACTTGCCAAACAGGTTAGATAACTTAGCTTTAACAACATTGAAATAATTTGAGTAATCAGTGCCAGTAAGAGTAGCCAGCAATTGAAGAACATTGCAAAAACCTCTAAGCTTTGCCCTAGGATCAAGGATAAATGCAAATGAATAAAGCATGGGCAATGTTTTCCAATACTTAAGAAACTTGGACTTCATAGGAACAACAACATCTCTTAGCAAAGAATCATTCTCATAAGTGTTTAAGTGTTTAGCTATCTGAAGAATGTGATGCAACATCAAGGGAGATGTGGGATAATAAACACCAGACAAAACAACAGTTGAATCATAAAACATTTCCAAGAACTCAAGAATTTTCTCAGCAACATACCAATGTGCATCTGTCAACAAGGTCTGGCCCTGTTGCTGTGGGAAGTGAGTAGCAATAAACACTGAAAAAGTGTCCTTATATGGAATCAGATGCTTAAGCATGAGATAGGTGGAGTTCCACCTCACATCCATGTCCAAACCAAACTTGCGAGGACACACATTCATAGCAATGCAGTAAGATTTGTAGGCAGCAATGCGCTGGTTTGAAGCATTTAAGAAAGAAATGGCTGTTCTGAAAGATTCAACATAAGGCTTAAGGCGCTTCAAACCAGATTTAACAATCAAGTTAATAATGTGGCAAGCACAACGCTGGTGCAAAACAACAGGGCTACCAACATATTCAGAGAACAGAGGTGTAAGAATGGTCATTGCAGAGGTGTTAGAAGAAGCATTGTCCAATGTAATAGAGAACACACGATCTGCTAGACCATACTCATCTACAACAGAGGATACACGGTCTGCAATATTGTGCCCACTGTGTGACACATCAATAAGTCTAAGGCCAATGATCCTCTTCTCAAGTTCCCAGTCAGTGTTAACAAAATGAGCAACAACACTTAAAAAATCTTCTTTAGCATTACCAGACCATATATCAGATGTAAGAGTAACACAAGAAACAGACTTCAACAGTTCAATCACCTTAGAGCGACGCTTTTTGTAGAACTTAACAAAATCTCTAGTCGTTGTCTGCCTAGAAACAGTAGAGAAGCGAGGATTATGAGCACGCTTAATGTACTCCTGAAATGCAGGAGACTCACCAAAGCTAAGAGGAAGATCCTCTCGTGCAATCAAATGACAAAGCTCAATGCGAGCAACATCAACATTGTATTCCCACTGACGGACAGAGCCGTCGGCAGCGAACTGAAGCAAAGATTGAGAGCCAGCCGCATGCTTGCTCTTACATTTCTTAGCATGGCGGATCAAATGACCAGTACCAGCAGACGAACGAGCACTCAGGACATCCTTACAGTAATTGCAACGACCGGCATACCTAATTTTCTTACCACCCTCCATTCTGAAGATCTGCTCAAAGTCATTCCAAACCTGAGACGTGCTGGATCGGCTCCTGATCCTCTTATCACCAGAGCGCGTACTCATCGATCCCGTGCCCGCCGCCTGCCCCGCCTCCGCTTCCGCCGCCGCCGCAGCCGCTTACTCAGCATCGCCATGGTTGCCGCCGCCGCCATCCAGATAGATGGCATCAGCGGCACTGCTACCGAACAGATCGTCCCGCCCAAGATCGCCTTCTCCCGTCTCGGTGTCACCCATGAACGCAAGATTGCGCTCGATGGAGGTGGGATCGAGGCCCTGCTCCTCCCTCTTTCCGCTCCCGTGCCTGCGCGCGGCACCTCCGCTCCTCAACGGCACGCGCTAGCAACGGCCATGCGGCCTCACCTTCCAAGTGCCAAGAACAAACAGATCTGAGGAAAAGAGGAGGAAGCACGGAAGAGGAACCGATAGATCTAGAGAGAGGAGATGAACAGAAGAAGGAGGAGGGGGAAGGACGAACCTGAGCGCGTGCCGGAGCCCGGCGACGCCTACGAGGCGACGAGGAGTCCGATCCGACCACCAGCGGCGACGAGGAAGCAGATCGAGGAACTAGGGTTTTGATCATTTCAAGGCAGCGAGACGATGGCGAGAAGCCGTGAGACGGGACCGGCGGTCCGGCGACGGTAAGGGAGAGGAGGAGGGAGACAGGGGAGAGAAGAGGACGGCGCGCCGGTGACGTGGAGCGGACGGCGCCGTTGCGCCGGAGCAGGAGCGTGAGAGGGAGGCGAAACGCAAGAGCGAGAGCAAGAGAGCCAGAGAGGGGCGTCCGCGGAGGAGAGGGGGAAAATGAGCTAGGGTTTCCCCCTCTCGAACGTGCCGTTTATATATGTCGGCGGGATGTCCGGGCCGGTGACGGGCCTCATGTACAAGCGGGCCGTGCCGTGTCGTGCCGTGCCGGCACGGCGTCCCGCCTCCTCTGCCCAGGCACGGCACGGGGCTACGGGCCATGCCGGCACGGGCCCGCTTGCACATGGGCCGTGTCGTGCCTGTACCGGGCCGAAGACACCGGGCCTCGGGCCGCCCGTTTAGGCCCGGCTCATCTGGCCATCTATACCCTCCATACTGAAATACATGTTGTTTTAAAGAATTGGAAAAAGATTAAAAAAGATAGACGTTTGATATTTGTTGACCAGATTTACCCTTCCTTCAATGATGTTTACATTTTCCCCTATCTTTGGAAACCTGCAGCCATTATTCCACTTTGCCTTCCAAAAAAATCAAATGAGAGTTGCATTGTGCCTTTCACATACGTGTCATTTCTCATTCTCAAAGTGTAGTATAAACTAGCCGCGTGGCGCGCTGCCTTTGCCGAGCGAACTGCCGCGCGCAGACGCATAATCTTGACACGACCATGCGCATGCTTTCATGAACACGCAGCAGCGTGGGAGAAAAAAGTAAAAAACCTGGCGCGGGCGGGATTCGATCCACGGCAGGTGGCGCGGAAGCGAGTGCAGCTAGCCAACCGAGCTAGCCGCCCGCGGTGTTGGTTGGTGGGTGTGAAAAATTATTTTATACGTATGAATGGAACGGACGGTCGGATCTGACATGGTGGCGCCGGGCGGGGAGGCCAGCCATGTGGCGCGCGTATGACGTTTGTTCTCGGGTTTGTACAATTTATTGATACGCTACCTCTACTAGTCTTAGGTTAGCATGTACAGTACATACGAATCATAGCTAGCAAGTACGCAAAGAATGGAGTTGTCGCCAAGATCTTGCCATCCTCGCTTGCCTGCCGTCTTCGTCCCTGACACGGTCTTCTTGTCATCATTCATCCTCTCCACCGCTGTCTCTATTCTTGGTTGTCTCCGTATACACATACATATGTTTGATATGAATTTATTTTCATGGTCGTGTAGAAGATGTCAAAAGGCATGATGAAGGTAGTCTTTTCTTTATACTCGAGAGAGATATTTATTTGGTGATAACCTGAGTAAGCAAACAAGAAGCTCGTGAGCTTGGACTCCACATGTGCTCAACTCTATGCTGATCTATGTGAGACAACGAAAACTTGTCCTTAGGACGAGCGACATTAAGGCCCATGTGGTCAACACACATGCGCCACTTATTTTCCTTCCTTTTGACGAACACCGGGTTGGTCAACCACTTGGTGTGCTCCATCGAACGAATGAAATTGGTCTTTAGAAACTTCTCGAGTTGTTCCTAGATGATGCCAAGCTTGAAGAACATCAGCAAAGTTTTTGCCGAACATGTTGTTTGCCATGTTGAATAGTTAGTCTGTATTCAATCACCTCCCTTAGTATCGCTGGCATGTTCAGCTTTAAGATATTCACTATAGTAGCCACTTCTAGAATTAATTTGGTGGCAGAACATATTATTAGTCTAAGTCAGACTGCTTTCATGCGGGGACACAATAACTTAGAGGATGTCATCATCTTGCATGAAACCATCCATGAGTTGCACTAGAAAAAACAAATGGGATTATTTTTAAGATTGATTTTGAGAAAGTTTATGAGAAAATTAGATGGCCCTCTCTTTTGTAGACATTACGAATGAAAGGTTTCTCACCTAAGTGGATTTCTTGGATTGAGTCTTTCATTTCGGGTGGCAGTGTGGCTATCAATGTGAACGATGATGTGGGGTCTTATTTCCAAAAAAAGGGCTTTGATAAGGAGACCCTTTATCTCCCCTACTTTTTAACATTATAGCTGACATGTTAGTTGTTCTAATAAATAGAGCCAAAGAAGACGGATAAATTAGTGGAGTGTTGCCACACCTACCGGATGGCGGCCTCTTTATTCTACAATATGCGGATGATACAATTCTCTTCATGGATCATGACCTAGAGAAGGCTTGTAACATGAAGTTTTTACTTTGTGCATTTGAGCAACTGTCGGGTCTTAAAATCAATTTCATAAAAGTGAATTGTTCTGCTTCGGTGAAGCTCAAGATGCAGTAGCTCAATAGAATGAACTCTTTGGTTGTGCTTCTGGCAATTTCCCTTTGCGGTATTTAGATATTCCTATACATTATAGGAAGATGAGAAATGCCGACTAGAACGGTGTAGAGGAATGGTTCGAGAAGAGACTCAGTAGTTGGAAGGAAAGCATCTTTCCACTAGGGGCGACTAACACTTATTAATTCAGTGCTAAGTAGCCTACCTATGTATATGATGTCCTTTTCGCAATTCCAAGGGGTACTTAATAAACTTGATTACTTTTGCTCTAGATTTTATTGGCAAAATGATGACCAGAAGAAAAGGTATCGCCTCATAAAATAGAACATCATGTGTCGGCCTCGAGATCAAGGGGGTTTAGGAATTCATAATTTGGGTATAAAGAACTTTGCTTTGCTTAGCAAGTGGTTATTCAAACTACTTATAACAGATGGTATTTGGCAGCAACTATTAAAGAAGAAATATTTGGACTCTAAGCCACTTTCATAGGGCTAATGGAAACCGGGAGACTCACATTTTTTTTGTCCAGTCTTATGAAGGTAAAACAAAATTTTCCTTGTTTCGGAACCTTCATAATTAAGGACGGCAACCACAAATTAGGTTATGAGAGGACAAGTGGTTGGGAAATGCAACCATGCGGGAACAGTATCCCTGTCTGTACCATATTGCTCATCGTGAACAGGCTACTATAGCAGAGGTCGTTGGAACCTCGCCTCCTAATCTTACTTGGTGTAGAGATTTAATAGGGCCAAAGTTAGTAGCTTGGAATGCTCTGCTTACACGCATTGCTAATATTGGGCTAGCACTAGAGCAAGATGAGTTCCGTTGGAACTTAAATCCAGATGGTTAGTTCTCAGTGAGATCTCATTACCTTGCTTTAATCCATTGTGATGTACCCAATATCAACAAACGCCTGTGGAAGTTGAAGACGCCATTAAAAGTAGGATATTCCTTTGGTACCTACGTCGTGGTGTAGTGCAAACAAAGGATAACCTAGATAGTTGAAATTGGCAAGGTTGTAGCAAATGTTATTTCTGTCAAAAGGAAGAGAAAATTAAACATTTGTTCTGTGATTGTCGTTTTGCTCATGCTGTGTGATCCATTATTCATGCGGCCTCGGGACTTTATCAACCTCATAACGTGTCACATATGTTTGGTAGTTGGTTTGGTTATGGGGTATTAAAAAGAACTTGAAACTGCTAGTCTTGTTGGGACTTGGAAGCGGCTGCCATTTGTTGGTCGCTTTGGCTATGCAGGAATAAGATTATAATTGTTCATGGGTGGTGATCTAGTCTGTGGATTGATAGTCATTAGAGTATATTTGTTCTTTTATCTAAAACTTCAGGGTTGTGTGCATCCTAATGATGCATAGGCCGGAAGTGATTTCAACATGATTTTATCACCTTGATGTAATTGTCTTGTTATCGGTAACAACTTTCTTTATCTAAAAAAAAGTATCGCATACATGTTGAGTGGTTCCCAGGAAAAAACCTATCGACCAAAATTTGGTTGTGCCAAATGCATTTGTTGACATGCTGCCAAGAAACTGCAGTAAAAAAAGGATAATTGATCATGCTGTTTTTTGGGATAAAGGGCAGTGGTGCTAGTAGTAGTCTTTTGCGTTACATTTGGTCATGGAGAGATTGTGTATTTTGGGATTAGATTAACTACTAAGTCTTGTTCTGGACAAGCTAGTTATGTTTGCAAGATGTGACTTTTGATCTGGCTGTTTTTGGGGATAAACTGCGGTGGTGCACTAGTCATGTTCTGGACAAGCTAGTTATGTGATGTTTGTAAGATGTGACTTCTGATATTTGAACATTCCTTCTATGAAGTCAAATACGGAGGATGTAACCATCAATTTGTAATGATCTAGGCCTTTTCTCTATGGTGTTGTGTTTGATTCAGCATATTTTTATCATGTTAAATGCATTGTGATGATATTATGTCCTGAACAATAATTGTGATTATAGAAAATGAATGCAATGGTGTAGTTGATGACTGATTTCTTCAAACTTATATTGTGGCAACCAATCTGCCGGTAAACAATAGAATAGGCGTCGAACTGTCTACCGGGAAAACACTATCTGTCAAATCTACCGGGGAAAGTAACGCCTAAAAACGACACACTATCTGCCGGTAAATCAGAGCGAACTATGGCATACTATCTGCCGATAAAACTTTGTCTGTCGGTAAATAGAAATGTTGACAGCTGGGTTCCCGTCGGACACTCTCAGCAGATGGTCTGTCGGAATATCTCATTGCCGACGGATAGTATGCCACCAAATGTCCTTTTTGCCGGCAGATCGAGCGTCCTGAAAACCATGATTTCTTGTAGTGATGTAACAGCTTTGTCAATGATTTGGTTGTGCCTTGAATTTGGTTCCAAAGTCACAAACCAAACATACCGATAGCATTAAAAATGGACTAATTTATAAAGCAATCTCTAATTTCTGAAGACCGGGGTTATGAGATGGTGTTGGGACGAATGATAGACCCTTTCTTGGTTCATATAGGCATGCATACTTTTATAACGGAAAAGCATACCTATGTTTTTGTTGCAGCACATCTTCCGTATTGCCAATGCGTGACGTTTTGTGTGTGTGGTAATATGTATATTTTACTGGGGTTGTTAGGAGGTTACCCTTTGGTGCTCTACCAGTCAGCCTTGATTCTTTCATGGGTTAATATAAGTAAGGTGACATGATCTTTCTTTAACGGTGGACAAGAAACCTCTCTAGGCTCAGATGGAAAGAACGGTAGCGTTACCAAACGAGAACACCGTGACATCAGTTCGGTCTTCGGTGCAACTAATTCGAATAACCACCAGTCCATATATTTGTCACGGAACTAATTCGTCGCAGCACATATTAAATCGTCAGCTCCCATCAATTTATCCAAAAGAAGAAAACTAAGACCGATTCTCTACGACTTATTTGGCTTAATGCTTATTTACTTAACTTTGTGTAAAACATAAATAATTTGGTTTTTTCATTCGCTTTTCCTTTTTCTGACTTGTCTAATAGCTCTCTAAGACAAGTTAAACAACGAGGATCTTACTAATAGTTTTCTTACATACGTAGATGCTCCTATTGAATCTTTTACATGCTATAGCAAGGTGTTTGATTTATGGCCTAAAAAATCAACCGAGAGTTAAAATAACTCTTAGCCGCTTGATATCAAACCGGTTCCGAGATAAATTAAATAAGTAAACAAACCAAATAAGGAGAACACGCCTAGACCGATGGGAAAAAGGATCTTCTCGCCGCGGCGGCCGGTGTCACTGTAGCTCGATGGATTAGCTAGCTGGCCTCGTGCAAGTTCTTGCTGTCTTAATTTTGGCGGGCAGGTCTTCCTCCCAACGATCGCCATGAATGGGCGGTTAGCGCGCAGCCGTCCCATTCATGCGGAGTGTCGAGAGACGCAAGTACAGGCGAGCCCCAGAACACGAGAGCGAGAGGGATCGAGGGGGCGATCAGCCTCGGCTCGTACCAGCAGGTTTCTAAATATGGAACTAAACAATGATTAGGGGAGCACCGTCTCTCTAATCATCGCTAGCTGTTGAATGATGATGGGGAATGGCAGCCACAAGTTCAAGCAGATTAATGTACGTGAAGACTTTGTTTAACAAAGTTTGTGTTCTCCAACGGTCTGACTCAGCGAAACCGTTTCTCAGAGCCTCAATAATGTTAGAAAACAACGCGGCAATAACAAAGTGGATCGGTAAACACAAATAGATCGAGACATAGAATTTAACGTGAAAAACCCCTCCAATACAAAGGGAAAAAAACCACGGGTGCCAGCCGGTGAAACTTCGCTATATCGAGTGTTTACAAAATGCCGGAAAGAAACAATTTCCATCACTTTCAGCAGCTTACCAGAGATATATATTAGAGGCGGTGACCTAGGTCAACAGCAACGATCCATACCACGAAAGCCTCCTCTCCGCTCCGTGGGAAGTTAGCCTCCTTTGATTGAACCGAATTTGAATCATAAATCAACAAATAATGTTATATTTTCTGAAGCCACTTCTCAAGATCAAAATCAAATTTTTGAGTAGATGCATCCATGCGTGCATGTCAAACAGGTGCAGGCGAAACCTAATCACGGTGAGGCGAAGCATTGAGAGCGAGAGCTTGGTTTTTGGGGTTTCAGAGGAAGATCAAGATCAGGACCGAGAGAGAGAGGGACGGTTGCTTTGTTTGGGGGCATGGTCCATACTGATACCGGTGGTTGAACGCCTGCTGCATCAGGGCACACCAAATCAGGTGACGCACGCGATCCGGCTGGATTCCTTCCCTTCTCCCTTCCCTTTCCTTTTCATCTCCCTGTTCTCCTCTCTTCTGTTCTGCTCTGCTTTGTTCTGCTCGATCTGTTGGTCCGTCTGAAACTCTGAATATCCAGAGCTGATGTGAGCCGCCATTGCAGCTCGGTTGAGCTTGGGTTGGTTGGTGGTGACAGTGGCAGCGCTCTGCCCTGCACTGCATGCGTCACTGTGTGCAGGTCCTGAGTCCTGGCTGACAAAAAGGGTGCCTGCTGGTAGGCTCCCATCACTACTGCCTCCTTACGGCACACTGTTGGTGGGGAACTCCTGTGCTTCCCTGTTGCTTGAGACAAGAGCACAGCTACAGCTACTGTAGCGCCATGCTTCCAGACAGATATAAAAGGGCAGAAGGGAATGCGAGTGATCTGAATGAGAGTGTGGCGGTAAAAATGGGCTCCAAGAGGCTTCTGCTTCCTGAGTTCCTGCCCAATGTTTGGCAATAATCTGTCGTTGTAGGAGCCACTGCCACGTGGGACCGGGCCCACATAGCAGTGGTGCACGAGAGCAGGTTTAGGCCCTCTTTGATAGTTTGTTTAGTTTTAGTTTAGTTTTAGTTAGGAAAATTTGACCACCTTTGAAAGTGGTATGAAAAGGCTAAATAAATTATTAAAAAAAAAAATTTGATCTTTGAGAAAAACCCTACAAAGTTATAAAAGAATTATTTTCAAAAATAAAGTGAATGGTGTGTATAAAAATAACAAAAGTTACGATCTCAACAAAAACTAAACTAAAAAAGCTATCAAAGAGGCCCTTAATCGCAGCGGCGGAGGATCCCGGTTGCACATTTGGAGCAGGTTTCATGACTTTGTTTCGGCCTTGAATGAATCCCGCTCCCTGGTGAAACAAAAATATATAATCTAGGAAAATCCCGGCTAAACTTGTTGAGGATTTTGAATCCAAATCTTGAAATTGGCAGTGGTTTGAAAAAATATTCACAAGGTTCTAGAGGAAATTAGACACGCTGATCAAGTCCTGAAATTCTAAGCGAAATATTTGACGTTTACAATTGAATTTGAATTTATGGAGCTTTATGGATTGGGTTACTGATTTTTGGATCGTATCAAACCATTGAAATCACACAAATTTCGACGCCAAATCTGTAAAGTTATACACGGTGTTCTAGCATGTGAATCGTGAGCACATGGTTCCCAGCCCCGCAAGAAACTGTCCATTTTCATAGGAGATCGTTCTATGTCAGTTTAGAGGGGGATCACTACCCCCAAATTCAAAACAACTCCAAATTCAAATTTTAAAATAAAATTGGGTAAAACAACTAAAATAATCTCTGGCTACACAAGAACGTGTCATGCCACACAGGCCGCGCTCTAGCCTTGCATCGCACTGGCTGTACTCTGGCCAAGCCATGAGATCAAATATTTTAAATAGGATTTTGAAGATCTCCCTTGTGATTATGAAGTTTCAGCATTTCAATGAACTTGCTCGGGATTTTGCTTAGAAATTCGTTTTCAAACAGTCGATGATTTCATAAGTTTGTCCAAATTTTACCGAATTTCAGCGGTTTCCTGTAGAAAATTGCAAATCACAGCAGACAGGATTTTCATGAATCTCACTCAAGATTTCGTGGAATTCACTCAGGAATTCGTTTTTCAAATGGTCCAGATTTCAAATTGTCCATAAAAATTTTTATTGGATTTTGTGGATGTCCATAGAAAATTGGAAATCGACGTTGAATGGAAATCAACTTAAAACGGGATTTGTGATCCTTGTGTGCGTGTGAAGGATGCATGGGTTTAATCCAGGATTAGATAGAATGTGCAGTGTCTGTGTTATTTTCCTAGCCTGATGCCTCTGATTAGTTGGGGGCAATATGTTAGTTTTGTGCTTTTTTCCTACCTGGTTTCCTGAGTCTAGAGTCTTGAATTGTAAGTTTCGAAAACTTAGGCTTACAAAGCCCTGCCTTCTTGAGTTATATGCGAATAACACGACAGTTAGATTGTAAAGTTAAAGATTTGAGGAAATTCGTTTTGTACCATCTAAGAAAAAAAAATTCATAATATTAAAATGGTATAAAATGAATTATTTCTAAAGTCATATAGCTACAATGTAGCTTCCTTCGAAAGTGACTCGGTAAGAAATAATTCTGCGATAATATCAATCCCTGTTCAGATCACATATCTGGAATTAGAATTCCAATTTAATGATAAGAGTTGTTCGGCTGCCACAAGGAATTTAATTGAAGTGTCTATCAAATATGCAATGGGCAACTCGCCCCAGCCCTATGGGCCATGGGCCATAAGATTGCTGTGCTGGTGTGCTGTGTCTTGGTCGGGCTTGTCTGATGCAAGCATACTGACAGCAATTGGTTTAGTGCAGCCCAGTCTACCGGCACACATTGCAGCTCACGTTCATGGCCCAACATCCTGTTTTGGAAAGAATTTTTGTTTTATTTTGTACTTACTCATTCCAAAATTAAACAATTGGCCCTCCTTTTTTTCAAAATCTCAAAATTAGACGGAAGTCGTCTTGGCAAAGGAATATATCACTCTATGGATGGGTGATGTGTTCGCTACTGATTTAGGTCGGCTATGCTCTCGCTCTGGAGCTGGGAGATGGAGCTTCAAAGCAGAGTGAGTGGGAGCCCTGCATCGCAATGCACCCAATTTCTGTTGTTCCACCTGTGGTGATGAATCTCTCTCTCTCTCTCTCTCTCTCTCTCTCGCTTGCCTCCCAATATTATTCCCTACAGGCTCGAATTCGAGATGATAAAGGGGTGAACTCTCGTTCACTGCCTGTCCTTGGTCCGGCTGGTTGGGGTCGCAGAAGGAAGAAGGAAGGGTGGTGGGGATGTCGAGCCCTCGGTCTATTGCATTAAAAAAAGAAAAGAAACTAATCGAAATCTAAGACCTACGAATATAGAGAGAAAGATTCTTCTAATTTTCTTGTTACTGAATATATTCTATCTATCTACTATCACCTCAATGGAAAGGCGGCGATAGGAGATTGATAGAATATACTCAGGAACAAGAAAATCAGAAGAATCTTTCCCACGTGATCTCGCTTGAGGTGACTCAGGGGGAGAAGTACCGCCGCCGCCAGCAAATTCACGTAGCCGATGTCGGCCGTAACACCGCCGCTGTGCCATTGCAGGCCATCGCCGTAGCGCCCTTGCGCACCTCCATCGGCCGTACCGCCGCCACTGCTACTACTGTCAACGTCGTTGTCGTTGCGGCTCCTGCACATGGCTGCCTCCAGCGCCCTTGTTGTCGTCGCCGTCACCTGGCGCTGCCATCGTCGGAGTACCCTGTTGTTCCTTCTGTTGGTGGCCAACGGAAGAGGCAACGGGTAGCCCAGAGGAGGTAGATTTAAGGAGGGAAGAGGAGATAGAGAAGGAAGAAGGTAAAGATCGAAGTTAGGGTTTGTTCTTCTCTTTTTCTGTTGATTATTGACGCATATGATATGATGAGGTTAGTCCCGTGGAATTTCAACAGATTAGATGTTAATTTGTAGGAATTAGCAATGGTTATTTGCGGCGGATGAAATTTATTAGGTTGATCACGTATGTAGCAACTTTTGAAGAGGTTTTAACATGTTTAGGTTGGAGATCAACACTTGGTCTTATTACGAATGTTGTGCATATCGATTTTATCTTCGTTTTGATTATAAAAATGCGGAACTCGGACGACTGATGTAGGAGTTATGATTGTTTTATTAAAGATGTCCAATATTTTAATATCTTGGTTTCTGGGGTTTTAATAGTAATAGAGAGGTGGATATTTTGAAAGAAATGAGAGGAATGCATAGACGCATTGTGCTCAATTAACTATCACATTGTATTAAATTCTATCATTTTCCATATGTGGTGGTGTGAGTTTGGCATTAACCGCACATCATGCTAGCCCCTGCGATTAGAAGGGCAAGTATATGCTAACGAAAGATTTAACAAGTGATGAATGTTGGCTTGTGATATAAATGTTATTGATGCCATGCAAATTTCATTGTGTCATACTTGTCCTTGAGATCATTTAGTTGCATACTTGCATCTTTTGTATTGCATTCATATGATAGGACCTACCTTTAGGTAGGCATCCCACGGTCGTGGGAGGAAAAGTCCTACTTTGTTAGGCACTCCACGAGAGTTGAGCAATCGATCCCTGCCTGAATAGGACGGACAAGGGTATGCACCGTCGGGTGACACTCTAGCTATACCGGTATGAGCTCCAGAAACAGATACATAGTTGAATTGCATTCATTTGGAACAACGAAAGATATAAAGGCCGATGGTTTTACAGTCGTGGTTTGGAATTATGATCTTTTGACATTGTTAAGTTACTTTTCTTTGTTTAATATATATTTGATGAGTCATGCTTCACTCTTTGTTTTTGTTTATTTTTAGGTGATCGTAGAAAGTGGCATAAATGGGTGGGTCGTAGCACAATTTCTTTAGGCATAAGAACACTTATTTCTCAATAAAATTGTTAGATTTAGTAAATTTGGTTATATTCACTGCTTAAGTTAATTAGAGAACTATTTAGATTTCCAATTTTGTGTTTAGACTTATGTCTATGATATTTGTTGGATGGTTGGCTTATTTGTTTGATTAATATCGTCGTCGTCCTTGTTAAAGATAACTGTTAATTATAATAATCTTTGTTGAGACAGACCCACGAGGGGTTTTGGTTAACTTTTGATGTTGGGGCTCTTTTCCCTGACCGTACGGTGGTGATTGTTGATTATATCATTGCATCTATTTGTTACAAATGGTGTGTGGATTAGTGCAAATCATGAAAAGATGCTGTTGAAATTTGTATTTTTTTCTTAGAGCAAGCAATATTCACAACCCGGTTGGATTGAGGTGTTACACGACAATAGCTTCCGAGACGTCAGACGTCCTTGCCGAAGAGTTTTTATTTAGAAAAAGATGCATATTCTTTTAATTTGAAAACAAAAATCGATCGCTTTGTTTAGAAGACTATCCCCCTGCAAAACTTTGTTGAAATTAGCGTAATGGTGATTGAAAACGCACTGGCCGGGAAAATTCTACAGTTTTTTTTTTTTTTGGTAATGCTCCTTTTGCACTAAGTGGCTTTGCTTAGCTAGCTCCTCTTTGCTTCCATTGCAATGCAAGTCAGTGAGTAACAGAAGCACGATCTCCTAGCTAGTCATTGCGACGCCTGCATGCTGAACAAAGCAGAGCCTAGCCTCATCGATCCACTCCTGACTCCTCCATATATATATGTACCGGCATTGGATTGATCTTTCAGCTCCGATCTCCACGACCACGATCGAGAGGTTTCTGCGCAGATCGAGGTCGACACCAATGGCGTGCTGCTGCTTCGGCTTGCTCCCAGCTGCTCGTCTTCTTCCTCTGCTCCTCGCATGCATCGTCGTGCTGACGCTCTCAGGTTGGTACACACTTCGTCTCCGAGTTGCAGTTGGTTGCTGCCAACTTACACGTACGATCGATGTAGGGCCGGGCGTGGTGGTGCGGGGCGTCACCTTCCACGTGGTCAACAAGTGCCCGTTCCCGGTGTGGCCGGCGACGGCGCCCAACACGGGGCACCAGGTCCTCGCCGGCGGCGGCTTCTTCCTCCCGCCCGGCCAGTCCAAGCGCGTCAGGGCGCCGGACTCCTGGAACGGCCGCTTCTGGGGCCGCACCGGCTGCAACTTCTCCTCGCCCGGCGGCGCCGCGGCCTGCCTCACCGGCGACTGCGAGGGCCGCCTCGCCTGCAACGGCTCCGTCGGCACCCCTCCGGCCACCCTCGTCGAGGTAACCATATTTACACGCAGATCGAGGCTAGCGTAAGCTGCTGCTTCCTGTCGTTGTGACGGCAGCGTGGCGGCCGGCGGCATCGCTGGCAATGGCATGCAGGTGAACCTGCACGGGGAGCAGAGCAAGGGGAGCTCGTACGACGTGAGCGTAGAGGGGCGGACCCACAGTGGTGGCAGTGTGGGCCGCGGCCCCACATCAATTTTTATAGCCTCCTTATACCCTAGTATGAGTATACTGCAAAATTAATATATTTGGCCCATTAGGTGGGGCAAATCCTAGCCAGCCCAACCGGCCGACAGCCCAAAACGCAGCACTCCAGCAGCCCAGCAAGCAAATGCAAGGAGGCGCCCCACCTCACTCCCTCAGGCCTCAGCCAGCCCAGTGCCCCAGCAGCTGTCCGTGAAGACCACCACGCCCCGAGCCCCCGACGCCCGCCTCCTGGCTCCTGCCTCCACCCTAGGCGCGCCGCCCGCCGCCATGCCGCCGCCGCCCGCCGCCGCCCGACCCCCCGAGCCCCCGAGCCCCTTGGCTGGCTGGCCATGGCGCCTCTCCTCTCCACACTCGTGAGTCGTGAGTCGTGTCCTCCGTGGCCTCTCCTTCCTCTGCCCTGCCTGTTCGCCGCCATGGCCTCGGCCGCCATGGTGGCCGCCGCCCGACCCAGCCCCGCTGTGGCCGCCCGCCCGCCCGAGCACCGCATGGCGCCGCCTCTCCTCCACGGCTCCACGGTCCACCTCCACGGCCGACAGCTCCACTAAAATGTGAATTTGAATTTGATAGTGAGGCAATTTGATAGTTTGATTTGTGAATTCTAAAATGCTATAGTTGCTAATGTGATATGTGAATTTGAATATTTTATAGTTTGATTTGTGAATCGATGAATGCAAATATGAAATTATATAAGATTTGTTATTTGTGAATGCTATAGTAGTATAGTATAATTTATGTTTTTTTAGTTAAATATAATTTGTGTTTTGTGATGTGTTATTGTTTCTTTATGTAGCGACCGGTAAGAAATGAGGCGATTTTATCGTCCAATTGAAAGAGGTTCCGATCAAGGTAGTAACAATGCAACACCCGATAATGTGCAAGCAGAGCAAGCAAATGTTCGGAGAGCATTCAATCCGGATGATATAGTTGCGGATCCCGCACTAAGAAGACAAATTGAGGAGTATGACACAAATGTCCAAGACCAAGTGAGAAGGGCATACATTTTGAATGGTCCGTGCCGGCCAACTGGTTTAGATTTCCCTTGCAGACAATACGGCCAAAGCTCAAGACCCTTTCAAGAAGAGTGGTATGACAAATATGATTGGTTGAAGTATAGTGAGTCAAAGGATGCCGTGTTTTGTTTTTGTTGCTTTCTCTTTAAGCAACCAGGAAAGGGAGATAAATATGAAGCTTTCACCAAAAAGGGGTATGCAAATTGGAAAAATGCAGCTGCAAGGTTGAAATCCCATGTTGGTAGTGTTAGTAGTATCCACAATAATGCTAGGTTGCATTTTGATGATTTTAATAATCAAAGGCAAAGCATAAGTACTGTCATGTCTAATGCTAGTCGTGAGGCCGAAGAACTCTACAAAATCCGTTTGACTTCTTCGTTGGCTTGTACAAGATTTCTTTTGATGCAAGGCTTAGCTTTTCGTGGTCATGATGAGTCATCTAGTTCATTAAATAAGGGAAATTTTCTAGAATTGATATCTTGGTTGAAAGGTAAAATTAAAGAAGTGATGGATGCTTTTGACCGTGCTCCAAGAAATTGCATTATGATTTCTCCACATATTCAAAAGGATCTTGCAAAATGTTGCGCTCAAGAGATCACAGAGAATATCATTGGAGAAATTGGAGATAGAAACTTCTCTATTCTTATTGATGAATCACGTGATATATCTGTTAAAGAACAAATGGCGGTGATATTGAGGTAAATAGGTAGCATATGTTTGCAATTGTGAAATGACACTTCATATTATATTGCCTAACTATCTTTTTTGTAATGTAGATATGTCAACGACCAAGGCCGTGTGGTGGAACGATTCCTTGCTCTCAAGCATGTCGTGGAGACTACGTCGGATGCCTTGAAGGAAGCTCTTTTTGCCCTTCTTGATCACCATGGATTATCTATATCCAAGATTAGGGGGCAAGGATATGATGGTGCGTCGAACATGAGAGGTGAATTTAATGGCTTGCAAAGAAAGATTTTGGATATGAATTCATATGCCTTTTATGTTCACTGTTGTGCACACCAACTTCAACTTGTGGTGGTTTCTGTTGCTAATAGTGCTTGTCGTCAATCAATTCATGACTTTTTTGAGTACATCAACTTAATTGTAACCACCACAAGCTCATCTTGCAAGAGAAGGGATGCCCTAAAAGAATTACACCACCAAGATATTTTGGAAAAACTAGAAAGGGGTGAAATTTTACCTGGAAAAGGTTTGCATCAAGAAACTAACCTTGCTAAACCTGGTGACACAAGATGGGGTTCACATTTTTTAACCTTGCTTCGTTTAGAAACAATGTGGGACTCAATATTGCTTGTTCTTAGCATGGTCCATGAAGATGGTCGTGTACCGACGCAAGCAGCAGGGTTGATAGAAAAAATGGAGAGTTTCAAATTTGTTTTCATTTTAAAATTGATGTTGAAAGTACTTGCAATCACAAATGAGCTCTCTCAAATCTTGCAAAGGAAGGATGTCAATATTGTTCTTGCTATGGAGTTACTTGATGTTGTGAAAACCCGAATGGCTATGATTAGAACAGATAGTGGTTGGGAGACCTTCTTTGAAAATGTGAAGGATTTACGTGCTCGGAAGGGTATTCTGTGGTAGATATGGATGAAGAAGTACCGATTAGAGGTCGATTCGGCGTGATGGCTTCACTATCACAAACCTTCACTACTACCGTACTGAGATATTTTTTGTTGTTCTTGATAAAATCAATACGGAGTTATGCCATCGGTTCAATGAAGTTTCTAATGAGTTGCTAGTTTGTTTTTCCTGCCTTGATCCAAAGAACTCATTTTGCAAGTTTGATCTCGAGAAACTTGTTCGACTTGGTGATATATATGATCAAGATTTTTCCCTCTCTGACCGTGCAATGTTAAGAGAGCAACTTGAGACATACATTGTCCATGTGAGAAGGCATGCATCTTTTAACAATTGTGAAGATCTTGCATCTCTCTCTATTAAGATGGTTGAAACCGAAAAGCATGTTGTTTACCCTTTAGTCCACAAGCTAATTGAGTTGGTCTTGTTATTACCCGTGTCAACGGCAACTGTTGAGAGAACATTTTCGGCAATGAACATTATTAAGAGAGAATTACGTAATAAGATTGAAAATGATTGGATGAATGACTTAATGGTTTGCTATACGGAGAAGGAGATCTTTAAATCTCTTGATGATGAGACCATTACTCGACGATTTCAACGTCTCAAAACTAGAAGAATGCAATTGCCTCGACCCACAAGATTGACATCCGAGTGGTATGTTCGTATCTTATTTGTTAATTATTCTTTTTTTGTATAGTTCAAAGTTCAAACTTGTATTGATGTTTCTCTAATATACAATTTTTCTAATTGTAGATAGGATTTTTATTGATGATTTGGTGCGGCTAAAAGGCTTTCTAGTATCTACATCGTCATCAATCATCATTTTGTAAAATACATGTTATTATACTATTATCACTTAACTTGTTTGCATTACTATTTTGTATTTTCGTTATCAATTTGTTATCATTGTGGATTTGTGGTCCTATAGTTTAACTAGTCTGTGTTATTATTTGATCAATGGTTATTGGTAGCCAAACGATGGTTTTTGTCTTACCCCACCTATGTTTTCGTCCTGCGTCCGCCACTGAGCGTAGTGGACGGGTACAACCTCCCGGTGGCCATGTCGACCACGCCGGCGAACCGCAGCGGCCGGTGCGCCATCGCCGGGTGCGCGAAGGACGTGAACGCGGTGTGCCCGCCGGAGCTGCAGGTGACGGCGGCCGGCGGCGGCGGGGGGAAGGGGGCGGTGGTGGCGTGCAAGAGCGCGTGCCTGGCGTTCGGGCTGGACGCCTTCTGCTGCCGCGGCGCGTACGGGACGCCGGAGGCGTGCCGGGGCAGCGTGTACTCGCGGCTGTTCCGGGACGCGTGCCCGGCCTACTACAGCTACGCCTACGACGCCGCCGCCGCCACGGCGCGCTGCTACGCGCCGGAGTACGCCATCACCTTCTGCCCGTCCAGGTGGGGCCACCCTGTCGCTGTGGCCCAGGCGTGATGGACATGGACCCCGGAAAGCGAGCAGCTAGCTAGTAGCTAGAGCACTGTTATTCCGGCCATGACCTATGACCTGCGATTTCCTTACATGTATGACATGGTAATGAGTTCTATGTTACCTATTTTGATTCTGAGTCCTCTTTTTTTATGTGCATTATTTGTCACATTTTAATTTTATATCAAACAAGCAAAGTAAATTATAGATTGAAAACACTAAATATATTTTGCCCTATCATTTTTTTCTTTTTTTAAAAAAGCGCTAGATGGTTCACACAAAAAGGAAATGGATTTTTTAATTTTAAATGCCCTAATGTTTTTAATTTAACAACTTTTTAATTTTAAATGACGGGGATAGGAAGAAGTGCCTAAGGCGTCCTCGCTCCGTATGATCATTTAAAGTTGTAGTTAATAAGACCTGAGCAGACACTAAAGTGGCGTCTGCACGAGCCTTGGGGGCTAGCTGACGGGGATAGGATGACTTATGTAGCAATAGCTGGGGCAGATTAACAGCAGCCTCGGGCGAGACTTTGCCACCGACATTAACCAGGTCAAGGCACCTTGAGCAAAGACCTGCTTCTCGGGGATGCTAGGAGGAGTTGCCTGAACAGGACGCTCGGAAGAGTTTCTAGAGCAAGACCACACCTAAGGGATGCCCAAACTAGGGTTGCTTGAGAGGATTTCCCGAGCCACAGGCAGCTCGAGGCTATTTGCATCGAGACCTTGCTCGGGGCATGCTAGCATAGTAGGCACGTGTGAGCAATGCCAGCGCACCGATGCATCGATAGAAGTGGGCCCGATTTGGCAGATGTCGATGTAATTCAGCTGATAGGTTTTTCGGGTACTACTCTGGCTGTTCGGCAGTGGGGGGTGTGCGTGTTTAGCTCACTCATCTCTTCTCACCTGCACAAGAACGCAATATCAAGCACGAAGTTTACCCAGGTTCAGGACCCCTGATCGCGTAACAGCTCTACTGCAGCTTAAGCTCCTTGCAACATGAGTGCTGGCTAATTTCGGGAGTTCGACCGAGAGAAATGATAAACCCCTTTACAGATGCACCCCAGCCCTTATATAACCTGGTTGGCCTGGGTCACAGAGTATTGAACAGTATACATTAAATGGTCCTCGCCACTTTAGCCATCCCAACTAGGGATGAAACGGATCGGATACGGATCGGAAACCACTCATATTGTATTTGATCCATTTAGTTTGATCGGATACGGATTCGGATACGGATAGTACCGGATACAAATACGGATACGAATAATATCGGATACAAATACGGATCGGACGCGGATACTCTCTCGGATAATACGCGAAAACATATACTAAAGAAATAAGTATATCCAAATACATATAGTTATCTCTTTGTGACTCAACTTTATGGCCCATACTCATGAAAATGATGGTGTGTAAGTATCATACCCGATAAAGCAAAAAAATATAAAATCACATGCATCTAGTTGTTATATGTGTTAGTCATTCATCCTATAGAAATATAATAGAGATAGTTTATAGATGGATTTAGCTAATCGGATAATATCCATCAGATATTATCCAAGAAAAGCTCGGATAATATCCATCGGATATTGTTTGTATCCGTACCGTATCCGTCTTATCGGATTCGGATATCCATAAAATTATCCGGCTCAATATTTTCGGATATTATTATGCCTCGGTCGGTCGGACGGTCGGAAATTATCCGTACCATTTTCATCCCTAATCCCAACTATCGACGGTTGGGATATCGGTCCCAAGTCAACTAAGGTTCTTGAGAAAGGGAGATAGAAGACCTGCCGAGTAAGGCAAACAGCAATCAACGAGCAACAGGGAGACATAGGGTTTTTATCCTGGTTCGAGCCTCTCAGGGGAGATAATAACCCTACGTCCAGCCTTTCTTTATATCAAAGAGGATTACAAGAGGGAGCTCGACGAGACGAACATATCTCAGCGAGATTATGTGTGTACAGGAAAGCAATACGCGACGATGCGCTAAGTCTCGATCTTCTGGCCGATAGGTCGTCTTCGATTGGCCCCTCAACACGCCGTAGGGGTCCTGTTTATATAGTGTTGAACAACCGACCTACCAAGGGATAATCGGGCTGGGCTAACTACGAGTACGTAGCGAACTCGTAACATGCCAAATACATCCCAAGGTAGATAAGGTATACTCCAATTCTTAGGGATCACGACGTCTACTCCAATCTGGGAAACCAACGTCCGGGTCTTCTCGTAGCCGTGCAGAACTCTTGTTCGAGTCGGACTCAAACAGGAATCCTAGGCCATTACGCACCGTGCCAGCCAGGAAGCTGTTCGGCAGGATGCACATGGGCCTGATAGAACCTTCCAGGGAGTTAGGCCCTAGGAGGCTGTTCGATTGGGCCGTCAGGGAGTGGGCCATGGCAATGGGCCGTGATTTTATCCCCGACAGCTAGCCCTCGAGACTCAAGTGGAATATCTCACTGGAGTGGGGTCTTCCTCCTGAAACTCCAAGTCACGAAGAGGGAAATATTGCTGCTAAAAAGACGTGCAACAAACGACTGAACAGGTTAAGGTTCTCCCGAACAGGACTTGTCCAGGATCGAACAAACCCGATCAGTACCGAGCAAATCTGTTGTATCGAACAGAAAAACACATCTGTTGAGCGAGTTCCGACCTTGGTCTGAACCTTTGGAAAAAAGTAGCCGTTGTGATTCTAACGATAACCCATTGTAGCGGTGAAAGCAAAGAGCGTTTTTACATAGCCGTTGCAGTAAAAAACTAGTCGTTTTGTGGTAAAAATCCGTTGCAGAGCTGCTCATCTGAGACTATAAAAGCACCCAAACCGCCCGCGGCTTGCCACTTCTGCTCTCACGCCTTTCCTTCCCAAGCCCTATTCCAAGTGCGCTAAGCATCAAACAGCCGCACTCCACTCCCAAACCTGTTCGTCCAACCCTGGGGATTGCTATGGCCAAATTTTTTGGCACTAGCATGACTGAGGAGGACTTGAAGGCCTTAGAAGCTGAAGGACATGTCGACACCGGCAGTTGGATGCTGCCCGGGGAGGAGGAGATGCCGAAGCCACACGAAGACTAGTTCGTGAACTTCGAGCACTTCGCCGTGTTCGGGTTGAGGTCTCCCAAAAGCGACTTCGTGAAGGCCTTCTTGAACATCAGCGGACTGGAGGTGGCCAACTTGAACCCCAACTCCATCCTTCAGATGTCCGTCTTTGCACACCTGTGCGAGGGTTATCTGGGAATCGATCCACCGGTGGGGCTGTTCCTCCACTACTATACAGTGACAAGGAGCAGCTTCGCCGCTTCCGGACTTGGGTGTTACTACCTCAAGCTCCGGGCAACCACCGACGACGCTCCCTACCGTTGTCCACCACTGCTCGACTCGATGGGCGCGTGGTGGATGAGGTGGTTCTACACCAAGAGGAGCGAGGACAGCAAGCTCATCTTCACCGGACAAGCACCGGCGAAGGGAACACCAATGCCTCGGCCGGATCTGTCCGACGAGGAGTGGTATTTGACCCGGAAGATCGCCTCCCTCGTGGGCCTCGGGCTCACGGGCAGGGAGATCATCTGGGACTTCGTAGCGAACAGGATCTATCCGCTGCGGAGGAGATCCTGCCCCTTCTACAAGATAGAAGGCTGGGAGGACATCACCAGAGAGAGCACAGGTAAGTTCCTTAAACACTTAACCCTTTCTGATGATTTTATCCGAACAGGAACTAAGAACTAATGCTTTCTTCTGTTCGGGCAGTGCAACCAACCGACGTATGGGTGACCGATCAGGTCGACTCCATGCTGAAGGCTGCTAGACTCCGAGGTCACCGGCGAGGTGGCCTACACGTGTCCGCGAAACGTGCTCGTCTGCACACCCGAGGCGAGTTACTCAGACCCCATCCGGTTAAGACTTACACGATCAGAGCATGCTAACATTCACTTCCCAAATAAGTAAGAGGACCAGCTGATCCTAGGGGGGATCGTCGAGGAGCTCTCCGAGAATGAGGGAGCGAGGAAGGGCAAAACCAAAGTTGCCGCAAAGCCCAAGTTGGCAACCGAGCCGACACGGAGCTTGCCGCGCCGCAGCGGCCGCCAACCGCCTCTGAAGCCCCCTATGGCGAAGAAGTCGCCGAAACAAACCAAGCCTTGGCCTTGCCACCAAGGGGAACGCCCAAGCCCATCCCTCCTCACCGAGCAAGGCGACGAGGACGTACGGAACTTGACCCTCTGGCTGAAGCGCTATACACAAGCTCACCCGAGCCATGTGGAACGGCTGCAACAGATCGCCGTGCAGAGGAGGTTCGAGGAGGAAGTCGCGTGCAAGAAAAAACTTCTTGCGTTGCGTAAAAAGAGCGCTCAGCTCAGCAAGGAGCTGAGCCTGTCGCCACAAGCATCCGGAGGCCAAGGCGAAGAAGCCAAGGAGCCCTCGAGCAAGAGACGCAAGCTCCGTCAAGGAGCAAAGAAGAAGGTTAAGTTCCCTGCGGCAGGTAAGTAGTAGCGGAGCTCTCTCCTTTTACATTGTACCAAACCGCGCAGGATCTAACTCATGTCTTTTCTTCAGTTACCCAGAAGGAGACCGCCACGGACGACGTGGGCGAAGCGATCGGCGATCTTTCTTGCCCGGCGGTACCGCGGTGCCAGCGCAACAACAAAATTTTTCGCCGCCTTAAGGACAAATTTGGCGGCGTGGCTGCGCTCCTACCCGGCTCGAGCGACCAAGTCGATGCCTTGAAGGGCGCGATCAACCGGCTGAAAGCTGAAGAAGCGGGGCGCGACGCCACGGAGGGCGGTGCCAAAGTATTGGCTCTGCCGGCTGCCCGGAGCGGGACCGAGCAGACGACCCTGCCGGGAACTTCGTCGAAGTGCATCCCATCCCTGCGGCGATGGAGATCACCGGCGAGCAGGGTGAAGTACTCACCGCCGAGGAGCGGGATGAAGGCCACGAGTAGGGCACACAAGTTGCCCTGTTCGTGGACACTCCAACGTCGCCGAGCAGCGCGGCGCCGATCTTGCCCGGAGGCAAACGTGCAGAAGAACTTGAAGAAGGCGAGTTGACACTTGTCCCGAGGGCGCGCTCTCAAGAAGAAGCGGCGAAGCGTGGAGGAACAGCGTCTTGCAACGCGCCAAGTATCCACAACCGCACCAGCGGGCAGGAGATGCACGTGCACGAACTTGAAGCAAAGGCTTCGAGAGGTAATCTCAAACCAAAACTTGTTCATTTAAGTTTACCTTCAGCCCAATATAACAGACTTGTTCTTCTCTCACTTAGGTCTTGCGAGGCACCATGGAGGACCTCCAAGAAGATGTCGCCATTGAGTGCGACGCCATTGCTGAAGCCTTTCGGAACCAGCGGCGCACCAGGTGGCTCAAGGAAGAGCTCATGGCCGCTGCCGAAAGCCGGAACCGGTTCGCGGCCGAGGTGAAGAAGCTCAAGGCCAAGCTGACCGGCGAGAGGGATCCGTCTCCGCGGCTCTATTCGGGTGGAGCCGAGGAGCTTCGCGAGCTGGCCGCGAGGGTGCAAGCCGCGGAAGAAAGGGTCCAAGAGCTATCTGAGCAGCTCGAGACTGCCAAGAGGCATCTCGGTCAGACAGAGAGTTTCACCGAGGATCTGCAGGCCAAGACCCAAGAGGTCGAAGCCCTTCGCGCAGAGGCCAAGGAGCAGGCCAGGCTTAGCAAGGAGGAAACCGAACGTCTCTGAGCTGAAGTCAGAGAAGGGATCAAAGCCCAAGGGGAAGTCCTGTGCCTCAAGTTAGAAATTGAGGAGTTAAAGATGCAGCTTGCTTCTATGTAGCAGTAGGGCAGTACCCTGAAAGGGCCTTGTACCTGTAAAATTTTTGTTAGTGTAAATAAAGCCTTACCTTTTTTCCTGCAAAAAAGAGCAGCAAAAAGACAAGAACGAACAGGAAACTCAAGAGCAAGGCGTAACAGCACTAGAAAGTTTTAGAAAAAATGGTAGAACGCCAGCCTAACTCCTAGCCCCCATTGTGCATCTGCTCGAAAACCTGAATTTGTGAACTCGAACAGGTGCACAAGAGAAAGAGCGACACCCTAGCCCCCGGTACGGACGATGTTTGAAGACCTAAGTTTGTGAAATCAAGCACGTGCGTAGAGAGTTAGAGCGACACCCGCATCCTGATCGACTCATTCCATGAACTACTCATCGACGTAAGCTATGCGATTCATAGGATAACCGAACAAGGAAAGTGCCTCTGCCGCGGGGGCTTTCGAGAGCAGGCTTTGCCAAGTGGTTGTGCCAAGAGCGGTAAGTGCCTCTGCCGCGCAAGGCGAAAAGCCGTGTTACGCAACCCTGAGTGTAGGAACTTGTTGATACTAGATGCGGGCAGGGAAATCCTGAAGATCGCGGAGCCAAGAGTTCGCAAGACCGAGCAGCCATCAAGTGTTACCAGAGAGAAAGGTAGTCTGAGAAGACAAGAAGTGAAAAGGGCCACAGGGGGCCGCGAACATTCAGTGTTTATTGGATTGAACTATACATGGCAGCCCGAGAGACTTAGACGAACTAAGGCGCGAAGTTTGATAAAAAGCGCGGAGCTAAGGGAACAAACGAAAGACCTACACAAAGAATTTACGAAGCTGGTCGATGTTCCAAGTGCTGGTTAGCTCTCTCCCGTCCTCCATTGCTAGCGAACAGCCCCCGGACGAGCAGTAGAAACGACCGTGAACGGACCCTCCCATCGGGGAGTTAACTTGTTGGAATTGGACAGGTTCTGGACGCAGCGCAGAACGAGGTCGCCCACCTTCAAGGCACTTGGTCGAACAGATTTGGTAGCGTGCCGACAAAGATCTTACTGGTAGCGCGCTATTCAAACTTGTGTCCGGTCGTGTGTGCCCTCGAGGAGATCGAGTTCGAGCAAGCGCTCTTGCTTAGAGTCAACCAAGTTGACCGAGCTCGTGCGAGTCGAGCCGAGTACTATTTCGGCGGGCAAGATGGCTTCTGCACCGTAGACCAATTGGAAAGGAGTTTCCCCGGTTGTCCGGCTAGCTATGGTGCGAACGGCCCAGAGGACGGAAGGAACTTCGTCAACCCAGGCTTTGTTGTGCTCGCGGAGTGCCGCGAACACGCGCCGTTTGATACCCTGCACTATTTGTCCGTTAGCTCGCTCGACTGCTCCATTGCTCTGTGGATGTGCCACGGAAGCGAACCTTGATTCCCGGTATTCGCGGTATTTCGGAATAGCTCATACGAACTAGGATATTATCGGTGATCAGCTTGTGGGGAATCCCGAAGCGCGTGATCACGTTGCTTTTGAAGAAGCGCACAGCCGTTTTGGCGTGTAGAGATGACACGGGCTCTGCCTCGATCCACTTTGTGAAAGTGTCAATGGCGACGAGCAAGTGTGTGCAGCCCTTGTACCCCTTGGGAATCGCGCCGAGCAGATCCAGACTCCATGTGGAGAAAGACCATGATGGGGATCGTTTGGAGCTCTTGTGCGGGCTTATGGGCCTTCTGGGCGTGGAATTGGCAAGATTTGCACTTGGTTACCACGTCCCGAGCATCCTGTAACGCAGTGGGTCAATAATAACCCATGCGAAACGCTTTGCCAACCAGAGTCCTGAAGGAGGCGTGGTTGCCACAGGCACCCTCATGTATGTCCCTAAGAAGGAACACACCCTCCTGCTGCGAGATGCACTTAGAGAGAACTCTCAGAGCACCTTGCCGGTAAAGGATACCGTCCACAAGCTTGTATGGACTAGCACGCCTTATAAGCCGGGAACGCTCGGCTTCGTCGTCGGGCAGGGTCCCATTTGCAAGGTACTGGACAAATGGCGTTGTCCAGTCCGTAGCCTACTCGATAACGGAGACAACACCATCTGTCTCTATTGCCTTCTTGCTGATTAAAAAACCATGTCCTAGCAGCGCCCTCAAGAACAGTCGGGAGGTAATTAGCCATGACTAGCTCGTCACCTCCGGCTGCCATGATGGCAGTAGCGTAGATGGAAAGGAACTCCTCTGGGTTCTGGGTCCCATTGTACCTCTCCACGTGACCAGGTTTGAACTTGGAAGGCCACCTGACAGCGCGGAGCTCGTCAGAGAAAGCCTTGCAACCCAAGGCATATGCCCGGCCACCTTCTCCTGCAGAACCTAGTCTTGTGAAGACGTTGGTCCTGTTGCGCGGAGGAATTCTTGTTGAATGAGATGACTCTGCCCGGAGAAATTCTCTCCGGGACAGTCCTTCGCGTTCCTTCCTCATGGTCGCCACGATGCGCTCCTCGCGAGGGGATCGTCCGTGATCGTTGCATGCTCGCTTGCCCCTGTGATTGCGGCGATCACGGGACTTGGCGAACGTTGTCAACCACGGGCAGCTTGCTCGTGGACAGTAATCCTTTGACGGTGACGGAGCCACGCGATTGATCAGAGCTGTCCGTGCCATTAAGGCGGTGATACTTATTTACTGGAGGAGGTGTTAACCGTCTATGGACTTAAGGCCTTGCCGATCATTCTAGGTGAGAAACAACGCCGCCCATCTGGGCGAATCGGCTGGTTGGTGGATCGAGCACCGTTGCCATGGCTCGAGTCTTTCCGACTCGATCCAGGGTCGAGGATTCTTGAAGCTTCCGCGTTTTGTCCGACCGGAGTCTGATCACGCGGGGATTCAACCTGAACAAGAGAAACTTCTGACGGGGGACTTGGCGTAGGCCCGCAAGGCGGATCGCGACGTTGTCGCTTGCGCTGATCGCGGATCTGCGCCAAGGTCTGATTAATGGATGCGTCCAGGCTGCGGCGAACAACATCTTGTTCGCGAGCAACCAGCGCTGCTCCATCTTAATGCCAAGCAGAATTGGATTGCTCGATCTCGTTGGCTGCCGCGGCCCACGCAGGATCCTCTGAAGTTCCCGCGCCGGCCATGTTGACGCTGCAACGGCCGTGTGTTGGCACGCTAGACGATGTCATCACTGTGTCGCCACAGGAAGAATCGATCGACATAGCCTTGGATACACTCGGGAGATGGTCATTGACAATGATTACGGAACCGACGATCTTTACGCTGGACCATCTTTACGTCGGCGTAAAGATCTAAGACCATCTCCGGAGCGTATCCGGAGAGCTCTGTCTCAGATCTGGAAGGTGATCGAGATCGAAAAGATTGATTCGATCTGACAGGGGAATTGACATCATGTCCTTCTGAGTCATACCCTTCAGGAAGATTTTCCTGGTCGCTGAACGAGTTCGACATGCTCGAACAGGCTTGATCTACTATCCCCACGGACGGCGCCAACTGTCGACGGTTGGGATATCGATCCCAAGTCAACTAAGGTTCTTGAGAACGAGAGATAGAAGACCTGTCGATCAAGGCAAACAGCAATCAACGAGCAACAGGGAGAAACAGGGTTTTTATCCTGGTTCGGGCCTCTCACTGGAAATAATAGCCCTACGTCCAGCCTTTCTTTATATCAAAAAGGATTACAAGAGGGAGCTCGACGAGACGAACAAGTCTCGGCGAGATTATGTGTGTACAGGAAAGCAATACGCGACGATGCGCTAAGTCTCGATCTTCTGGCCGATAGGTCGTCTTCGATTGGCCCCTCAACACGCCGTAGGGGTCCTGTTTATATAGTGTTGAACAACCGACCTACCAAGGGATAATCGGCCCGGGCTAACTACGAGTACGTAGCGAACTCGTAACATGCCAAATACATCCCAAGGTAGATAAGGTATACTCCAATTCTTGAAAATCACGACATCTACCCCAATCCGGGAAACCAACGTCCGGTCTTCATTGAAGGAACCTAAGGCCGAGAGGGGGGTGAATCGGACTATTTCAATTTTTACTTTTGTTGCACTTAGTCACTTAAGCAAGTTGAGGCACATAACTAGCCTTATGCTCATTCTCATCTGTATTAAGAAGAAATCACTTTTATGACTTAGGGACCCACACAGGAGGTCCCCGAGGGTTAGCCTTCAAACCAGAAGCAACGGGAGCAAAACGCTCAATCAAAGACTTAGGCACCCAAACATGTGCCTTATGCTCATTATCATCTGTCAATCCAGCATATCTAGCAACTAACTTACCCTTGTCATTCATCCTAAGCAAGTAATGGTCGTACAACTCAGCATGAGCTCTTGAAAGCCTGGGTTTGGTGTGCTTGGGGTTGTTCCTAGTTTGGTTCCTAGGTTGTCGGCACCTGATTTACAATATCGGATTCCACCTGCGTAAACCTGTACTAGTCCCAAGGATCATGGCTAGTACACACGATATCTGACTAAGGAAGTGCCAGCGATTATTAATTATTACAAAGCGGAACATAGTCCAATACAAGCACATACAGCGGCTCGCGAGCCGCGCATCGAAATACTGCGGAGATCTGGGCCTAATACAATATCTAAATACTTATCCATCCCACAGGCACGAGGGCTGTAGGAACACGCAACCCTAGTCTTCAAACTCGTCATCAGACAACGCCGCCTCGACGTAGTCCGGGTCCTCCTCCTCGGAAGGCGGGCCATACTCGGATGGACCAGCTGTTGAAATTTTAAAAAGAGGGGGAGAAAAGGAGGGTGAGTACAAATTGTACTCGCAAGTACGAAATTATGCAAGTGTGGGTTTAGTACAAGGAGAGCTTAGGACATTTTGCGGAAATGCATTTATTAGCCTAGTTTTGACAAAGCAATTTCGAAACTTTGAATCTCAATCTTTTCTTTGGGCTCTTCTCAAACGGTTCTCGCCACTTGGCCTCAGTGCCATAGCGAGAACAAAATTCTTTTTTCTTTTCTTTTCTCAAAACTTGCTAGGTCCGGTTACCTCGCGACACTTTCCGATAGGCCGTTACCCATTTCGGAATATCGCCGGTGGCTGCTAGCTCAAAATTCTATCTTCTCAAAACCTTTCTCAAATCTTTTACTCAACTCAATTTCTTTGTTCAAAACCCTTTTTCTCAAAATTGGTTTTTAAATGAAGAATCTACCATATAATCACCCCCCCTTGCGCTCATAACATGAAAGCACGGCTATCATGAAAGTTTTAACTCTGCAGAGTGGGTACGCCTTACCCTCGAGAGGCTACGCACCCAGACGATGTTTTGCCATAAGACCATCAACCACGAGGGCCAACGATCGGGCCCGTTCCATACCGGGGCTCGAGGTCGTATTGTAATGGTTCAGTTCATAGGATTATAGGATGAGCAGTCCTTAGACTAGGGAGAGTTTATATTTTAGCCCAGTAAAACTCGGTACCATACTGCACCAACTGACACAATATCTCCCTAGTTGGAAAGATTTTGGGGTAAGAGGAAAATCATTTCCTACTAAGCATCACCCTTGATGTGCTAACTTTAAATCATCCCTTCCCAAACATTTCTCAGCAATATTCTTATTTCACACAAATGATTAGATCATTCCGCATAAAGTATTTTTAAGCATTTATCCTACCACAACAAGGAATTTCAATATGAGCAATCCATATTTTTAACCTTAGGTTTAACCTACCATATTTCTTACCTTTTCTATTTGGTATAATAACTAATTCTAGCAAATACGACATTTATCTTTTAAACTAGCATGCATATTTTCAAGTCTAATAAACATTTTCTAAATAACCGAAAATGGCTTCACAATATGATCAAAGGGGGACTTGCCTTGATCGGTTCCGAGGAAAGCGAAGGGGACGTCGACGGTTGGGTCTTCGGGACCTTGTCCTTCTAAATGCGCACACGCACATGCAAAGCAATACAACACATATAAGAAATATTTCATGATTTTTTGTTTTTATAAATAATGCAGAAAGCTTGATTTTCAATGCATTGATATTTGGGAAAAATCATAGAAATGATTTATGCACATGAACTGATGCCATGCCCGATATACTTATTTATCTGGAATAAATGCTAAATGGATGACATGCTTTTACATGAGTTTTTCTTAGGTCCATCAATTCAGAAAGTATTTTATTTTCACTTAAAAGGAACATTATGACCATCTTCATCCTGCACATGAAATAATGCTCCTTGAGCTATCTACTTTAATTAAAAATGAGATTTATATGAATGACATGCCTATATATATATTTATTTTGACATTTTTAATAAAATTTAATAAAATTTATTTGACATTTTTATGAATTAGTATGAATTAGATATTAATTTTAGAGTGCTTGATGAAATCTAAAAAGAGTTTTAATTGATTTTCGGCCGGAACAGAAAACTGGGCCGAATACGGCCCACTCGGCCTGCTCCCACCGCGCGCGCCCCCGACGGCCTGCCTGCGGCTCGCTGGGGACTGACAGGTGGGTTCCACCGGTCAGTGGCCCAGGGCAGAGCCCGCGGCGGCTCCGGCGACGGCGACGGCGCGACGGCGGGTTATCCGGCGAGGCGAGAGGCTCGGGAGGAATCTCAAGGAGAGGGGAAGCGATTTACGGGGTCAGCGGCGAAGATTACCGAAGAAAATCTAGCTCGCGGCGGCGGTGGCGGATCGGCCGGAGACGGCAACGACGGCAAAGCGTTGCCGGCGGCGGACGGCAAAATCGGTTGAGGGGAAACGAAGAGGAAAGCGTGGCGGTGCTATTGGTGGCGTTATTGGCGAAGGAAATTGACGGGGAGAGCTCGGCAAGTGCGTTGCTAATGGCGCCGGGGGAGGAAGAGGCGCGGCGGCTCGGCTTTTAAAGGCGGCGCGGCAAGGCTCATCAATGGAGGGGTTGGTGGTTGGCACAGTGCGAATGTGAGCCGCGAGGTCGCGTGGTGCAGAGCGGCGACGACTTCGGCGTCGCGGCGAGGTCAAGTCCGGCGACGGCTTCGAGATCGGTCGGTGACAAGACGGGAGGGCAGAGAGGCAGAGGGTACGGGAGAGACGACCGGGAAGAGATAGCGCGGGGAGTCGAGCCGGTGAGACTTCGGGGCGGCACGAGCTTGCGACCGGCGACTCGGCGATTCGGCGGACAGCGGCGCGGGGAAGAACAGGGAAGAAGAAGACAAGGGAGATGGGAGAGAAGGCGCTGACAGATGGGGCCCACCTGTCGGTGGCTCCGCAGCGATCAGAGGCGAAGGGAGACGGCAGCGGCTAGCTGGGCCAGTTGAGAAGGAGAGGTGAGGCGGGGAAAAAGGAGAGAGAAAAAGAGCTGGGCCGGCTCGGCTTCGGCCCAACCGGGAGGAGGAGGAGGGAGTGAGAAGAGGAAAGGAGAAGTGGGCCAGCTCGGGCCGAGGGGAAAAATAAACTAATTCAAATTTCTGATTTCTTATTCAAATTCATTTCCAAATACCTCTTTACATAAATTCATATTTAGGAAATATAGTTTCATTTCTCAAGATTATCTAACATATTTCCAAATAATTCCCTTTGGTATTTGCTTAAGGACATATTGTTTTGTTTTTTTTTTCCAAATACTCCACAAGGGATAATGGTTTTAATAAAATATTAATTTAAACAAATTACCAAAATTTTCCCATAGGCATAAACTTAAAGAGTTGAAATTATTTTTCTAATTTAGATGCATTGCATGCAATGATGAATATGCCATGATGCGATAAATAAATGATTTGCGATTTTAAAATTATGCATTTTAATGAATTATTAACGTGCCAAATCGGTTTTTAAAATTTGGGATGTTACATAGGTGGAGCTTGCCTAGCAAAGTTTTGTCTAGGAGGACCATTCCAGAAGTTAGGTGGTGGTGAAGCTTGCCAATTGTTGTATGGCATGGGAGAAGGGCCATTCCAATTGTTATATCTAGAAGCATATTGCCAAGCATATTGATTCCTAAGTTATCATGTCGTGAAATTATAGAGCCTAGAAGGACCTTACCATGTGCTGTGCCCATTGTGCATCATAGGGTGATTGTTTCTAGTGTTCATGTTTTTAAACCTAGAGTTATTAACATTGTTGGTGTATCCCTTGGACTTGTTATGAAAGGAGTTTTGCCCTTTGTTAGACACTTGAGAACCTTTCTTTTTCTTCCCCTTAAACTTATCAGGGGTGAATCCCAAGCCGCCCTTCAGTGCCGGATACCTTTGTTTCTCAAGTATCTGGTTAAGGACACGACTCCCCTCATAACACTTGCCAAGACTCTTGTCAAATTTCTCAACCTTGACCTTGAGATTAGCATTCTCCATGGCAAGTTTGTCACGCTCAATAGCTAGTTCCCTAGCAGCTAGTGCAAATTTGCATGAGTCAGGAGTGCACTCTACACTAGTGGAACTAGAAGCAATCATATCACACTTAGAGTAAGAATCAACCAAATGAACATTAGTACTAGCACTAGAGCCAATCAATGCACATTCAGAAGAAACATCTGTGCTAGCAGGTATGACAGAAGCAGTAAATGGTGCAATCACAGGAGGCACAATCAAAACAGGTGAAGCAATCAAATCATCAGTGACATGAGCAATTGGCAAAACATCAATGGAAGCATTCTTTTCAGTAAGCAATTTGTTTTCTGCCCTAAGCTCAAGAATAGTAGCAAGCAATCCATCTACAGATTCATTCATGCCTTTATTTTCTACATCAAGCAACTCCACCTTTCTAGCTAAGTTAAGTTTTTCATCATTCAAAAGAGCAATTTCAATCTCAAGAGAATCATGCTTAGCAGTGAGTGTATTCAGAGACTCTTGAATAGTAGTGGCTTTCAAATGCTCCTTTCGAAGAACATCAAGCAACTTAGCCACATTCTCTCTAGTAGTCTCTTTATCCCACTCAGAGAGGGTTTCAGAGTCAGAATCAAAAGATACCTCAGCAGATGGTCGAGCCATCAAGCACTTGGAAGCTGAAGCAGATGGTGATGAAGCTCTCGGTGTAGAGGAAGTAGTGGAAGTAGACTCTTCTCCATCAGAATACCACACTTGCTCTTATGGTTCAGGGACGGCCACCAAGCACTTTGTGATGCAAGCTGGAGATGGAGGAGTCATCTCAGCAATTGCTATGGTGGCAAGTCCTTCACCACTTGGCTCATCATCCTCCTCAAAAGCGGCTGAGTCACTGTAACTGTCATCGGAGACCCAAGTTCCAACAAACGCTAGCTTCTTCCCATTCTTGGAGGTGGCCTTGAACTCGGTCTTCTTCCAGTTCTTGTACTTTTCATCCTTGTGCTTGAGCTTGTCGTCATCACTACCTTGCTTACTCTTCTCTTTGCGCTTGGTCTTGTCCTTGTGAGGACACATGGAGGCAATTTGACCCTTCTCATGATACTCATAGCATCGATAGTTAGAGTGTGGGTTCTTGGTTCGCCTCTTGAGGTCAAAACGCTTCCCGAACAGACCCATGATCTCCTCAAGTGCCTCAGGTGGGAAGAATCTTGATCCTTCTTGATCCTTGGAGGAGGCAGACTTGGACTTGTTTGGCTTGTGTCCAGTAGCCTTCAGAGCAATTGTCTTGATCTTCTCAGTTGATGGAGTGGCTAGGGGCTCGATGATGAGCATCTCATGAGCACGAAGTTTGCACAAGAGAGCACCGGGAGTCATCGTTTCAAGTTCATTGCTATTGGAGAGAACTGTGATGATGTCCCTGTACTCCTGTCTTGATAGAATTCTCATCATTTTTTTGCACACATCAACATCAGGCATAGAGAGTCTGAGCCCCTTGAGCTCATTGATTATGGGGTTAAGGCGAGTATACATAGTATTTGCATTTTCACTAGGAAGCATCTCAAATTTATCAAATTGCTCCTTAACCACCACTAATCTACCCTCCTTGACAGCAGCAGTGCCCTTATGGATTTCAACAAGAGAATCCCAAATAGCCTTGGTAGAAGTGAGGTTGCTAACTCTCTCGAACACATCTCTACTCAACCCCGTGAATATAGCATTCATAGCCTTAGCATCATTAGCCATAAGTGTTTTCTGGATTGGTGTGAGTAGTGCATTCTCAACACGGTCGATAGTGATGCCATTCTCAACAGCATCCCAAATGTCAGCGCCAATGGAAATAAGATAAATTTTCATGCGCTTCTTCCAGAAATCAAAGTGCAAACCATTGAAGATTGGGATCCTATTGGCAGCTACACTATCCCCTTCGGCCATCTCTAATGCGGTGAAGCAAAACTAGAGAACCTGGCTCTGATACCAATTGAAGGAACCTAAGGCCGAGAGGGGGGTGAATCGGACTATTTTAATTTTTACTTTTGTTGCACTTAGTCACTTAAGCAAGTTAAGGCACACAACAAGCGCGTGGATTCCTACACAAGTCTAGTTGGCGGAAGCAATCGATGCACAAGTGTAGAAGGCACGAAGGCACTCACAGGCAGTGGATATCAAGATGTGGTTAAGTAAATAAGACAGAGAGGCGCAAACCGAGTTGTTTATCAAGTTGATTGCTCAACACATGAACACCTATGTCTCGTTGAGGAAACTTCTCACACAGAGAAGTTGGGACTCTCTCGTTCTAGCCCTCAATCCACTCGATGGTAGCTCTTCACCAACACATGGTGAGCGAGCTCCAAACCTTCTGCGATTCGGCACCCTCCACACGCTTGAAGGACCCGAAACACCGACTTCAAGCGAAGCCGACCTCGAGCACACCGAGGATTTAGCACATCTCCGAGCGAATGGAGAAGAGCACCTTGGGAAGCAAGGTGGCCGCCCGAACGACGGGCTTTGCACACCCCGACGAATGGAGAGGAAGCACCGTGGGAAGCACGATGACCTTCACAAAGAAGGGTTTGCTTGTGGTGCGGTTGATGAAGCTTGGCGATGACGACGTCTCCCCGTAGCAAGAATCCCAAGAGCACAAGATCGGAGACACCACAACTCACTCAACCCTCATCCCACCATGGAGGATGGCAAGACAACCATGGGAGAGGGCACAAACCTTGGGGATGACGAGGAGGAACCTAGGGGATGCTCTCTTCTTCTTCCTCTCTCCTTCTTCCTCACTCAATCTCTCAAGCACATGGAACCCTAGGTGGAGATGGGAACCATGGGAGGAGCTCTCTTGGTGGCTAGAACAAGGTGTGGCTGCTAGGTAAGGCTCTCTCAAGTTTCTCCCGTGCTCCAAGCCCCTATTTATAGGCACAAGGCGAAACCCTAGAAATGGACGGCTCAGATTCATTTTCTCGAGATTCAGATCAATCCAACGGACCCCGTCCGGAGCCCATCGGAAGCCGGCCGATTAGGTTTAGCCCAAAATTTATACTCTGTCGGACGCCGTTCGATAACTTACAGGACGCCGTCCGATAAGGTTTAGGCCAAATTTGTACTTCGTCGGACGCAGTCCGATGGCTTACCGGACGCCGTCCGATGAGGTTGAAATTCTCAGATTTTGGCGCTGTCGGACCCCGTCCGATAGTGGCTGTGCTTTCGGGACTTAGTCGTTTTTCACCTCGAGCATTTACCGGACCCCGTCCGATAATTGTCGGACGCCGTCCGACAGTGGGGATGCAATTGGGACTTAGCCAAATTTTGGCTCAGGCTCATCGGACGCCGTCCGACAGTGGTCGGACGCCGTCCGATGGGGCTGAAATTTTTGCCCCACTTGGATTTTGGCTCTACCGACTTCGCCCGACATCACACCTAGGGTTGTGAGCCTACCTTATCGACTTGTGAAATCGGCGGGAGGTTTAGATCACTTGGGCGGGAAGTTTCGCGCCTAAACAAAATATCTGGCTCGGGTTGCTTAGAGGCTACGAAACCCCGGACAGCTGGACCCCCCAACCTTCTCGACCCTGGGACAGGTGTACTCGCTCTAGATGGTTCACTCAAGGCTAACACCTGGTACTCTCGGAACCCCCATGGGACCCACGACTGATGTTTCTGGACCTGTGCTCAGTGGGACCTTGCATCCAGAGAGTTAGAGTCTTGCTGATAGCTGGGCTGGGCCAAAAACGCACACAAGGAAATCAAAGAAACTAGGAAACAAAGGAGTCCTTATCCTTGGCGTTCCAGACGACCCAGTTGCCATCAATTACCAAAACCAAATAAGCCCCTAGGGAGCTTGCTCTTACATTCTCGTAGCTGGGCAGAACTCTTGTTCGAGTCGGACTCAGACAGGAATCCTAGGCCATTACGCACCGTGCCAGCCAGGAAACTGTTCGGCAGGATGCACATGGGCCTGATAGAACCTTCCAGGGAGCTAGGCCCCAGGAGGTTGTTCGTTTGGGCCGTCAGGGAGTGGGCCATGGCAATGGGCCGTGATTTTATCCCCGACACCATCACTGATCGCACGTCGAAGTCACCACCCTGCAGCGCTCCCGCAGCGTCTAGGGGATAGGAAGGAAGTGACAGGGCGGGCACCTACCCTCGCTGTCCTGTCTTTGCACCTCGTCACATGCACCTGTAGAAGCTACTGCGTAGCTGACGCCATGGAGTGGCGGGGCAATCATTCCGTCAGACCCCCTCCCACTCCGTCAGACTAGTTACATCGCATTGAATGCACCAGATCCGGGATGATCCATGCTCGTCCTTAGGAGGTAAGCTTCCTCCCTCTTTGCTCCGCACCCTCTGACCGCGAGGCCATACACCTTACGGCTAGTCCTGAATGCATCAGTCCTAAGTGCACCGCTAGCCCAGCTGCTGGCTGGATCGACACGCGTACTGGGCGCCTGGCTTCGGGGCCTGCTCGCCCACTTGCCCGCCATCGCGCCACGAGTCCGGATCGCCCGTCACTTAGGCCTACCTGCCGCCTGCTCGCCAGATCGACACGTAGCCTGATCACCCAGCGTCTTGGCCTGCTCGCCCTCCTGCGAGCCGAATCGACACGTGGCCAAAGTAGACAGCTCAACTAACTTTCCTTGAAACTAGACCTTGATCTGCTTGGGCTCGATGTTGCTGAGTATGGGACACTCTCGGATGAACTATTGATCTCACATGGCAACGGCACGGGGGTACACCCCGGTGTAGAATACACCGACAATAGCCCCCGGGACCACCCGAAGTCGTAGAGCTTCTCTGTCCAGGGTAACCAAACCGCCGTATTGGGAAGCGCCACGAATCAGGCGGTCCCACACCTTTTTTGCTTTCCCGGCATAGTGGTTCCTCGCGCCGCTGTGGCATGCGGCGTCGTAATGGTTCCACCGGAAACGGCTCCATTTCCACCACCTCTCGTAAATTGAAGCGCTGTGGCCCACGAGGATGAACTGACGTGCCATGGCCTCACCTGTAAATTGGGGGACTTAGCCTTGTGACTCTCCCACCCTAGCTTTTGCGATATCTTGCGCCACCATCTCTTGTCTGTGAGTTAGGGTTCCCCTCGCTTAGCTCTCTTTCGCCCTTCTCGTCACCACAGCAACCACTTGGTTGCCATGTCTGTCCTTCCTAGCTGCAACGTTGACAGCGAGCGCGAGGGCAAGATCAAGATGATCGCGCCATACAACGCGCTCTGCGTCCGCCACGGCACACTCACGCCGCAGCCCCGGGGTGACGAGATCGTCACCTTTGTGTGGGCGATCTTGGCGGGCCTCGTGCCGCACTACTCCGAGTTCTTTCTCTCCATCCTCCATTTCTACAACCTCCACGCTCTTCATCTTACCCCCAACTCCATCATCTGCATCGCCACCTTCGCTCATCTCTATGAGATGTTCATGGGGGTGGCGCACCTTCGACTCTTTCGCTACTTCTTCTCCGTCCACCCCAACCCGGACGCCCACGTGGCCGAGAGCTGCTACATCAGGCTCCACAGCACCTTCAGCGGCCAGTACATCCCCTTGCCACTGAGGTCCAACTGGCTCAACTGAAGGACTGACTGGGTGTACATTGCCGATGACAGCGACATTGACGCCCTGTAGCTACCAGAGGACAGGGCGGTTGCCACGGACAGCTGGACCGTGCCAACGGACGACATTGTGGAGCTTCGGACCATGGTGGCGCGCGTCGAGCGGCTGCGCACCGCCAAGCTGTCTGGAGCCTCGATAGTCTTGGACTACCTTTCCCACCAGATCAGCCCGCTCCACTAGCGTGACGCTCCGTACCGCCTTCCTGTATACCGGCTCCTCCGACATAACCCGCACTTGCCCCCAGGGTATGCTGATTCCTCAAACTCGCTTATTTTCCTAACTTTCTCACACTTCGTCGCGCACCTTCTTCTTCACAATCTCCCTTAGACGGCCGTGAACTGAGCGCCGCCGAGCTGAGGGAAATGTTTGAGATCCTGGGGGTCAGCGCACTTGAGCGTCGGTTGTTCCCGATCGGAGCCTGTTGGCGATATTTACGCCCAAAGAAATTAATCCGCAAGCGGACGGATATCGCTTGTAGTTTTCACCAGGAGTATTCCTAGAGTTATCGAATCCATAGGGAACGAGGGTTTAAAGAGACAATCCTCTATATCTTAATTATTTAAAATACCAGCCAGTCTAGGTAATGGGGGTTAGGATAAATAAAAGGACAGGTGACACACACACACAAAATGAATATTCACACAAATAAAGAGAAAGCTACTCTAGCTAGATAGACAGTTGGGAGGACAACGAGACAAGTTTAATAAGTTCTCAAAATCGTGTGATTTAGTTTATTGAGTGAGCTTGGGTAATCAAATAGTGGTTCACTTGGTATTCGTCGTCAGAGCTCGGATATTCACTACCACCCGCTATCCTGAATTAGAATCCCGAATGGTTATGATCATTCTGATAGGGCTCTACTGATCCAAAGCCGGACACTGTGGGTTACGCACGACATACTTAGTATCTACGGATGGATAGGGCTATCACCACCTACCACATATACGTGGGCCCGGGTGTAAACCGAGTTAGCCCTAGTCTCAGACACCACGTCTGCTACTATTTCTAATTAATCTTTCTCAGTACCAAAAAAAAATTGATTTAGGTTCAATGCCTGGCTCTTACAGTATATGAGTGAGAACCTAAACTGATTCCAGACGAATACAAGCTACCGGTAAGGTAAATCTACACAACTCATTTATGTAGATATCCTCAGCTCAAATAAAGTTCAACACATAAGCAATGAATGAAGTGATCTCACTAATTGAAACAATTAGGAAAGGGTACAAGAGCTATTACCCGAGTTCCCGAAGACACTTCCGAAACTCCGAGCTTCAGCCTGACTTGACTCTAACTCCCAACTACTTTTAGACTAAGAGCTACTCTAATAAGTGGAATGAGAAGTGTTGAATATGTTGTGTTCTCTCTCTTGAAAATGAGGTGTAGGGGTCCTTTTATAGTGTTCAGGAGCCAATGATAGGGTGCCACGGCATGGGACACTTGTCATCTTGCCACCCTCCAAAGGGGAATCCGAAGAGCATCAGGGGGGTCGGCCGACCCACCTTTGTCAACTCCCGGCAGTGGATTTCTTCTAAGATGCTTCATTGATGGTGGAGATTAACGCCTTAAGCCGATGGATCAAGTTGACATCCGCAAGAAAGGAACTCAAGGGAATCCTATGCTCATTTGTGAAGCAACCGTGTCCATTTGATCAAACCGACTGCAACGGAGGGTGTGGATGTCTTCAATTCGTGCTTTTAAGCCACTTGAGAGAAGCTGGAGCCGGATTGGTGACGTGGCCAGGTTGGCCGGCCTAGGGTGGGTCGGCCTGCCTGGCTTTTTGCCCGGTTCGGCTCTGGTTCTTCCCATTTTGTACCTGTAGACCCAAAACTCACCAAAACTTATGGAACTTTATTAGAATAAATCAAATGTTAGTATAAACGTTGATTTTTCCTCCGAAATGCCGGAATTCCGGAATATGTTGACGTATAAAATTGGTGTTTATTTGACGTCAACAGAGCCCAGCCCCTCTGCGAGATCGATCCTTCGGAGCGCATCGAGATCATGTGCTCCTTGCTCTCCATGAACTCCACCGGCGTGATCGTCACCCCACGCCAGGCCTCCCTGGTGATCCACCGCCAGCCTGCCGCTGGGGGATCCAGCCAGGACCAGGCCACCGCCACAGACCTCAACTCCGGCGCTCGCACTATAGAGATGCGCGCCGCTGGGAAAAGGTCGGTGGACGGCGACGACCCCGCTGCCAAGTGGGCGCTTACTGTGGACTCCTCCATCGCCCCACCGAGCATGGGAGAGGGAGGCACCGCCACCGCCCAGCCAACCGCGCCCGCCAGGACACCGAGCGTCGCTCCGGGAGCCGCAACTTCTCCACCAGCCGCCGTCGGGCACTAGCAGGCTAACTCCGCTCATCGGCTGGCCCTGCGTCGCCTCGTGCCTCGACCGGTATGGCTCTATCTTTCTTTCTTGTTTCCTCAGCTGTAATAGTTTTCGATTTTGGTTCTTCCAACGTGCTCAGCTCCCATGCATCCCCCAGGCACATATCGATCCTGCTGGAAACCTGTCGCCGCCCCCTCAGGCGCCTCTGCGACGTCCATCGAGGCCGGCGCTGGGAGCAGCTCTGCGTTGGTGATGGCCATCTGCACCTACACCGATGTTACTCTGGCCGACGTGGCCCACTTCATGCGGGCTGCCGTCAACGTGCTGGAGACACACCATGCCGCCACCGCCGAGCAGGTCCGAACGGCAACGGCACTTCGGTCGAAGCTGGTGCGGGAGCACGCCCGTGACCAGGTGGTAGAGGAGGCGACGGAGGCACTCCGGGCCGAGCTTCGCCACGAGCTGCACAACATCCGTGTCATGCTCCAGCCCTTCTTCTGCAGCTTGTGTCGCCGCCTCGAACTGTTCGGCGTGCGCATGAGCACCCCCTGGATAACACTGCCGTGCAGTTCGCCCTCGGGATGAGCGTGTGGCGGATGGCTTCAACGGCCTGGGTGCTACGCTCCGCAAGCATTCCGTCCGGAGGGGACTGCAACCATTCGAGCCACCACGGAGTACATGCTGGCCTGCTGCGCCGACGACATCCCCAATTTTGATGCAAGCGCCGCCATGAAAAGGGCCAATGGCGACACCAATGACGCAGCACACCTCCGCGTGCGGGACGCCATTGACATCATCGCCGAGACTCGGTGAGTGGAGCCTTTTCCGCCGGAGGCTTTCGGAGAGTCTGAGGACGACGCGGAGGGACGCAACGTCTCTATGGCCAACGAGGACTTCCGCGTTGAGGACGACGAGTGAAGGCCTCCGCAGCGCAATCTTTCCTTTTGCCCCGAACCTTTGTAAATAAAAACTCTATTCGCCTGGCAACCAGTATCGCTTTGTCCTTCGATCCTGTACCTACTTTCAATTAGGCCCCTTAGAGCGAGCGCTACCGAATGATCACGCCGTAGCAATCACGATTAGGTCAAGCCCCCGGGCGCTTAGTCTTTTCTTCTTTGCTTGCACTCAGACTGGTCGTGCGACGGTGGTCTTCGGCTTGGCCAAGCCCCCGAGCGTTCCTTACCCCTCCGTGACGTTCCATTACTCCGGACGAATTCCACTCGCAGGCGGGCAGTGACCAAAGTAAGAGCTAAATTTCAGAATTAGCGGTTCACGCAAGTTTAAGGTAGTTGCCTGCAGCCAAACTAATAGTGAATGTGCCTAGTCGCCATTTTCCCAAAGCCTTTTCTGGCTGAACGCTTGCGGTCTCTTGAGGTTTGATCACAGTGCCGCATGGCTAAGGCGGTAGGTGGTTAGAGGTGGTCATAAGCCAGCGGTGCGCATGGTGACACAAGGTATCCAGGCCGTATAGGCGTCGTGCTAAAATACGCCATCTAATCCGCCCTTCCTTGCCCGACGCGGACACCGGACGGCCACGTTTACCGACAAGGTACCATTAAAGTTACATGTACTCGGGGTGACTACACAAAACAGACACTGGGAAAAGCCCCTCAGAGGCATAGACAACTCATAGAACTTTCTTTCCTTAAAAACAACACAAAAGGACTATACACCACAGCCCCCGGACAGCTAGTGGGTAGGGAACGCTACCCAACAGCTGGTTTACAAAAAACACAGTGGACTTATAGTTATATATTTCACGAATTGACCAACTCGTGCCCATCCTCCATGGCCAACTTCACTGATCCCGGACGAGAGACTGAAACCACTTTGAAAGGGCCCTCCTACTGGGGAGACAGTTTATCGCGACCCGCTTGCGTCTAAACCCTTCGCAAGATGAGGTCGCCCACTACCAGTTTCATCTCTTATATTCTGGTGGCATGGTACCTTCTCAGGCTCTGCTGGTAGCGCGAAGCGCGCAATGCTGCCCGGTCATGAACTTCCTCTAGGAAGTTGACCTCATCCCGCCGATGAGCCTCTTGATCCTCTTCGTCAAACAATGCGATGCGTGGAGATCCTAGAGCTAGCTTGGATGGCAAAACCGCCATCGCACCATACACTAGGAAGAAAGGCATTTAGCCAGTCATCCGACTTGGCGAAGTACGGAGTGTCCAGAGGACCACCGGGAACTCCTCGGCCTAGAGCTTCTGCGCTTGTGGAGCTAATCAAACGCCCTCGTCTTGAGCCCCTTCAACACCAACGCATTAGCCCGCTCTGCCTGGCGCACCACTGTCAACGTATTTCAGCTGACATGTTTTTCGGTACTACTCCAGCTGTTAGGCAGGGGGTGTGCGTGGTCAGCTCACTCCTCTCTTCTCTCCCACACAAGAATGCAAGATCAAGCACCAAGTTTACCCAGGTTCAAGCCTCCTGATCGGGTAACAGCCCTATTCCTGCTCAAGCTCCTTGCAACGTGAGTACTCGCTACCTTCGGGAGTTCGACCCAGAGAAATGATCAACCCCTTCTGGATGCACCCCGGCCCTTATATACTGGTGGCACAGATCCTGATCTTGAAAAGTATAGATTAAATGGTCCTCGCCACTATAGCCGTCCCATCATTGTTCCTACACCTTCTGGTAAGTGCTGAATGCACCAGTCCTAAGTGCGCCGCTCGCCAAGCTGCTCGCTGGATCGACACGCGTACTGGGCGCCTATCTTCGGGGCTTGCTCACCCACCTGCCCGCCATCGTACCACGAGTCTAGATTGCCCGGCATCGAAGCCTTCTCACCCACCTGCTCGCCGGATTGACACGTAGCCTGATCGCCCGGCGTCAGGGCCTGCTCTCCCACCTGCTTGCTGGATCAACACGTGACCAAAGTAGATAACTCAACTAACTTTGCTTGAAACCAGACCTTGATCTGCTTTGGCTCGATGTTGATTAGTATGGAGCACTCTCGGATGGACTATTGGTCTCACATGGAAGCGGCACGGGAGTACACCCCGGTGTAGAATACACCGAGAGCGGACAAGTCGAATATCACCCCTTGTAGTAGCGTGCCCTAATCACACCATCGCACTTTCCACTGATTCATTAAAATACGCATGGCCCGCAAGCGTCAACAGCATGGCGAACTCAAGCACAACTCGAGAAGCTATAAAAGCCTCATTCAACAACAAAGAAGAGGACGTCCCCTTCTTGGAGACAAGACCTCCCTATTTAGACTCAACAACTAGACACACCTAGAGAGCTTCCTTGAAGCTTAACATACGGAGGTAGCCGGAGTGGTGCAACCTCTAGCACATCGAAGTTAGAGGCAGGAAGTATTGTTTCCGATGGTCCTTGTCGTTTCCCCTTGTACTAGTGTGATTCACAAAGCAAAGAACTGCTAGAGCAGGGATGTTATCTCCATCAAGAGGCCCGAACAGTCTAAAATATCCCGAGAGTCTTTGCAATCTTCCTCGGTCTCCCCGTCTTCCACGCCCACGTCCTCCCTCTCGTTGTTAAACAGCGAGTCCGAACTTGTAGGGTCCAAGAGGTCCGCTCACCCCTGTCTACAAATCTTTGTGATCTGACCCTTGTGGCTGTAAGGTCCCAGAAGTCGACATCTAGCGCCGTCCGTGGGGATCGCTAGAGAATCCTGGAGTGAAGATTGGCGGAATGATGAGCTATGAGTACCTGGATCATCTTCGCTTCGACAACCTCAACAGTCTCTGTGAATATCGGTCATGCTCTAGCCAGGCCCAACCTATGGACCTTTTCGTGGACACCGGTTGGGACCAGGTCCCGAGGCAGACCCCGAGAGTCATAATGGCCAGGAGAGTTCTTCCTACGAGTCAATCCGCACCCGAAAATTTCCGGGAGGTGGTGGGTCATCAATGCTCGAGGAGTCCTAGCACAGCAGGACTCCCGGCAGGTGGGTTCCTGATCTGTCTGTTGGTGACATGACCATGACGCTCTTACACTCCTTGGGCAGGCGTGACGTCAATATGTCGAACGAAGAATCCCTTAGGAGCGGGCGAGTCGACAAGGCGCCCCAAGGTGAAGGGGTCTGTTGGTGGTCACTAAAGTCCAAATATATACGCTAACATTATAGTAAAATGGTGATAAATTAAAGTTTATGTTGTAAATTTGTTTTAAACTAATAAATTTCCACAAGTTTTGGTTAGTGTGCGTATTCAGGAGTATACCAGAGAAAATTGGGTGAAAATAGGGTCAAAGTGGGCCCGACGACCTGCCTAGGTCGGCCGGCCAGCCCCACCCAACCTAGTTGGCCCTACTTTCGGCTCAAATGGGCTGTGTTTTCTCCTGTGATCTGAGGAGCATACTTAGAGGTGATCCCCATCATCTGTGCAAGTCGGTTTGATCTGAATGCCACAAAATAACCTCACAAGGATTGATGGTCCCACCACCATGTGCTAAACCGATCCAAAACAAACTTACCTGCTGGTAACCTCCTTTGGGAAGCAATCAAGACCATTGGAGGAGGATGTCGGTGGAACAGAGGGCTAGGAGGGTGCTAGGGCCCACCGGTCGATCTCCCTTGGCCGTCCGTTTTGGCCAAGTCGGCCGGTGCCCCTCCCATGCAAGAGGCGCCATGCAAGCTGGAGTAGCTCCCGCTCCACTCCTCACACTATAAATAGTCCCTCCTTCACATTGTAACATACACAACACAAGATAGAGCTCCATTTTTCCACTTTATAGAGTAGGCTAGTTATTTCGGGAGTTAGAGTCGAGATTCGGAGCTCCAGAGGAGTCCTCGGTTGTTCCGGTAAAGCTCTTGTATCTTTACCTTCTTGTACGACTCAATTATATTAATACAAGTCCTATTCATGTACTTTCCATTTACATTTAGCTTTCATATTACTTTCTAAGTGTGGAATCTAGAAAGAGAGCTCTATTTAAGTTCACCGTGTATCGAGTCCGGGTTTAATTATTTAGAAACTCTATTATCTAAGCCGAGGTATTTCTCCGAGGATCTAGGGGAAATTATCAGTGTTAGTTGTAGAGGCAGTGTCTAGGATTAGTACTGAGTTGATTGACACCCAACCTTACGGGTTGTGTGGTAGGTAGCCAGGTGGTGACAGCCTTGTCTATCCGTTTGTATTCCACCACATTCGGGTTGGACCAGTAGAGCCCAATCATGGATGACCATAACTATCCAGAGTAATTAGCTGATAGCGGGTAGTAGTAGATCTTTCGAGCTTCGAAGTGAACATAGGCATTTCAGTATTCATACTTGCTAGACAGCTCAGGCCAAGTTATTAAATAAGACTAAAACCAATAACTTTAACTCGTCTTGTTGTTCTCCTGATCAGCTAAGCTGTACTGTTATTTTATCGAGTCTCCAGTGTGTGTCATATTTATTTTGAATATCTATTTATCCTTACCCTTGCTATATGCTAGCGGGTGTATATTAGTAAGAGAGCTAGTTCTATTTATCGATACACTTTATCCTAGTTCCTGAGGAAATACGATATTCTAGAAAACTCCTGGGTGATAATACCTTAGTGGAGGGACCCATGGGCCCCCACCACCTCCGCCACGCGCGAGGTGATGGCTCTCGAGAATACCTCGAAACCCAGCCTGGCATAGCAAAGGCAGTAGCACGGGATGATGGGGCCCACGCCAACTGACAGTGGTCCTCCAGGAGAGACGACACATGCTCTTCGGTGAAAACCCCCGAGTCACGTCGAGGTGGGATCTTTGCCCGCCTCGGCCCACTCAGTGACATGCCTCAGGCCCAGAGGAAGGGAGTCACGGTAGCCCATGGATGCCCGTCTTTTTCCTAAGCTCTTTGGGAAGCCCCGTGGCTGACAAAGTTCAAGCCAGGCCATGTGGAGCGTTTCGATGGGTCCCAGAACCCGCAAGAATTCTATTCCGTCTACGCCACCGCCATCTCAGTAGTTGGTGCTGACAAAGATGTTATGGTTTCATACCCTCTTGCGCTTGAAGGGCCAGCTCGCTCGTGGCTCTTCAACCAAAAGGAGGGATCGATCCATAGTTGGGCCGAGCTCTACGAGTCCCTCCATTCTAGTTTCAAGGGGAGCTGCTCGTCCCCTAAGCGCCCCCGCAATGTGAAGAGGTTGGCCCAGCAGGAGGGTGAGAGCCTCCTCCACCACTCTGATGAAGTCATCATCGAGGCCATCACTAAGGGGGTGATGAATGAGCGTTTATCCAAGATTTGGAGATCTTGGAAGGCTAAAACGCCGCCGAACTTCCGTAGGTGGTGGAGCGCTACTTCAATACTGACGAAGAGCTGCAGCGAAAATGCTCGAGCTCCCGGGAGACCCGCGGTGCTTCCTCACCAGAGCCACAGTCTCATGGGGGTTTAACGAAAAGAAGAAGAAACCCCCGAGAGTCGTTGCCGTTGTCCCAGAGCGCTGGTTGGCACCCAAAGGGAAGAAGCAGCGGCGATCTTGCCCCCTGCAAAGGAAGCGCCACAAGGGGGAAGGGCAACAATCAAGCCCTCCTCCCAACGCAAAAAAGCCTTACTGCAAGCTCCACCATGTTTATGGGCACAACCTGCGCAATTGCCGAGTCTAGATCGAGCGACTAGAGGAGTTCTACGATGGGAAGGCTCCTTTGCCGGTCCTATTCTACCCGCAGCAAGATGGTCATGGCAAGGACGAGGAGGGTCACAAACCCTATGAACAAAAGTACCTAGAAGCGGATTTCCACGTGGCGGTCATTTTCGGGGGATCCGCCTCATACTCCTCCCGGCGCGAGATGAAGGTCACCACCCGAGAGGTTCACCGCATCGATAGGGAGGCTTCCTCAGGCAATCCCTTCCATTGGACTGGTTTCACGTTCTCCTTCACCAAGACATGCCGACAAAGGCGACCAAGCCCCAGAAGTTGCCTTTGGTCTTGACCTTGACCATTAGTAATACGTTGGTTAAGAGGGTCCTCATTGACGGATGTGGCTTCCTGGTCCTCATCACGGTCCAGTCCTTGAATGAGATGCATGTTCCTCATTCCAATTCAAATCGAGCCTTTGGCAGTGCCCTTCACTACAGGAAACGAGACTTTTGTGGAGTCCAAATACCGACGACAAAAGTTTTTGTCGTCGGACAGCCGACGACAAAAGTTCGACGACAATGGGTCGACGACAAAAGTCACTTTTGTGGTCGGCCTAACAAAAAACCGACCACAAAAGTGGCTCCTGGGCAGAGCTCCCCGGGGACATCTAAAGGCCGACCACAAAAGTATACCCGAACGGCACGGGCTCAGTGACGGCGCTCTACCATGTGGGTCCCACGGACAAGGTGACGACACCACGTTGCAGACTTTTGTGGTCGGCTAAACTAAAACCGACCACAATGCTAACTTTTGTGGTCGGCAAGACTATAGGACCGACCACAATCTTTGCTCTTTTGTGGTCGGCATGTCTGAGTCCGACCACAATACTACACTTTTGTGGTCGGCCTCTATGATCTTAAACGACATTGCTTAGACTTTTGTGGTCGGCCTTTATATATGCCGACGACAATGCTCGGGACTTTTGTGGTCGGCCTTTATATATGCCGACGACAATGCTCAGATCTTTTGTCGTCGGTCTTTAGTGATACCGACGACAATGCTGAGACTTTTGTGGTCGGCCTTTAGTTATGCCGACGACAATGCTCAGACTTTTGTGGTCGGCCTTCAGTTATGCTGACGACAATGCTCAGACTTTTGTGGTCGGTCTTTAGATATGCCGACGACAATACTTAGGACTTTTGTGGTCGGCCTGGAGATATGCCGACGACATTGTTAATGTGCTGGCAATAAAAATTGCTGCTAATTTTTTTAAAAAATCTCAATTTTGATATGCAAAAAACTGTATTCCCGACAGTTTACATTCCCAATTCCCCATAACAATCACAATATAGCGACCGCATTTGTCAATCACAATCATAGACGAATACAAACCACAATCACAATCACAGATCACAATATCAATAACAAAAGTGCATTATCATTACAAATTGTCCAAAAATTCACATTATCGATCGCATCGTCTAGCTCACAAGTTCATCATCGATCGATCGCATCGTCTAGCTCACAATTTCATCGACTAAACACGTCTAAGGATTCGAACCTGCGAATGGATCGGTAAACATGTCCTCGACGAATTGCTCCTCGGTGATCTTGTGGCACTAGAATCACCTCCTGCGGAGCATTTATACATGATATTGGCGCCATTGAACGAAAACTGCAAGATTAGAGAAACCGTAATTTTCATAAGCTGTTATGCATTTGTGTGATTATTTGAAAATGCTATATAAAGTAGAAAAGCTTTACCCCGGAGAAGGCGCGCGGTGCGAGAGGCAAATTGGAGCATGGGAAGCGATCTTTGGCGGCACAAATGGGGAAGAGTGCCGACTTGTGTCGTCGGGCCCCGGAGGCTGCGTGAAGGCGACTGCGGTGGCGAGGTCCCGCTCCTGGAAAGCTGCGGATATTATATGTTAGCGTTGGAAATTATTAAGAACAACCTAACTACATATGCGATCATAATTACATTGCATATCTTGCATCATGAAGGCGTTACGATCTGGATGGCTGCATCCGCCTAGTGTTCTCCTCTCGCTCACTTTGCCACCTCTGTTGTTTTCCTCTCGCGCTTGCCAACGCTGCTCATCCGCCAACCTCTGTTGCTACATCTCGCGATAAGCTTGCAGGCTTCTAGGCTGAGCACGGGAGGAAGAGGAGGCTGATGTCGGCGATGCTCGATATCAGCCTTGTAGGAGTCAGACGGCACCACGGAGTCCATGAAGCCGTATCTCTCGTGACTCCTCCCACCGAACTGGTCATATATGACCACGAGGTCGACCGGCATGTCGATGGGGTCCTGATCGACACCGTGCTTCTCTTTCATGGCTGTTGTATATATGTCCTCGAACAAATGAGATATCAAGTAGATTAGTTTGAAAGCGATCGAAATGGTGTAGAGAAGAGAAAAGAGCTAGTCACTTACAAGCTTCTCTGCTTGACCGGTGGCATCGGTATTGTGTGCGTCGGGTTGGACACAGGCGTGTGTGCAACCCTCCACAAGGTGAACCAGGAGGGCTCAAGTCCGTCTCCGACTCACTGAGGTTAATATGCAATGTGAAATGACCATAAAGTTAATTGGAATTATAAAAGATAAGTGGACTTACGATATCCCGCGACGTGACCCATGCCTCGTCCTCCTAGGTAGGTGGCGAGATGTCGGGGTTAGAATCCCTATTGCCTCTGTTCCTCCTTGACCTCTCAATCCAGTCCTTAGAGGCCCACATCCGTGAGAGGTCTCTCGGTAGCGTGGACACTTATCCATCGGTCTGGACACCAAGGCTTGTACTCTTGAGCCTTTAGATACTCTAGAGCTGCCCTTGCCCTCGACATCTTTCTAATCCCCTCTTGCCATGGTGCTTCAACACGCATCCAAGCGAGACGACTGATGGCGTCCCTAACCTTCCTTGTCGCCATTGTGTCGAGCATATGGCGGCAAGCCTCGTAGTCCTCCTGGGTTGCCCTAGGAAAAAGCTGATATCTCTCCTGAAATGAAAGGAACACATGACCAAATTCATAAAGCCATAAACACAAAACCATAAATAAATGAAATTTGAAATGTTACCCGAACTTCGTTGATGGCGTGATCGGCGATACTTCCTCCCTCATCGTCCTCCACGGCGAGTAGTCGCTCAATTGGCGCCGGGCGTCGATCATCGCCCTTGCCTACCCGCCCGGGGTAGAGTTGTTTGAGCAGCACCCCTAACAAGTGGCCCGGCTCCTGCGGACCCTTGTTGGCGCAAACCAAGCCCTGAGATCAAATTAAAAAGTATTTATCAAGTTTGTGGTTAGCAATAAGAGACATCGAGAATCGGCTCGAGAAAAAGTAGTTATCAAATACCTCTCACGGTGGCAACTTTGTACCACTATCCTCTCGCTTGGATCTGCGGGGGCTTTTTGTAATTTATTGCGCCAAGAACCTCTCTTGGAGCTCGAGGAGGACTCAGCTCCAGAGGACGAGGGTGGCTCCCAGTTGTCGTCCCCCTCCTCCTCTTCCACATCGGCTTGCCAGTCCGAAATCCTCCTCCAATCCTCCTCGTAGACCTCCTCCCCTTCCTCGTCCTCGTCGGTCTCCTCCACCTCAAACTCCTCCTCGTAGCCCTGCAACGCCCCCGTCCACTCGTAGTCATCGGCCCCACCCTCTGCCTCATCGTCGGCCTCCACGGACCCCACCTGGGAGTGGGGCCACCACTGGAGTGGAGGCCACCACCTCGGGGTCGGTGGCCACCACCTCGTCGCCCTCCCCCAACTGGGGGTCGGTGGCCACCCCCTCGTCGCCCTCCCCCAACTGGGGGTCGGTGGCCACCACCTCGTCGCCCTGGTCCAACTGGGGGTCGGTGGCCACCACCTCGTCGTCCTGGTGCTCTGGTGCACTACGCCTGCCCCCCTTTCCCCAGACCTTCTGGGCCCTTTTAGCCAACCTCTTAAGTCCAGTCATCCTCCAAAAATCGAACTAAATGACATGAATTAGATATGAATCGAATGAAATCAAATAATATAAAATAAATAAATATCTTAAATGAAAGAAATTAGATATATATAAGTATAAACCTATAGATTTGAATAGCTTAAAAATCTTCAGCTTCCTCTTCCTCATCTTCGTCCTCGTTTTCTTCCTCTTCCTCTTCTTCTTCCTCCTCGTTTTCTTCTTCTTCCTCGTTTTCTTCCTCTTCCTCTTTCTCTTCCTCCTCTTCGTTTTCTTCTTCTGATATCTCTTGAACATCACCAATATCGACGTGTAGCTCTCCTGTTAAATCTTTTTCTTGGAATGGCTCCATGTCTAGGCGAGGCTCGTAATCTTCTTCCGTGAGGGCAATCCACCAACAGGATGACATTTATGGACAATCCACCAATTTTTGTAATCCGGGTGGCGTATGGCGGATAAAACACCAGCTCAACCTGTTAGGGAGAATGAACACGTCGGGCTTCGATCTGATTTCTTATGATTGATCTCAACTAGTCCAAGTTAGGAGTAGTCCGCACCCCACTTCGAGGATCAAACCATACGCACGAAATAGCACTAGCGAGAGATCGTTGTTGCCTTCGTAAGATATTTCTATAATCTCCTCAATGATTCCATAATATTCTATGTCGGACCACCAAGGTAAATGCGTGACATAACTCACAACGCCGCTATTTACCGTAGTTGCATTTGGACGAGCGACCTCGGCCGCTTTGGACGAAATCGACAACCATGGCAATCATAGCATCCATGCACCTTAATTCTCTGGTGCACCCACGTGACATTTGTTGGAGATCGTTGTGCACGCTAGAATGTTTTGACCTTTGCACAATCATCGCGACAAGATTCTTTAAGGATTTGAAATGCTAATGAATCTTTACCTTATATAAGAGGAAGAAACATACGTAGTAATGGAACCAGTTAGAAAGTTCGGACGGTTTTGTCCGCCACCTCGTTGTTCAGTTTCATAATTTGTTACTTAGAAGGATCACAGTCTTCTCCACTCTTCTTGAATGAATTGACTACAATATTTTCTTCAATTATTTATAGCAAAAGTATATATTTATACTTTAGTTAAGACATTTACTAACTTACTCGATGTACACCTTCACTTCTTCCATGTTGTCGTACCGTATAAGCTGAATCACAATCTTTTCCTCTGCATCCAAGTCACGTGTGGTGCTTTTACCAACATTGCATCCGGCTTGATCAAGAAATACCTCAAGAGTGGAAGTAATTCTCGACGTGCCTTCTTATACCATGGCTCGAGACATGAACCTTGTTCTTAAATGCATAAAGTACTTATCCGTAAAGTACGCGATCTCCTGAGTCAGCCAAGCTTCGGCAATACTTCCTTCGACTTGTGCTTTGTTTTTCACCTTCGCTCTAAGACTTTTCATCATATGTTCCACAGGATACATCCACCTGTATTGTGCTGGCCCCCCGACTTTAGCTTCATATGGCAGATGCACTAGTAAATGTTGCATGCAGTTGAAAAAACCAGGAACATAAATCTTCTCGAGCTTTGTCACGAGCACAATAATATCCTTCTCCAATTCCTCCATCCTCGATGTGGATAGCTCTTTTGCACACAGCTCTCGATAAAAGAAGCTAAGCTCTGACAATGTGATCCAAATAGCATCGTCAACATATCCACGCCATACGGCCGGAAACAGACGCTCTATGAAAACTTTGTAGTCGTGAGCCTTCATTCCATTTAACTTGCATTGCTCCATACTAACGGCATGACGAATGCTCGCCGCATACCCATCTGGGAATTTAACCTTTTCCTTAATCCAAAGTAAAATCATCTTATTTGCCCACGCGTAAGGCGATTACTTTGCCCTAAACTTAGACCCATTCTCGTCGAGATTCATATGCGGCCGATTACATATCAAAACACAGATCCTCTCGAGCATTTTTGTTATCTCTAGTCTTTTGTGGGATGTCGGTTTGTGTTCACGATTGCCTCGCACATGTTTTTCTCTTGGTGCATCAGATCGAGATTGTGAGGCTGCTTCAGATCTGTTGCATATGGAAGGTTGTAAATGCTGCACTTATGAGTCCAATGATGCTCCTTACCATAGTTTGTGTCGTACCCTTTCTCCTCGAGATTGTCATGCCATTCGATTATGTCTTGCACTTCAAACCGTTCGGTGGCCCTTCTTACGTCACGATCGTACCTTTCTGAAATGCATTTCTTTGCTTCCTAAATGGATGGTTCGGCTCCAGAAAACAACGGTGACAATCAAACCAACAAGCCTTACCACCTTTTTTCAGCGTGAATGCATAAGTGTTACACAGGCATTTTGGGCATGACAACTTTCCATGTGTGCTCCACCCCGAGAACATGCCATATGCGGAAAATCGTGTATGGACCACGGATATCGTACGCATCCTAAAGTTTCATCCCTTATAGCTATCATATGTCAAAACTCCTTTGTTCCACAGGTCGGTTAGCTCTTCTACCAGTGGTTTCATAAATAGGTCTAAATTTTTTCCAGGAGACTTAGGCCCAGGTATGATAACCGAAAGGAACATGTACTCCTCTTTCATGCAGATTTGAGGTCGCAAGTTATGCGGGATAGCAAAAGCGGCAAGACAAATGCGGTTGGCGGTCATATTGAAAAGCGTGAACCCGTCGGTGGAGAGTTCGATTCGCACATTTCTAGGCTCAATGGCGAAGTCGGTGTTGTTGATCGAAGTGCTTCGGGCTTCCGCATCGATGGATGAATCATCACGCCCTCCTTTAAATCGTTTGCCCTCTTTGTGCCATCTCATGTGTCGTCGCCGTGGACTTAGACATGTAAAGACGTTGCAGGCGTTGAGTTATTGGAAAGAAACGAAAGGTTTTTATGGCCACCTTCGTCTTTCTCAGTTTACCATCTCGTCCTTTAACTTCCACGTACCGACTCTCATCACAATGCTTACAATGAGTCAGCCCTGAATCGGTCTTCCAATAAAGCATGTAGAAATTTGGGCAATAGTCTATCCTCTCGCCCGGCATACCTAACACGCTGAGAAGTTTCTTTGACTCGTACAGATTTGCAGTCATCCTATGTCCACTCGAGCGGGCTATCAACGGTTTGCAAAGGTCATTGAAACAATTTGCCGATAGGTTGTATTTGGTCTTCATCGCCATTAGGCGCGACACGGCGGAAACACGGTCATATCGGTATACTCATGTAGCGGCAACTTGGCAGAATCAAGTAACATCTCGAATTGTTGGCCAAGTGGCTCTGACTCTTCCTCGGGGGAGAGATCGTAAGCCTGAGCCACATCATTGGGGAGCTCCTCCAATCTGTCGACTTCGACTTCATCATAACCCTCACAAAAATCCGCAGGGCTACACACAGCCGCCGGTCGCTTTCTCTCACCATGAGCTATCCATACAAAATAATTTGGCTTAAAACCATGCCTACAGAGATGTTCACTAATATCCCTTTTGGTCCTCTTCTCGGTGTTTGAGCATGTAGCACAGGGACACCACACGACCGCTGCGTTAGGGTTGGGTAATTTTCTGAATGCATCTTCCACGAAGGCTGTTGCCTTTTCGAACCACTCTTCCGTGTGCCGTCCAGACTTCATCCAGCCATCGTACATCCAACGCCGATCATCCATTGCTTGCTACTTAACGTCCATGCATGCATTCAAAATTTAGGTTTAGGCGGCTTAATACTAGCTAAATAGGAGGGCTTACCCACCCACGGATGTGCATTTGAGTGCGGTACTCGCAACATGAGAGTGCACGGGTTGAAATTCGGCAAACATAACCCGCAGTTCCCTAGTGCAGCAGCGGATCGGCGTACGCTTATGTTTTGCACTAGTTTTGCACTAGAAGAACGTCGAGGTTATGCCGTCGAATTCCAACCCATACTTTGCCATGCCACGAGCACCGCACTCAAACGCACATCCGTAACTATCCAAAACGTGGACGATTCGGGACATAACACCTTTCGTAATAGAACACAACGAATCACCGTCCGAGTTCTTTACGAAAATATGCATTAACCTCGAGCGGGTTTGACGCTGGCTCGATTAACGACACAAATGAAATGCATTTCTGGCCCGACAAAGTCTCATCTACACACCAATTAGGCATATTTACTAATTACTCATTTGCTAGTTGCTAATTCTATAAATTAAACAGCCTATTTTCCAATTAGGCATATTTACTAATTACACACCAATTAGGCATATTTACTAATTACTCATTTGCTATTTACTAATAAAATGACCTGCAGTCCTCATAACTGATACATTCATTCAAATTGCTGAAATGCTTATATGGAGTTGGGCAATTGGATTTCAAATCAGTGTCCAGTCCATATGACAAATTGTACAGCCTATTTTCCATGAGCCTATTTTCCAACTAATTAAATGATGATAAACATGTTTAGTGATATTCCTACACTTTATAGATCAAATAGGTGACTAAAGGGTCACAGATCAAATAGGTGACTAAAGGGGCACAGATTTTAAGCTCAGAGTTGGGCTAAGTGGTTACATAAATAAAGAAAGCTTAACAGATGTATACAAACCACCTTAACAGATGTGGCCAACATAGGCACAAGGTGATTCTGATTGTTAATCTTGAGACCTTCTGAGGAGATAATCCTGTACATAAAGTAAACAAGATAAATGAAAGTTACTTAGGTGCTGTTCTTTTCTGAAACTATCTTCATAAAAAGATATAATTTGATTTCTGAAATTTCCCTTCAAATAAATATTTGAATGCTAAGTTCATTAACAGATTTCATCATACCAATTACAAAGATGCTGAAAGTTATTATTTTTATCTGCATATAAAAACATTGCCTTTACATGTAAATAGTATTAAAATAGTACAAATACGTACTGCGTGCAGGGGCGATACGGCGTGGAGGGTCGGCGGCGTGGAGCTGCGAGATGGAGGCGTGGAGGGGCGCAGTGGCGGGCAGGGGTGTGGCGGTGGCGTGGAGGCGTGGCGGGCGTCCAGGGGCGGCGTGGAGGGGCGGCGGCGGCGGCAGGGCGGCGGCATGCGGGCGGCGGCGTGACGAAGCGCGGCGACGCCGTGAAAAAGCAGCGGCGTGAGGCGGCGGAGGCTTGGAAAGCGCGGCGGCGGAAAGGCGCAGGCGAAAGCGGCGGCGGCGTGGAAAGCGCGGCGGCGGCGGCGTGGAAAAGCTAGGCGGCGTGGAGGGCGGCGGCGTGGAGAGGCGAGTGGCGTGCGAAGCGGCGGCGTGCAGGCTCGGCGGAGGCGCGTGGGCGGCGGCGGCGGCAGGCGGCGGCGGCGGCGTGCAGGCTTCGGCGAGGCGTGCAGGGGCGGCAGCGTGAGGGGGCACCGGCGTGGAAAGCGGCAGGCGTGCGGCGGCGTCGTGGGGGGCGGCGGAGGCGGCGGCGTGGAGGGGGAGGCGGCGGCGTGGGCGCGGCGTGGAAGGCGGCGTGGATGGGCTCGGCGGGCGTGCGAAGCGGCGGCGTCGAGGCGGCGGCGTGGGAGTGGCGGCGGCGTGGGCGGCGGCTTTGGGTTGGCGGCGAGCAGGGGCGCGGCGTGGAGGCTCTGTGAGTGTGAGAGAGAGAAATGAAGAAACACTAACCTAAAGAGGACTTAGCAGTTTGCACGCGCTCCAAAATTTGAAAAAAATGGGTACTTTTGTGGTCGGCCGTTTAGCTGACCACAAAAGTTTTAGTATTGTGGTCGGCCCGGGGATATGCCGACCACAAAAGCGGAGTATTGTGGTCGGCAAATTCTAGGCCGACCACAAAAGTAACTTTTCTGGTCAGCCTCACAAAAGGCCGACCACAATACCCCCGACCACATCGGCCGCTCACCGGCCACACACGGCAGCCCCTCGATCTACGTCGTCCTATGCGCTACGTGAGATTTTAGTGCATTCCCAACACATCTAAAGTCGAGCCACGGGGCTATATCACCATGAGTTGCACGGTCGGCGCATTCTCCCTGCTTGCCGAGACTTTAGCGTCGTCTTTCGGTCCACGAACGTTTAAACTTTCTCTCAAAGTTACGGAAATGCGACGCGGGCCAATGTGGACGCTTGAAAAGAAATTACAATGTGTCGTCGATGACCGAAAACATCAGATGACGAATAGGACAATTAATAAAGGAGGCGGGGCGGCGAAAATTTGGCCGGAGGTGGAGGGGTCTTTGTGGTCGGCCTAACCAATTGCCGACCACAAAGGTTTAGTATTGTGGTCGGCCGGTTTCGCCGACCACAAAAGTGGAGTATTGTGGTCGGCCAAATTCGGGCCGACCACAAAAGTTACTTTTGTGGTCAGCCTCACATAAGGCCGACCACAATACCCCCGGCCCCCATTGGCCGCTCCTCGGCCACACACGGCCGCCCTCGATCTCGCCGTCCTATGCCCTACGTGAGCTTCTAGGGCATTCCCAACACATCAAAGTCGACCCACGGGGCTATATCGCCATGAGTTATGCGGTCGGCGCATTCTCCCCTTCTCGAGACTTTAGCGTCGTCTTTCGGTCCACGAGCGTTTAAGGTTTTTCTCAAAGTTACGAAATGCGGCGAGGTGTGGGCGCTTGAAAAGAAATTACAATGTGTCGTCGATGACCGAAAACATCGACGACGAATAGGACAATGTCGTAGAGGGGCGGGGCGGCCGAAAATTTGAGCCGAGGTGGAGGGTCTTTGTGGTCGGCCTAACCAATTGCCGACGGAAAGGTTTAGTATTGTGGTCGGCCTGGTTTTATGCCGACCACAAAAGTGGAGTATTGTGGTCGGCCAAATTCTAGGCCGACCACAAAAGTCACTTTTGTGGTCGGCCTCACATAAAACCGACCACAATTCCCGACCCCATCGGCGCTCCTCTCGCCACACACGGCCGCCCCTCGATCTACGCCGTCCTATGCCCTACGTGAGCTTCTAGGGCATTCCCAACACATCCAAAGTCGACCCACGGGGCTATATCGCCATGAGTTGTACGGTCGGCGCATTCTCCCTCCTTGCCGAGACTTTAGCGTCGTCTTTCGGTCCACGAGCGTTTAAGGTTTTTCTCAAAGTTACGAAATGCGCGAGCCAATGTGGGCGCTTCAAAAGAAATTACAATGTGTCGTCGATGACCGAAAACATCGGATAGCGAATAGGGCGATGTCGTAGAGGCGGGACGGCGAAAATTTGAGCCGAGGTGGGGGGTCTTTGTGGTCGGCCTAACCAATTGCCGACCACAAAGGTTTAGTATTAATGGTCGGCTGGGTTTATGCCGACCACAAAAGTGTAATATTGTGGTCGGCCAAATTCGGGCCGACCACAAAAATCACTTTTGTGGTCGGCCTCACATAAGGCCGACCACAATACCCCGACCCCATCGGCGCTCCTCGACCACACACGGCCGCCCTCGATCTCGCCGTCCTATGCCCTACGTGAGCTTCTAGGGCATTCCCAACACATCCAAAGTCGACCCACGGGTTATATCGCCATGAGTTATGCGGTCGGGCGCATTCTCCCCGCTTGCTCGAGACTTTAGCGTCGTCTTCGGTCCTGAACGTTTAAGGTTTCTTTCAAAGTTACGGAAATGCGACTCGAGGCAATGTGGGCGCTTCAAAAGAAATTACAATGTATAAATCGATGACCGAAAACATCGGATGACGAATAGGACAATGTAATCGAGAGGGGGGACGGCGAAAATTTGAGCCGGAGGTGGAGGGTCTTTGTGGTCGGCCTAACCAATTGCCGACCACAAAGGTTAAGTATTGTGGTCGGCTGGTTTATGCCGACCACAAAAGTGGAGTATTGTGGTCGGCCAAACTCGGGCCGACCACAAAAATCACTTTTGTGGTCGGCCTCACATAAGCCGACCACAATACCCCGACCCCATTGGCGCTCACGCACCACACACGGCCGCCCTCGATCTCACGCCGTCCTATGCCCTCGTGAGCTTCTAGGGCATTCCCAACACATCCAAAGTCGACCCACGGGGCTATATCGCCATGAGTTATGCGGTCGGCGCATTCTCCCTCGCTTCTCGAGACTTTAGCGTCGTCTTTCGGTCCTGACGTTTAAGGTTTCTCTCAAAGTTACGGAAATGCGGCGCGAGGCAATGTGGGCGCTTCAAAAGAAATTACAATGTGTCGTCGATGACCGAAAACATCGGATAGCGAATAGGGCGATGTCGTAGAGGGCGGGGCGGCGAAAATTTGGCCGGAGGTGGGGGGTCTTTGTGGTCGGCCTAACCAATTGCCGACCAGAAAGGTTTAGTATTGTGGTCGGCTGGTTTTATGCCGACCACAAAAGTGGAGTATTGTGGTCGGCCAAACTCGGGCCGACCACAAAAGTCACTTTTGTGGTCGGCCTCACATAAGGCCGACCACAATACCCGCCCCCATCGGCGCTCCCGACCACACACGGCCGCCCTCGATCTCGCCGTCCTATGCCCCACGTGAGCTTCTAGGGCATTCCCAACACATCCAAAGTCGACCCACGGGCCTATATCGCCATCAGTTGCACGGTCGGCGCATTCTCCCTGCTTGCCGAGACTTTAGCGTCGTCTTTCGGTCCGGAACGTTTAAGGTTTCTCTCAAAGTTACGGAAATGCGACGCGGGGCAATGTGGACGCTTGAAAAGAAATTACAATGTGTCGTCGATGACCGAAAACATCAGATGACGAATATGACAGTGTCGACAGAGGGGCGGGACGGCCGAAAATTTGAGCCGGAGGTGGAGGGGGTCTTTGTGGTCGGCCTAACCAATTGCCGACCACAAAGGTTTAGTATTGTGGTCGGCCCGGTTTTACGCCGACCACAAAAGTGGAGTATTGTGGTCGGCCAAATTCCAGGCCGACCACAAAAGTCACTTTTGTGGTCGGCGTCACATAAGGCCGACCACAATACCCCCGGCCCCCATCGGCCGCTCCCCGGCCACACACGGCCGCCCCTCGATCTACGCCGTCCTATGCCCTACGTGAGCTACTAGGGCATTCCCAACACATCCAAAGTCGACCCACGGGGCTATATCGCCATGAGTTGTACGGTCGGCGCATTCTCCCTGCTTGCCGAGACTTTAGCGTCGTCTTTCGGTCCACGAACGTTTAAGGTTTCTCTCAAAGTTACGGAAATACTACGCAGGGCAATGTGGACGCTTCAAAAGAAATTACAATGTGTCGTCGATGACCGAAAACATCAGATGACGAATAGGACAGTGTCGACCGAGGGGCGGGACGGCCGAAAATTTGAGCCGGAGGTGGAGGGGGTCTTTGTGGTTGGCCTAACCAATTGCCGACCACAAAGGTTTAGTATTGTGGTCGGCCTGGTTTTATGCCGACCACAAAAGTGTAGTATTGTGGTCGGCCAAATTCCAGGCCGACCACAAAAGTCACTTTTGTGGTCGGCCTCACAAAAGGCCGACAACGTTGTTTCAGACGTCTGCTTTGTGGGACCGCCTTGACGTGGTTTCGTTAGTCCGTTAAGCTTCCGTGACCTGGGTGCCTCTTTGTCGACGGCATAAACTGTGCCGCCGATAATGTTTAGAGGAGCTGTCTAAATTTCAAATTTTCATGTTGGCGGGAGACTAGCCGGGACTATTGTGGTCGGCCTTTTTTTGGCCGACCACATTAGTTACTTTTGTGGTCGGACTTTCTTTTTGCCGTCGACATAGAGCAAAAAACATTGTGGTCGGTTTTTTGGCCGACCACAAAAGTTTCGTTTCCTGTAGTGCTTCCACGGCATTATCCTTGGCTTGTCTGCACTCCACTCGAGCAAATTGTTTGGCTCGTAACATTTGGCAGTCCGAGCAACTTTCGGACTGCGATGATCACCTTCGAGGTGGTCGATATCGAGATGGCCTACAATGCCATCTTGGGTAGGCCCGCCCTTGCCAAGTTCACGATGGCCACCCATCACGCATATCAATGCCTCAAGATCCCGCGTCCGAAGATGACAGTGCAGCCCCAAGAAGCGACCAATGAAGTCGCCATAGTTTCAGGTGAGACTTCGAAGGTGACCTGTGACATCCTAATAAAAATTTATTAGGTGTCCCAAGTTTTTCTAAATAAGGCAAGGTAATCCTACAAAATATTAATCTCTTTTAAGTCTAAAGATGTCTCGTTTCATCCGCAACTAGAGCCCATATCAGCCCGTTTAAGAGAAAGCCAACAGCCCCGCGCCCAAACCTCCATATAACCCTCCCTCAGCACAGTACACCGCCACACACTCCCTCCCTCCCCAAACTCTAAACCGACGACGCTGCATCCCTCTTCCCGAGCGCATTTCTTAGGTAAATCCTCATTTCTCGTTGTCAGTTCTTCATGTAGATGGCACCAGTAGATAGATCTTGTCGAGACGGTGCAAATGCATATCCGGATCATGTATTTTGGTGAAGAAATGCGCCCTAGAGAGCTCGCCGAAGTTTAGATCAACCTCGGCCGTTAGCAATCCTCGCCGTTCGTGCCGTTGGCGCAAATCTCGTGACCAACCCACGTCTGCCACGTCGCCCCCGGCGCCGTCGTGCACCATGCCGCGCGCGTGGCACACACGCCGCGTGACCCGCATTCTGGCGGGCCCGCTTAACACGTCCATCCCGACCGTGCCATTGATAACGCCAATGGCGCCGCGACACGTGTCCTTGTGGGCCTGTTTCCCGCGTCCAAAACGAAAAGCACGGCAGCCGCCGTCGCCACCCAATTGCGCCGCGACGCATGTCCTATGGGACCCGCCACTGTCGCCGCCTCTGACCACGCTGTCGCTGCCGCCCAGTGGTGTTGCGACGCGTCCCCGTGGGACCAGCCACTGACACCGGCGCAACCCCGTTCGCCCCGCTCGGATCTAGCCACGGTCGCTGACATGCGGGCCTGGCCAAGCCGTGGGCCCCGCACGTCAGCCGTAGCCGTTTCGCACGTCGCCCCGCGCGAGACGCGTGGCGACACATGCCATGCGCACGCGCGGAGATTGTGTCGGGGCCGTTGATCTATGGGGTCTGCTATCCACGTCAGCGCCGCGTCGGCCCAACAGCCACATGGCATGACACGTGTCAAGCCACGTGTCATGCCACGTCAGCCCCAGAATCGAGCCCTACTGCCACATGGCCTGCCACGTTAGCTGCCACGTGTCATGCCATGTCATCAAACCATGACCCACCACTGGCACGTGTCGTGCCATGTGTTGCCATGTCACCGCCACGTGTCGCCACCTGTCACCACCATGCCAGCACTCGCACAGTCACCTCCGACCCATGGGCCCCGCTTCTCGATCATTTGGCGTCTTGACGACCAGGTCCCCATCGGTCACGGCCACTGCACCCGTCTGCGGATCGGGCTGTCTGGTAGTATGTCTTGGTCTTACAGAGAGAGAGAGAGAGAGAGAGAGAGAGAGAGTGCGGGCCGGAATATTCGGTTTGGCCCAAATAGGGTTAATTTAAACTTTTCATTTTCAGGGAATTTTCTATTTAACCTGAAACTTTCTTGAATTGTTTAGGGAGCTCCGTAACTCCAAATTAGATGATTTTAAAGCCTAAAAATTATATTTTATTCCTAGAATTTTTTGGTATATTTATTAATTACTGTTTTTTGCTGTTGTATTACTTTTTCGTTCTCCGCGTAGACGGTGGTTGCGACTATTTTGCCGATTGTTGCCCGGAGCCTGTGTGGGACCCGTAGAGCCCAGATTTCTTCGAAGGCAAGCATAGATACGTGTTTCTCTCCTACTTTTATAATTAAATTAGTTGTTGTTTACTTTTTGAACCGTTGCATGCATATAAAGTAGGTGTGAGTACCTAGACATATTAATGTTGTGTTAATGTGTTTTAGCCGCCTTTGTGAAACCATTGTTAATTCCCTTAGCCTATCCTTGACTAGTTGTGTAGGACTGCATTAGGATTCAATATGGAAATTGCCTCATGAGGTGTATGCTTCATATGGTGTTTTTGATTAAACTCTAAACAACTAAAACTAGTGCAGATGGCTGAGGAAGACCCGACAATGTTGGTTCCGGGAATGTGATGGAGATGAGAGGGTCTCCTCTATTAAGGACCCAAGCTTGTGTACTGCTAGACCAAACCTTACCGTACAGCCACTTGTGCATTCGGCCCTGACTTAGTACACTACGAAACCTAATAACCGCTTGCTCGTAGGCTGTCTAGTTACGTTTCGTCACTTTTGCCCTAGGGGGAGGCTTGCAATCCCCCATGATGGGTAGATGCGTCCCTGAGATTGAATGGCTTAAATGGGGAACGCCTCGGGCCGGTACCGATAAGTGGAAGGGCCCCCTCTGCGGCATGTACCGGACGGGCTAGGGAAACCAAAAGAGAGGGCAGGTGAAGTGGTGGGCGTAGTAGGCTGGAAAAGTCTTGTACTGTTTCTCCTAGTGGATGAGACGAGGCTTGTGGGGAAATTTGTACACACTACAGAGTTAAATCTATCATGATAGCCGTGTCCACGGATATGGACGGGGCGGGAGGTTTGTACTCGTAGATTCACCCTTTACAATAATAAACTTGACCAGAATAGGCTGGGATTGGCCTGGTGCGAGACTCACCTTCTGTTAAAAATTATGAGATACTAGTTATGATCATGCATTCACTTAACTAAAATTTGGTCAACTAAAATTTGACTAGAAATAGGTTTTGGGTAAAATAACCTAATCCCCACCTTGGATCCTGCAATCATATTTAAGGATTGCTTGCTGGGTAGCCGCGTACTCATTAAATTTCCTGCGGACATATTTATTCAGATTTCGGTCAGGTTCAGGAGGGCCCTGACGGGGGTGCGCAAGACTAGAGAAGGTGTCCGGGTCGATGCCCTGGAACTTATCGCAGTTATTTAATTTTGCTACTCTGATGTTCTATAGTGTTTTGTTATTTAATTCCTCGTGGACTATTTAAACTGGTATGCCAGTTCCTCTTGTAATAAAAATGCTACTGTTTTACCTGTATTTCACTTTAATTGAATGTACAGCGATGATTCCATCGTATTGTCCATCACGAGATACTAAACTGGGTTTAGTATCGCCTCGTGGTGATGGATTCCCTTTACAAGTACTAGGGTCATGACATGACCCATGTACGATCCTCGCTAGATCCAAAGCAGGAACTCGCTCTTGTAGCTTTCCTCCAAGCCAATGCGGATATCTTTGTGTGGGAATCGTCCGACATGCCCGGTGTACCTCGGGAAGTGATCAAGCACATGCTAGCAATCCAACCTAGTGTAAAACCCGTTCGGCAAGCCTTGCAAAAGGAGTGGAAAGTTGATAGCATGCACGAGAAAGTATATAAGTTGCCCGCGACTGGCTTTATTCGAGAAGTTCACCATCCTAAATGGATAGCCAACCCTATCATTGTCCAAAAGAAGGCAGTAAGTGGCACATGTTTGTTGACTACACCAACCTCAACGGGGCCTGGACAACTTCCCTCTCCCCCGCATCAACCAACTCGTAGATGCGACCATGGCCTTCGGTCTAAAGAATGCTGGCTCCACTTACTAGCGTTTGATGCAAAAGAGCTTCCCCAATCAAAATGGGAGAAATCTAGAGGTTTACATTGACGACTTGTCATAAAAAGTGAGCAGGACGAGGCTCACGTCATCGACCTCAAAGAGACCTTCGATAACCTTCGGAGGTACAAAATAAAATTGAATCCTTAGAAGTGCACCTTTGGCGTGCGTGCTGGGATGTTGCTCGAGTTTGTAATAGGGTCGGCTGGAATTAGCTTGAACCGGTCAAAATTGAAGCAATCGAAAAAAATCAAGCCCCCATAAACACCAAAGGGGTGAAGGCTTTGGTCTGGAAGATGGCGACGTTTAATCGCTTCATTCCCTGCATGGGAGAACGCGGGCTGCCTTTCTTTAGGTTTGTTCTTTTCATCATATCGTTGTGTTGATGTATTACTGTAGCAAATTTGGGAGCACTCGAAAAAAGGTCTAAAGATTAAAAAAATAATTTAAAAATAATTTTAGGATCTTTGGGAGGACTACTAAAAGCCACAAAAAATTGATACAAATTATCACAATATATAAGCTATATAAAAATAGCAAAATTTGCTACAGTAATACGCAATGGTATGTAATGCTGAAAAGAACAAGGCCTTATAGCCCTGCGAAGACATACGGGTTTGAGTGGACTACCAAGGCCGAGCAAGCTCTCTAGGGGTTGAAACGTTACCTCTCCAATACACCTTTCTTGATTTCCCCAAGGGACCAATAGTCGTTGCTCCTTTACCTCGCAGCCGCACCACAAGCAGTCAGCGCAATGCTCGTGGATGAGCGAGAAGGGTCTCAAAGACCAGTATATTTTGTGAGCGAATCACTGCATGGGCCAAAAGAAAGGTACTAAAAAGCCCAACCATTGTTGTATGTATTGCTCGTGGCCTCTAAAAAGTTGCGTCGTTATTTTATGGCTCACAAACTTATGATACCAACCAGTTTTCCATTAAGGGAGATCCTTAGAAACCCGGATGCTACGGGGAGGATAGACAAGTGGGCCTTGGAGCTAAGCAAGTTCGACATAAGTTTCGTTGCTCGAACGGCGATAAAGTCTTAGGCCCTGGATGATTTCATGGCAAAATGGACCAATCTAGAGTCCCCCATTTGCACCACAACCCGACTTGGAGCATTGAACCATGTACTTTGATGGCTCCCGAGCATTTGAAAGCTTGGGGGCTAGATATATGCTTGAATCTTCCCAAGGGGACAGGCTCCAGTGCACCGTCAGGTTGCTCTTTCCCGCTACAAACAATGCAGCGGAGTATGAAGGTCTCTTGGCCGGGCTACGAGCAAGTGCTTCGCTCGGAGTCTAGCGATTAGCTGTAAAGGGGGATTTGCAGTTGGTCGTAAATCAGGTAAACAAAGAGTTTCAATGTTCGAATGCCTCAATGTCCGCTTACCTACGAGAGGTGAGGAAATTGGAAATGAGATTTTGCAATTTTGAGATCTTGTACATGCTCAGGAGGGATAATACCTTGGCCGACCAACTTCACAAGCTCGGCTCCTCCCATGACCCTGTTCCAACAGGTGTGCTCGTGCAGCACCTCGAAAAGCCCTCTATCTCCTCCGTGGATGAGGCACATGAAACGCATGACAATGTTTCCTTCCTCGAGCAAGATGAAAGTTGTATGACCCCTTTCATCCGTTACCTTGCCCATGGTGAGCTCCCTAAGGAAAAAGCCGAGAGGTCCTGGCTTATCAGGAAAGCATCACTATACCGCATGGTGGGCGATACCCTGTACCCAAGAGGCGCGCTTGGAGTACTCTCTAATTGTGTTTCTCTTGAGGAGGGAAGATACCTGTTGAGAGACCTACACGAGGGAACATGCGGTTCCCATGCCTCATATCGTACCTTGGTAGGAAAAGCCTTCATGATGGGCTACTACTGGCCCACTGCTCCGAAGGATGCTCGTGAAATAGTTACCACGTGTCGAGCATGCCAATTCCATGCTCGGCGGGTCCATCAACCAGCATTAAACCTTCACACTATCTAAATTTCTACTTTGGGAATGGACATCCTAGGACCATTTCTTAGAGGATTCTGTGGCAGCAAGTTTTTGTTTGTAGCCATAGACACATTCACAAAATGCATAGAAGTTGAACCCGTGTCTGGTATCACGACCCAAACGGCTGTAAAATTTTTCTGCAATAACATTGTCACGCGTTATGGGGTGCCAAGCAAGCTCATTGCGGACAATGGTACTTAGTACACAAGTGAACTATTCCAAGAATATTGCGAGAAAATAGGAGCAAAAGTATGCTTCGCCTCTGTAGCACATCCATAGAGCAATGGCGCGGTGGAGCGGGCCAATGGTCAAATCCTCTAGGAGATAAAAGGCGTGTACACGCTAAGGCACAACGTGCAGGCCGAGCATGGGTCGAAGAGCTTCCTAGCATGATCTGGTTGTTGCGAACAAACTCCAGCCGAGCAACAAGGGACACCCCGCTCTAGCTCATGTATGGTTCAGAAGCATTGCTACCCACCGAGTTAGCCTAAGGCTCACCACGTGTGGATGACCCGAGCGGTGGCGATGATCAATCCGAGCAAAGGCTGGATCTGGACCTGGCCGAAGAGCACCGCACCAACGCCCTGATCTGAGCAGCTAAGTACCAATAGGCCCTCATAAGACATGTTGAGAAGTTAGTCAAGCCAAGGATGCTTCAGGTCGGCAACCATGAGTGCTTGTATGGGTTGTCCTTGACTGAATGGCCTTCAAAATCTTCGTTCGGTCATCTCGTGTGGCGGAGAAGGTGTAGAAGCTCACGACGTCATCGTTTAGCCTCAAGAGGGGAACACAACCAACGGGAGGTTCATTCTGCGTTGTGGGGAATCCTTAGAGGTGATATGCCTGTCAAGAACTAGATGGTCAAAGGTCTCCTCAAGGTGCCTCCGAAGAGAGTACATCGTGTCTCATGGGTAAATCGTAAGACCTCTGCACGGGGCTGCTGCCACAATGGTAGTTTTTCAAAATGCTTTGGTTTCCTCAATGTTCTTGTGTGTTTTGTTTTATGAGACTTACAGCGGGGATACTAAGAGTATATTGGGATTTTTTATGAAAACTAGTGGCTTAGCCAGATTTGGGGAATTGGTGGTGAACCGATTGGTTTTTATTAAATAAATGACGTAAGTTTTTGGATTTCAATTGATTTTTAAAATGCTTTGCAAAATTAGGCAAAAACTATCATTTCTGCAAAAGAGCCAAATCTTTACTTTGTTTAACTTACTTGTCCTTTATACTATTTTGGCATGCAAGTATTTTAAATATACTCACCCACGTATTTTAACGGTGGGGTTGCTCCATCCAACGAACCGTTCATGAGTCATAGCACTGTGCCCTTGATGGTGAGGAGTATGCTAACGTGGACTTCGCTAATAGCGTACAAGATGATGATTATACCGACGTCTAGGAGCTCGCCCTGCAGCTTGTCCGTGGGATGCAGTTTTTTTATTGTTGTTGCCTTTTATTGAACAATTTATGTTTTTCGCTGCTTAAAGGTCTACGTGCCCATAACATGTGATAGTGGTCATGTTGGTCTATGCACTCTGATTATGTAATAATGTTTATTCGATGATGATTATTGTTCCATGTCTGGTTATCTAAGTGTTCTAGCTACTTGATCTAGAGACTAGAACAGGTAAAACATCATAGAGATTCGACTTCAATTTAGGTCCTGACATTTTCACTATTTGCCGGTGGTCTGTTGACTTTTTTTTTTACTTTTAGACTAAGCAAATGTACAATTTTGGTGCAATTGTACAATGGCTACTAGTATTCATCAACATGAGATAAGAAAACAAACTTTTTAAATTTTAATTTTTAGTTCCCCAAAGCTAAACCTTTTTCACAGTTATAATTATTCATTTTAGTGTGATTTACTTATTTATGTTTTGAAAATTATTTTGATAAATAAAACATAGAGATGCTAAGAGATTCTTACGCAGGCATGCACTATCACAACCTTAATAATTATTACGGGTATTTCAGTGCGTACGATAGTACGAGCTCGCAAAAATGTTCGTCCGTTCATGTCCTCATGCTAGCAATGAATGGTAGACCTAGCCAGTTGGTCAAGAACCGAGAATCACTCGACTGTCCGTTATACAATCCCATTCTTATATAACATGATATGACTTTTATGTAGGTTGAGTGGCAATGTTTAGATATTACAATTGGATTTATGTTTTATTTGTTATAAAACAAGCATGGTCCAAAGATAAAAGGTAGTAGAAGAAGACAGAGGTCGTCCACCTCGAGCAAATAAGCAGCATTGGAGATTTGGAGGTGACCACGGTATTTTGACTATTGTAAGTGCATGCTAATCTAAACCATACATTAGAAATGGATCTATGGGATCTGTTCATCATCAATGGGCAAGCTACTATAGTGATAGGCCTTATAAGAGCACAATGGCATACAACAAACCCACATCTTATAATTAAAATTTGTTTTGAATAATTTTACCTCAACATTGATGATGTCATGTTGAGTTGTAATGGGCTTTATGTCAATGATGATTCTCTAATCCCACCCACTAGATAAAAAATGAATAATCGTCCAAATGTGTTGCTGAATAAGTGGCATTATAGTGCAAATCTGGCTTATTTGAAGTTGGTGAAATGGTTGAGGATGATAAAGGCAAAATGTCTTTGTGCTTGCAAGGCAGAGGACACCATACTTGGACATCACTATAAACTATCCTCTATAGTTTTGTACCCAAGAGCATTTGTATTTTGTACTTCTTCAAAGAAATCAATCTAAAAGGACTTACATCTACCATTCTTGAAATCAATCTAAAAGGACTTGCATCTACCACTATTTCTCACACCTTTATTTCTCTATATATTTGGTATGATTGTAGGCCATATTTTTCTTGTGGTAGGCCATATTTTTCTTGTGGTATTATTATTATTATTATTATTATTATTATTATTATTATTATTATTATTATTATTATTATTATTATTATTATTATTATTATTATTATTATTATTATTATTATTATTATTATTATTGTGGCTTGATCTTGTTATGTCAACTTCATGGTGTTGGTTAATTTGGCAAACATTTCAAGAAACATAAATAATAGGTAAAAATGATAATGGGAAATGTTGGCAACAAAAAATTAGCACCGTCCCTGTCACTTATTCCACAAAAACAACATTTAGCTAGTTCTTTTTAATTAAATTTAGACCATAGACAAACTCTACAAATGATTTCTTTCACAAAGAAGAATCAAAGAAGTATAGTGCCTTCATTAGTCTCCACAAACCATTTTAGTGAAAGTGTTGTTTGTTGAGGATCATTATGTTTGTTTACTAGTGTTCTTGGGCATGATAATGATGAAAAGGATATGCCCTAGATACAATCATATGATTATTGTATTACGTGTTCTTGGGCATGATAATGATGAAAAGGATATGCCCAGGGTGCGCCTCTGGTCCCCGCGACGAGCTCCGTGCTCGGGGACTGGATCAAAACTCCTTCCGGATCCCGGCTGTTACTTTGGCGGTGGATGACGGAGAGAGTGACCAAAGACTTGGAACATCGACCCGACCGTAAGTTCCTCGTGTAGGTCTTTCGTTTCCTAACCTTCGCTTTTCTCAAATTTCGCGCCTTTAGTTCGTTCAAGTCTCTCGGGCTGCCATGTAAAGTTCAATCCATTGAGCGGTGAATGTTCGCGGCCCCCTGCGGCCCTCCTCACCACTTGTCTTCTCAGACTACTCTTTCTATCTGGTAACACTTGATGGCTGCCCGGTCTTGCGAACTCTTGGCTCCGCAATCTTAAGGGTTTTCCCTGCCCGTATCTAGCTTCAACAAGTTTCTAAACTCAGAGTTGCGTAACACGGCATCCAGCCTCGCGGCTAAGCCTGCTCTCGTAAGCCCTCCGCGGCAGAGGCACTTACCGCTCACGGCACAACCACTTGGCAAAGCCTGCTCTCGTAAGCCCTCCGCGGCAGAGGCACTTTCCATGTTCGGTTATCTTCGGAATCGTCTAACTTACGTTAACGAGTAGTTCCTGGAACGAGTCGATCAGGATACGGGTGTCGCTCTAACTATCTACGCACGTGCTTGAAGTCGCAAGTTCAGGTCTTCATGCATCGTCCGTACCGGGGGCTAGGGCGTTGCTCTTTCTCTTGTGCACCTGTTCGAGTTCGCAAATTCAGGTCCTCGAACAGCTGCACAACGGGGGCTGGGAGTTAGGCTAAGCGTTCTACCGGTTTTTCTTAAAACTTTCTAGCTCTGTTCGCCTTGCTCTTGGTTTCCTGTTCGTCCTTGTCTTTTTTGCTCTTTTTGCGGGAAAAATTGCTCGGAAAGCTCGCTCGGTCAGACTCTCGCTTTCTGATTCAAGCGCCGCTTTCGGCGGTCTTGAGTCGCTCGGCCAGCTCCTCGGAGGATCGCCTCTCCTCGGTCGATTGGAACTTGAGCTGAATTTCGCAACCCCGATGCGTTTCAGTTTTTCGGTTCCTTTCCTTAGCGTTGGTTTTCCAAAACCTCGTTGGTCTTCGCTCCGAGCGCTCCCCGCGTCGAGCATGTCTTTTATCTGGCGACGACCTGTACGGCTCCGGTTAACCGAAGCGGTGCACCACCGATGGAGTTCTGCCCACCGTAAGTCGATTCTCATCGCAACGGGCAAGCCCACCGTAAGCCGATTCTCATCGCAATGGGCACTCCTGGCGCTGGTTCCGCACCCGCCAAGGCGACACCAACGCTGCACGGGTCCGTGCCCGGATAAAATTTCGCCTCGCACGTCTTGCCTGCGGCTAAGGTCCCGATCGCCTTCCCTGGCTAGCGGTCTTAGCCACAGCGGGGCTGCACTTGCCCGCACACGTCTTTTTTATCCATGCTACGTCCTTCACAGCACGGTAATCCGGAGCAATGCACCACCAACGGAGTCCTGCCCACCGTAAGCCGATTCTCCTCGCAGCGGGCACTCCTTGCGTCGGTTCCGCATTCGCCGAGGTGACACTAACGCTATCGGGGGACGTACACGGGCAAAAATTATGTCTTGTGCGGGTAGGTCGTCTTTTGCGTGTTTTTCAAAACTCGCTTTGCTCTTCTTAGAGCCTGTTCTTTCTCTCTTTTTTCCCCTTGCTGGCCTGTTTCTTGTTTGTCTTTTGCAGGGAATACAGGAACGGGGAACATCAGACTCCGGTGATGGTCGCGGCGAGGTTCCAGGCTTCCCCACCAAAACCGATGTCTGCGTCCCTTTCTTCCCGGGTTTGCTCCGCGCATGCCCAGGGACTGATTCACTTCACCCGCGTATGATTTCTTGCCTTTGCCCGGTACTGACCTTCACAGTTCGGCTAAGTCAAGGTAGTGCGCCACCAACGAAGTCCCGCCCCACCGTAAGTCGATTCTCATCGCATAGCGGGCATGCCCACCGTAGTCGATTCTCATCGCAGCGGGCACTCAGCGTCGGTTCGCACTTGCCAAGACAACGCTACTTATGCCGCAAGGAATACGTCATGGGTAAAGCGTTGATTTGACACGTTCTCTTGCGGCTCTGACTGCATCGGGTTGTGATTCACCTCGCACCGGGCAGCTCTTCGCCCGGAGCGCCCATCTGGTCCCCGCGACGAGCTCCATGCTCGGGGGCTGGATCACCTCGCACCGGGCAGCTCTTCGCTCGGAGCGCGGGCTCCTACCGGGTACGTCTTCGTCTGGTCACACTTTCTGGTTCCTTTAACGAGCTCCGTGCTCGGGGACTAGATCTCCTTACTTGGTTCCTTCGACGAGCTCTACGCTCGGGGACTGGGTCACCTTCCCCCTCGTATGCATTGTCTGCTCCTGGCACACGATCTACGTCTGGGGGCACATCACCTTCGCTCCTGAGCGCGACATTCGCTCGAGAGCGCAATCTCTATTTTCTCGGCGGGCTCTGCCCGAGAGGTGGTTCCTATCTTTTCCTAGGCATCTGAATGCACGGATGCAGCAAGACGAGTCCGTCTCGCGACTTGCTATGTTCATTCTCCGGAAGATCTCGATCTTACGGATGCGGTGGTACGCTCTTCACTACTAAGAATCAATCCCTCCTTGATGACGTTCACCTCAAGGAGATGATTCACCTCACTTCTTCCGATTTACGTATCGAGGGTGGGTACTCTGCTCGGACGGATGTCGTTCCTGCTCGACGCCTATGAGTTGTTGCTCGACCGGGCGGGTTTGTTCGGTCCGAACAAGTATTGTTCGGTTGAACCATAACTGTTCGATCGCTTTGTTGCACGTCTTTGTAGCAGGAAAAATACCCTCTTCGTGACTTAGAGTCTCAAGAGGAAGACCCCACTCTAGTGAGTCCTTCCACTTGAGTCTCGGGGGCTAGCTGTCGGGGATTAAATTACGGCCCATTGCCATGGCCCACTCCCTGAAGGCCCGATCAAACAGCCTACCAGGGCCCAGCTCCCTAGAAGGTTCTATCTGGCCCATATGCATCCTGCCGAACAGCTTCCTAGCTGGCGTGGTGCGTAATGGCCAAGGAATCGTGTTCGAGTCCTACTCGAACAAGAGTTCTGCACGGCTACGTGAAGACCCGGACGTGGTTTCCCGGATTGGATTAGGGGTCGTGATCCCCAAGAATTGGAGTATGCCTTATCTACCTCGGGACGTGCTTAGCGCACGTCTGAGTTAAATTCTGATCTCGTGGTTAGCCCGTCCCGATATTCCCTCGGTAGATCGGTTTGCTCTGTACTATATAAACCATGCCCCTACGGCGTTTAGGGGGCATCTGAGGACGAGTTTTACGACGAGACCCTTAGCAGATAGATTTTCACATACTACTCACCGAGACCTGCTGATCTCGCCGAGTTCCACCTTGTAATCCTCTTTGATATAAAGAAAGGCTGGACGTAGGGCTATTATCTCTCCCGAGAGGCTGAACCAGATAAAACCCCGTCTCTCTGTTCGTTCTTTGTTCGTGGTTGTTCTGCGTGTCTCCTATCTCCTCTTTGAAGAACCTTGGTTGACTTGGGTCGATATCCCAACCGTCGACAAAGAAGCTTCTGAGCGAGGCTTTGCCAAGTGGTTGTCTTAGTGGTGGTAAGTGCCTCTGCCGCGGAGGGCTTACGAGAGCAGGCTTAGCCGCGAGGCTGGATGCCGTGTTACGCAACTCTGAGTTTAGAAACTTGTTGAAGCTAGATACGGGCAACCATTCTAAACAATCCTTGGTTGCATGGTAGACGTAATGATTTGATCAGCACATATCATTGACTGATGGTAGTGCTTCACATATCGTAGATATAGAAATATTAATTCAAAAATGTCGACACATGTTAGAGAACATGGTTGGTTGGATAGACCCACTTCAAAACACTATTGAGATTGTTATCTTTGAGGCGCCAACATATTGTGTCTTGAGTGGTACAGCTATATGGTCCTCAGATCTAAGGTCATCATTAGTATGAGTAGTCTTATTCTTTTGGGGTTATCAAATGCTACTCCATAACATGGTAGTTATAAAGATAACTATTGGGTATATGGCACGAATCATGGCGTAGGGGTGTGATGGATGAAGATTAGATTTGCCTCTGCTCGATAACAAGAGAGATACCTATGGACTCCTTGGTATAGATGGATAAGAAAGTGTACACCTTGCAAATGTGATTAAATGTTAATTGTATTATCTATATCCATTACATTTATGAGTGAATAGTCGTGATATCACAAGGGCGACAAATATCTCACCTTAAGCTTGACTTGTATTGTGCAACAAAAGGATTGTTATGTTGAGCATATCAAGGTCAGCTTCATTTTGTGCATTTAGGTTTAATATATGCTACTAGGTACCGTTGTTGATCTATGTATTAGAAAGGGGTTTCTGAATCTATGGCCGATTTGTGCATGTAACTAAGGGGTCACACACATAACGGGTTAGAACATGCCTAATGGATTTGATCCATTAGATGGTTTGTGCGCGGATACCGATCTGTGTAGAATTTGGAGTCCTAGGCCTCTTACTATATAGCCCATTAGAACGTCCATATAAGATAAAGCCTAGGGCGGCAGAGTGGGTGACAATTTGGTTGAGCTCTCACCAAGCCCTAGTCATTGTGTCACATCATGCTCTCTAAAAACCCTAGCTGTGTGGCGCGGTGCTAGCGCACCACGCACGATGTTCCACCCCAATACATGTGGATACCTTTAGTGGCACTGATGCATCATGGACACGCTAATCGATGAACCCTAGTGAGATTGACTACCTCCTTTACGCATGGTGATGACGCTGACTAGCAAATCAGCAAGCCACAACAATCAGATAGGAGGAGGAGGAGGAGGCAATTGGCTTGATGTGGATCAAACTACTTTCTGTACTACGACATGAGTGATGTTGGGATTAACTTCTTGAACTCTTCTTCCATTGCAACTGTACGCAAGGGCAGATATAAGAAAGCAAGTTATTGGTATTGTGGAGGTCGTTTTAACATTGAATCATTATTTTTGAGCTTTAAATAGTAGGTTTATATGTATATATACTAATAAGGTAGCAATAGATAAGAAGGGTTTGTTCGAAAGGCATCGGGGTTGCTTGACACCAGTGCCAACAATATAGATCCGTCCCTGATTATACGTCAAGGGCAGGGAAAATCTTATCGGCGAAATTTCGCCAAATCTCGCCGAAATCCGGACTTACTAGACCCTCCCAGATAAATATGTGAACCGGCCAAAAAAATTCATTTTTTAGTAAATTTCATCAAACGCGCTAATGTATAATTATAATATGTGCCAAGCTGTGGACATGAAGGCCCATGTAACCCAGTGGTTGGATCTTTGCCGTGAGGAATCCACAGGTCTTGGGTTCGACTCCCCCAGTGCAGTATTATGCAACTTTTTTGTTTGAATTCAGGAAAAAATCAATCTTTTTTTTGCTTTTTTGTCCTAAATATTCTGAAATTTCCAAATTTTGGGAATTTCGTCCTTACCGGTAGGGTCCGATAAAAATTTTAAATGAGAAATGTTTCCCTGGTCAAGGGTAACGACCTTTGATCCCTTATTCGTATGATATCATAGAGTTTTGTGATAGAAATTTGAATTGCTAATGCCAAATATGAAAATGTTAGCGATAGAATATGAGTTGGACCAGATATGGCAATGGTTTTACTTTGATATTATGGGAGGTGGATGTGGCTTGTATAGAGGTGGCAACATTTTAGCTTTGATTTTAGTATAGACAAGGCTAGATAGATATGACAACAATAGCAACAGGACTCTTATGTGTCACTGGTGATAGATTCTGGAAAGAGGTTGTAGTGACTTGACTTTCATGTGTTACTCGAGATGAAGTTGAGGTGGTAGCGCTTGGACTGTAATGCATCACTTTGCTGATTCAATGTTATGAAGAATGCGATAACGATTTGACTCTGGTGCGTCACTAGAGATGGAAGTTTGGCATGAATGTGACGGTGCGATAACGATTTGACTCTGGTGCGTCACTGGAGATGGAGGTTTGGCATGAATGTGACGGTGGTTTGACCGTGACGCATCTCTTTAGGTGTATAATTTTGGCAAGGATGTGGTAGCAATTTGACTCTGACGTGCCATTGGAGCTAGAGTTTTGGTAAGGATGTGGTAGCGACTTAAGTATAGCGTACCACTTTAGGAGTAAAGTTTTGTTAAGGATATGGTAGGTGTATGACCCGGATGGCCGGATGCATCATTAGAGATGGAATCGGAGGGAGGCAATATGATGGCAATGAAATATATTTTGTTTGGCCAGGTTTTTCTCATCTTCATAATGTCCCTCATATAAACTTCCATTTCCTTGAGGAAAAAAACGAAGATCGAAACATTCTATACCCTAACCATTGAAGCCATAATCGGTTCTATAAACATCAATTTTTGCTGGTTACAATGTCCACTTCTTTTATGTTTGATTTAGACGAAAGTAAGCAATGGGAAGAGCACAAAAGAGGAGCATCTAGACTAATTGTAGGCTTAAGATGTTAAAAATGCAAAGGGAGTGAGAGCGCAATGGCACATCCGACTAAACGATTTCATGCAGAAAAGGAATGGAAGAGGTTGTTCTACGCTATTATTTTCCTTTATATTTATTTGATTTTTAATTCACTTTTGTTACACAAACAAGTCTGTTTTGTCTCTTCCCAAAAGATTTTCCATTATTCTATTTTGAAGTTTTTTTATATAACACACACACATATGTGTACCTTTTCAAATGAATAACCTACACCCAACCTTGTAATGTCCTAGCTATTTTTTTTTGATAAAATAATTTAGAAAAAAAATCTTTTAAAAAATTATTCGACAAATTTATCTTATAAAAACTAGCTCTCCATATTATTTCAACGTGTCCCTCTACAGTATTATATGCTCTATCATACAATGGAACTAACAAAACTACAAAATAAAATCAAGCCTTCACATCTTCGACTAGCTTAATAGTTCATATGCTTCTTATTATACTCCCTTCAGTTTCATAATACTTGTCGTTTTAAGTTTGTCCTAAGTCAAATTAAAACTTTATTCATAAAAATCTTTAAAACTATTTGGATCGTGTACATAAAAACTGTACCTATAAATTTGTCCTGATAAATACTTTCATAATATCATGGTTTTGTGAATTTTGTAGATATATTTTATTAGTAATTGATGATCAAAGTTGTATTTTAAAGACCGTGTCAATGTATAAAACGATAAGTATTATGAAACTGGAGAGAGTATCTCCAATATTTTAACCCAAACTTACGACTAAAGAAGTTTTTGTTGCTCTGCTAAACATTGCTGCCGCCTGGCATATATCAATGGCCCGAGGCCTAAGGCTCCAACCCAAAGGTCTTATTCTTTTTAGCTTAAATTAAATTAAATTAAATTAAAAATTTATTATTTTTGTACATGTCAAACGATGTACTACTTTATAGTCATTTTTGTGCTATTTTAAATATTTTTTAAAACTACTAAAATATTTTTTAATATAATTTTTAGACCTAGACATTTCTTAAAGAATCACAATTTTTTCGGATAAAAATTTTCAGCTTTGAAAGAAGGCCAAAGACACGAACAAATTCCTGGCAAGCTACCCAGCAAAACGAAAAGAAAAGAGAAAAGACAGAAGGGTCCCACTCCCACCTGCCGGTGCCGCGTACCAATTTCCCAAATCTACAAATACCTGAGTGGACGGGCACTCCGCATCGCCACAGTGACCCCCCGAAATTCCAAGGCGAACCCAAGAACCACACACCCGAGGCGCAGAGCGAATTGCTCTGAAGCGGAGTCTTCTGCAGCAACTGCGCCCAAAACCCTAGCCCAGCCTCCCGCGCCCGCTCCCCGCGTCTCCAGAACCTTCCAGAACCTTCTTGCGACCGCCCGGACGTCCACAGGTGAGCCCCCTCCCGCCTGGATCTCCCATTTCCCCCGTCCCGCGGGCTCGCGCGGCGGGATCCTGGCCTCTGAGGTTCTGACGCGGTGGTGGTTCCGTGCAGGAGGCCAGGCGCGGGCGTCTGGATCGGGGGGCTCAACGCTGGCGGCGCGCGGCGGCAGGTGATGACCGATCCGCCTGGCGGTGGGGGATCCAGGGTCTGCGTCTGTGAGCGAGGGGGGGTCGGGGCGGTGCTGTTGCTGGGTGGAGCGGGTCACGGGAGGAGGAGCGGCGGGCGAGGATGCTGAGCGTGGTGCGGGTGCACCTGCCATCGGAGATCCCGATCGTGGGCTGCGAGATCACGCCTTACGTGCTGCTTCGGCTGCCCAACGGCGTCGTCTCTACCGACGACGTGCCCGAGGCCGCGCCGGCAGATGGCCACTTCATGCGGTACAGATGGTGAGCTGCCCAAGATTCTGTTTGCCATTTTGGAATACTTTTAGTTCTGCCTGTGCGCCTGTGGTAGTGAATTTTGACCCACTATGGGGCTTTCAAGTGTCAAACATATTGCTAGATGCTTAAGTAGTTGCTAAACTTAAAGGACACATGCCTTTTTCTCATATGAAGTACAGCTGAATGAACATAGAGCATTAGGTGTTGTATTAAACAAATTGTTTATTTTTTATAAAGCTTGGATCCCCAAAGAATGTAAAATGATGATGCTTACTGTTGAGACAGAAAAAGAGTTTAGGATGGGAAAGATAATTTTGTATATAATTCACAGATCGCATAATTTTTAATATGTTGTCAAATCACAGTGACACGTCAAGTAGCCTCACGGTCTAACACAGATTGCTAACAGGTGAGTGATTCATTGACAATTCAATAAACCATCTGATTCAGAAGCTATTTTGTAATCTTGAACGCTGAGTTTAGAACTATAAGTTAGATAGGAGTCATAATGGGGGCTATGTTATAAAGGACATTTGGTTTGTGGGATGTTGCTGATTGTCACGCAAGATTTGTTGTGTTCATCTTGAATGCAATGGCCGCATACAGCAAACTATTTGAGACTGTATTAAATTATACAGCAAATTTTGTGCATAGACCTTATTCAACAAGTAATATCAATGCGTTCCCCCGTCCAGGCTGGGCCCCTGGTCCCCCTACATTTTTTCTTAAGGTTAAGTAGATATAATACACTGCAAACCCCCCCCCCCCCCACAAAAAAAAAAAGAAAAAGAAAAAACTTCATTAAAGCTCTGCCACTGCCTGTCAGATGAACTGGTGTTAGAATTGGGGCCAGATGGTTTCAGAATTTGAGCATTCCTTGTACTAAGAAACACTTTAGCTTCCCATGGGGACTCAAAATGGATCTCTCAAAAAGAATTATTATTTCTTTGATATTGCAAATTAGAGTAGATACTACATTGCTGGTTGAGGTGATTGCTAATTACTTGTTTTAAGTTAGTGAAAGTGTGAAACATGCCTTCTGTTTTTTTAGTTTTGTTGAATGTGCTTGTTTGATCTCTCACTGTGTTTGTTACCCTGCCACACAAAATTCTATGTTCTTTCCATGCTGCTATGTTCAAAGCTATTATTATTTCATTTATGCAAAAACACTTCTAGTTTATGTTTTAGAAGTGTGATAGTCAGTTTATTGTAGGTGAACTTGAACTCTGTTACATTATGGATGATTGATTATGTTGGTCCTTGGATGTTCTGTTAAATCATCATTTTCATTACATTTAATTTTTTTAGCAGTGTGATATTATCAATATATTCTAGGTGAATTTTCATTACATTTCATTAAAGTTCTGTTCAATCTTCTATTATATATGTCAACTGGGCAAAATCACATCGGTGAAAAATTGCAGGTGTGAACTTCCAAAATAGTTGAATTTGGTCAGGAAACACTCACGTAGTTTCATTGTTGCTAGCTCCTCGATACTATTTGTGTTGATTTTCATTCTGTCAGCCTTTCAGTCAGCTAGTTAACAGCATCTCATGTGATGTGTACAAGTTTCATTGCATATGAATTTGTACTCACTTTTAAGGTTTGGTATATGAATTGTCCTCATTGGTAAGGTCTCGGTAGGCTAGAAATACTTCTCTGGTCTAAACTACATAATTTTGCTGCTTGTGTAATTGTGTGTACAGTCTGATCTGGTAAAAAAATCTGGATAAGAATGTTGATCAACAAAATTAGCTGGTTGGGTCACTAAAATTAAACAACAGTGAACATATGTGCAGAAGCCCCTGTAAATTTGATGTTTTGCCGACATGAAGGCAACTTGTTTCATCTTGCCACATCTGCGCAATGCTGATAAAAAAAAGAACTGTATGTGCTCAAAGTGCCCTAGCAAGCAAATATTCTTCTAAGCTTCCCTTTTATGCAATAGGGTGTGTTAAAATGTTACATTGATTTGACTTCTTCCTTGAAGGTATCGCATTCAAAGTGATCGAAAAGTCGCCATCTGCAGTGTACATCCAATGGAACAAGCAACAATTCAGTGCCTAGGTTGTCTCAAGTCAAAAATACCTGTTGCTAAGAGCTACCATTGTTCGGCTAAGTGCTTCGCAGATGCATGGCAGCACCACAGGGTTTTGCATGAGCGAGCTAGTAGTGCTTTAAATGAAAATGGAGCTGAAGAGGAGGAGCTATTTGGCAGATTTGGCAGTGGTGGTTCTGGGGTTCTTAGTTCCTCCGGGTCTGGTTCATTGCCTAATCTTGGTCAGAGCACTGGTGTTAATAATGGACCTGTTCCTTTGTATCCCTCAGGCACTGACAAGAACTCCGGTGAAACATGGTTTGAAGTAGGACGCTTGCGGACATACACACCGACTGCTGATGATATTGGGCATGTTCTAAGATTTGAATGTGTAGCTGTGGATGCAGAAAAAAAAGTACCTTTGGGACCTCCAACTTCAATTATGACATCACGCGTGATTCCAGCACCAACTCCTACTCCACGTCGCCTTATCCAAGTAAATGGAGATGTTTTGGGTCATTTAGATTTAGACATCCAGACTTCTTCATTTGGGACATTCACGGTGCTGTCCTACAATATTCTTGCTGATGCATATGCTACAAGTGATGCTTATAGTTACTGTCCAACGTGGGCGCTCTCTTGGACTTACAGAAGACAAAATTTGATGCGTGAAATTATTGGTTATCATGCTGATATCATCTGTCTTCAGGAGGTATCATATGCTAACTTATCTTCCAAATTTTTTCTTTATTATTGTATTCTGTTTTTCTTGCCATGATATATTTGATTTGATAAACTAAGAAAGTCTCAGTTATATGCATGATACAATTTTTTGGGATCTAATTTATTTATGAGTGGCAACTATGTTCAATCAAAAGTCTACAATTTTTTCGGATACTTCTGCATTGTTGCTCCTTGCCATATTGGAGATATTATTTATTTTTTATTGCTTTCTCTATGCTTGCAAATTAAAATCATGATATTTTCCTTACATGATTGCTCTCCCATTTTGAACTAAATTCATATGGTTCAAATGCTAAAGTACTATTTAAAAAAAAAATCTAACGTGTAACTGGGTCTGGTGGGGTCCTTTGATAAATTTGATCTAGCAAGTGGCTACAGTCTACACTTATCTAATTAAGCTAAATCCTATTTTCAGGTACAATTCAACCACTTTGAAGATTTTTTTGCACCTGAGCTTGACAAACATGGATATCAGGCACTTTACAAGAAAAGGACAACAGAGGTATTTTTGGGTTGCATTTTAGTCTGGCAATTTGGTTTAAGACCTCTTGATGGTTTATTTCATTCTGCTTCATTGTTTACATAGGTGTATGCTGGAGCCCCTCTTGCCATTGATGGCTGTGCTACTTTTTTCCGTAGAGACAGATTTTCACATGTTAAAAAATATGAGGTACCACCACATTACAGGTGTCTCAGTTATGTGCTAAAATTCTGCTATCTAATGCTTCTTGTACTTGCTTGTGTAGGTTGAGTTCAATAAAGCTGCACAATCTTTAACAGATGCGATCATTCCAGCTGCTCAAAGAAGAGTGGCTTTAAGTCGATTGCTAAAGGTGAGGTGAATTTGAATTTTGAAAAGAAAGATTATATGCTACTTCAGTGATTCTGCTTCTGATTACTGATTATCATACATTCTGTTTCCTTGAAGGATAACATTGCGCTGATTGCTGTTTTGGAAGCTAAATTTGGCAACCATGGAACTGAAAATCCTGGTAAAAGACAGCTCCTTTGTGTGGTATGTAAATTACTCTTCTTTCTTTATATATGTATAAAGTAGTTGTTTCCTTTCAATCGTTGTCCTTGTTAAATATGTCAATAATTTACCATATGCACATTACATTATGCAACCTGTCATTCTTTTATGTTCAGCACTTCAGCTGTTTAACTGTTAGCAGCACACTGCAAGACAGCAGTTGAAATGATTTTCTTTACTCAATAAATTTTAATGCTGCATCTTCTTTTATGAAGAACCATATTACAATGAGCTTAAATCTAGATGAATGAAAGCTTCCATATGTTGATGGTAGATTTTTTTTACACTTCTAGGTTTTGAGGCTGTTTACAGTTTTTCAATTACATATTGCCTGTTCAGTATTTCATCCCTTTCCTTGACCTATTCTTTGGGGTATATATAATTCTTCAGAGCAATCTAGACAACACATTTCAGTGTATCTCAACTCTTTTCATTTTCAAATTATCTCATTTGCAGGCAAATACACATATAAATGTTCACCAAGACCTCAAAGATGTGAAGCTATGGGAGGTCAGTACCATATCCTTCATTCTATCATTCTGCAACATCTTAGAATATCAAATCGACAGTAAATATGGTTTTTGCAGGTTAACACACTCCTAAAAGGATTAGAAAAGATAGCTGTCAGTGCGGACATTCCTATGCTAGTCTGTGGAGATTTCAATTCAATCCCTGGCAGGTGCGTATCAAAATCCCATCAGAGAAATATTGTTCAATTCATCTTTTTTCTGGAATTATGAATTTCTAAGTAATCAGATTTACCTCACAGTACTCCACATGGGCTTCTTGCAATGGGCAAAGTTGATCAGTTGCATCCAGATTTGGCCATAGATCCCCTTGGAATTTTGCGCCCTGCGAACAAATTGAATCACCAGCTTCCTCTGGTACAGAAACTATTATGTCATGGTAGTCACTTGTTTTCTTTGGTCAAAGGTTATGATGATCTCACCAAAGGTTTTGCTGGTTTGTAGGTCAGTGCATATTCTTCATTTGCAAGAATGGTAGGTCTTGGCTATGATTTGGAGCACCAACGGAGGAGGATGGACCCTGCAACTAATGAACCACTTTTCACAAATTGCACAAGGGATTTCACTGGAACAGTTGATTATATATTTTACACGGGTTAGTGCTTGACCCATTTGTATCTGTATGCTTGTTAATTTGTTATGCTATGGTGCAGTTTTGATATATCTGTTTTTCTTGAACAATCAAATAGGCACTTGGATTGCGATAAATTTTTATTGTCAGTTGCTCATGGTTGCCTCGTTATTTCAGCGGATTCATTGACGGTTGAGTCGTTATTGGAACTTCTGGATGAGGAAAGCTTAAGAAAAGACACGGCTCTTCCTTCACCTGAATGGTCATCAGATCACATAGCACTCTTAGCAGAATTCCGGTGCAAGCCTAGAATCAGACGGTGATACCTTAGGTATGTAACATGGGCATCACTTCTGTTTAATTGCGTTCGTATTGAACCTTGTTTTGACTGTTTTGATTTTGTCAGCACAAAAAGTAGTGGTGCTTGCAACTTTTCAAGCTTAAAGAGTAGGTTACCTGGATTGTTTTTCTATTGCTCCCCTTGGTTGGGTCTCGTGTGTTCTGCTGCCTCCATATTTTGGTGATTTGTAATAATAATTAACAATATTGTTTCACCGAATTATAATTCATCTGAAACTTAAAACTTGGCGCATTCGCACATGACTTCTACTTGTTCTACAGTTAGTTATTGCACATTGCTTCTATTGGATGCCGCTGCAAACATAACCTGGTGTTGAAAATCGAGTATATATGGCCCTATATGGGCTACACCATGAAACTCTTAATTTGATGATCAATATATATATATGACTGGTTTTCTTCAGGTCAAGTGAATGGTTAACATCAGCATCCATGGTGGTGGAGCATTCTTCCATGGTGGAACTTGAGGGGCAGGCACGGATACTCAGGAAGCAGCAGTCGTAGGAAGCGGCCTAAAGCAGGCTTGTAATGTTGATAACCCTCTTACATTTCCAGCTCGTGGCATTTAAGCCGGCCCCTTTGTAATATTATACTTTTTATAGAAGAGAAATCTTTGAAGAGATAATTTATAACAGATTGATGCATTGGCTAGATGATTCTAAGCCGTTTTTTCCCCATGGCCCGCCCCGTCGAATCAAAATATCTCCTGCAGTTTTTCTCCGCTCTGGACTCCTGATTATTAAATATTAATCCCTCTGCAGTTTCCCTCGTGAAACCTGTAATGGTTCGGCTCTATTTATTTAAGGGGGAAATCTCTTCTATGCCACTGCAGAAGTTCTCAAACCAAAAATTGTTGCCCCTGAAACACCTCACCATTGTATTTGCTGGCCATTCCTTCTTTTCTAACAATAAAATATTATTTGTTAAAAACTATATGAATATGTTTAAATATTTAAAAGAATTAGTATTGTTGTGTAGTACTTCCGTTTTGGATTTTTATTTTTTTACAATTAAACTATGGTGCTAAAATAGTTTTTGATGAATGGTGTTAACAATATTGACTGGCCATTTATATATTGTTTTGTTAACGCATCTATTTGTAAAAAATACCAATAAAAAATCTAGAATTGCATTTTTGACAACGCTAGGATTTCTTTAAAAAAATTAGAATGTTTGTATAGCTTAAACAAATAATGAGGCCTAGTTCTTTTCAGATTAACAGCTTAACGTCTTAACAGCTTAACAACTTATCTACGTTTTAAAACACATATGCTTTGAGTTTTTTGAGTAAGTTTTTTCGTTGTTTTGAATGTGGGTTCTAACGCTTTAAAAAGCAAGTCAAACGAAATGTATCCGAATGTCGAGACTATCTCGAGAAGCTCTCGAAGTTCAGTCATTTTAGCCGTTCAGCCGTTCATCCGTTTAGATCAGCTCAAAAGAACAGGGCCTAAACCTTTTTATTATTGGTAAAAAAGGAACAGTGTGCAAAACATGATGACATGTACAGATCGGTGCATAGATAAATGACCTTTATTGTGGGTACCTCCTAGTTTTCACTCGACTTATTAGAGATATAGCTTGATTGTGGCATGCACTGATTGAATACTATCATATAGGCCACCCCAAGGTGAGCCAAGTATGTTAACACCCAATCCGATTGCTCAGCACAAGCAATTTTTATTAAAACGAGTGCGAACTCGGGTACCGGATATGTGCTTCAGTAACAGCTCCTAAGATCAACTACCGTCACACACATATCCTCATTTGGATCGATGGCACAGCACATAAACAGATGGTCATAACTTAATATTTACAAAAGGGTATGGACTGTTGACTATATAAATAAGTTTAACATAGTTCTGAGTGGTTCGCAGCGGAATAGATAATTGTTTCACAAAAGCAGTGGAAGATCTAATCTAAAAGAACAAAAGACCAGTGTGGTATGCCTCCAAACCCAAGGGCAACCGACTGGAAGTTAGAACTCGGCACCGTGCCCACTAGCGTCGTCGTTTCCCGCTTGATAGTAGTACTCAAGCGTGGGATCACTATCACCTGAAATAATAGCAACTGTGATTTGAGTACAGATGGTACTCAGCACCAGGAGGTAACATATATCCTAATTCATGCATAATTGATACAAATGAAGGGTTAGCAAGACAATTTCAGCATAAGGAGCATTTACAAGACATAAGCATAAATAGATTGTAATGGCATTTAAGAAAATAGGTAAAGATTTGTGAACCAACAGTAGCATCATTAAGTGTAACATTGTCAATTTTATCAACATCAATCCACGGGGCTCTGTCCGTCCAAGGTCTCTATCCGACCATACCATCAACGGGACTCTATCCGTCCCCGGTCTATATCCGACCGATCACCACGAGCAACCCAGTGCTCGGAAACATAGCCCAGCCAAAACCATAGCCATTCCAGAAACCAAATGCTAACCGAAATGTCTCGATTTAACGAGCTTTCATCCCTAACCTAGGGACGCGGCTGTTCGAACAATTCATAACTTTGCAGAGGTATATGACATTACCCACACGACATAGCAAGCCATGTCGAACCCTCCTATATGTACATGCCAGATCATTGGATCGCCCGGTAACTGTAGTCCAATGTTCCACGTGCCGTGTTGTGATTCAAAAGAGTTAACCGTTACTATAGACATTATTCAAGGCCTTCTATCCAGCCGTCCCTAAACCCCCACGGAAGCTACCCATGGCTAAGAAGCGGCCCCTAGGCAGTCCCCACCCACAAAACACAAGCGAATAAGCAACAATAGCCCCAATGATCACCAATGATATAGCACGGTTCATATGGATCCAAACAAGATGCCAAACACAGAGAAACAATGGAACATCACAATATTTAGAAAGTTCATGAGCTAATGCAGGTTTTACAAAAAGAATCACCCAAATCCGAGTTTGGATGAGGGAGGTATGGTCATATGAATTTGGGGTGTTACAGATCACTCGGGATAAACTAGTCAGCTGATCTGCTGCTCGGTACGTGCAGATTTTGGGATAGAATAACCACTCGGCTGAGTTTGGTGTCAACATGAAAGTTGTAGAGAATTTCCTGGCGCACAACTTTTATGTATAACACTTCTCTATCCAAGCTATGGTTGATTTTATAGAAATTATTTACTTAGTAGCTGTTCCTGAGAATGGGCTGGAACTAAATAAGTTTGGGATTGTTGTACTTAGGCTCGGTTTAGCTCAGAGATAAACTTATGAATGAGGCTTAGATGATTCAAAACATGGAAAAGGTATGTTTTAAGGTTCTTACCAAGCAAGTGATGCCTTGCTTATGGATGGATGCTCCAAGGAATAGATAGATCGGACAGGAAGAAGCTTGGCTACGATCTCCTCCTCTTCTGTTTGCTGCTGTACAAGTCCTGCCCTTGCTGTTGCCTCCTCCCTCCTTCTCGTGGCTCCTCTTAACGTTCCTCGACTTCTTCAGGTGTTGAGGAAGCTCCTAATACACTCCCCTAGGCTTGGGAGTACAAGAAATGGCAGCAAGAGGAAGAATCTGAATAAGTTCTTGCTGCTGCAAGTTCAGAGCAATGGGAGGACGAAAACGATAGGGAACTCACCAAATCCTTCGTGCATGTGAATGCCCTTGAAGGTGTGGGGAGCTCAGGTGATGGAGATCTTGGATCTTGACATGCACAAGCTCTCTCCAAGTATTCAAGTGTATTTGAGAGTGGAGGAGTGGAGGAACTGATGCTGTCCTTTTCAACTCGAGCAGCAGGAAGAAGGGGGCAGAAATGAAGGTGTATAGAAGAGAAAAATGACTGGCTATGGCCTTAAATAGGGCTGCTATGTGTGGGTGACAATTGGGGCCAGATCCCACATGTAAATGAGAGGCTTTAGGTGAGAAAATGGGTAAGGAAATTGAGGATGCTGCAGCTGAACGTATTTCCTTGCCACTTGGCTTGCTCCGTGCTGGCGTGTGCCACCTGGTGTGGTTCCACGGCTTCTCCGCGCCACGTGGGAAAACTGTCGGGTGCACCGCCCATTCGGGTCAATGGGAAAAGAGGAGCCAGGCGACTGTGTTCCACCGCCCACTCCATTCAATGGGAAGGAAGTCATCAGGTCTTTGTCCGGGACAAAAAGAATAAAGGAACTAAATAGATTCGGGTTACTCCAGTAGCTTTTAATCTGAGAGATAACCCTCCTAGTTTTACTCGGGCTCCTCCTCACATGGTTAAATTTCCCCCGAGCTGGGTGTTGCCCGGTAAGGTTCAGTCGGGAGTGGTCGCCCAACCGCTGCTTGCCATGCCACGTGTCTGCGCCTTGAAATCACTCAGATGCTGGTTGGGAAGCTCGGCGAGTGCAAGGAGCACTTTCAAAGATTCGGCATGATGTCTACTTCACTCGGCTAACTAAGAAAGGTGCTCGGCAAGCTATGTAACTGCTCGCTAAGGCTCGGCCGATCGATGTCTCGCTATTCTAATGGCTTGACTTATTGGTATACTTACTGGCTAGGTCTAAAGTCATATGTTCTTACTAGATTACCTAGTGCTTATATGCAATTTTATAAAAAGTTTTAAGGAACCCCAATAAAACCAAATGGAAACAATTATGATATGCATGCTTGACTAAAAATAACAGTTGGGCTGTTACATTTATTTAATTGTTTAATAGGATACGTAAAAATTATATGAAAGGCTTTCCTGCCTAGCCTTTGCAGTAGTCCCTAGTTTTTGGATCTGATTTTTCTTTTTACATGTTTAATTTATTTTATTTTGCAAAAATAGGTGTCGCTGTAGAGTGTTTTAAAAAATGAGCACCCGCCATTCTATTCAATGGAGAGGAGAGGAGAGGAGAGAAAGAAAGAAAGAGAGCAAAATAGAAAGAAACAAGAGGAAAAACGAGACGAGAAAGAAAGAGGAAATGTAACGTCATTTTAAAAACCTAAAATCACGTGCCTTTGAGTTGCATTGGTTATAAAAACTATTTAAATTTGTAAAATGTTTTATCAAATGAAGTTTGCAAAAAAAAATTAGTTTAACAATTTGAAATATAAAAATAGTATATTTGACAATTAACTATGAAAAATATTAGTTTACTTTCTTAAGTTTGTTGGAGTGTACTTTCTCTTTGGTTCCTAGATTAGCCTTTTTCTTCATTTTCCTTTCCTTTTCATTTCTTCTCTCTAGCCGGTGGTCCCACATGTTCTTTTCCTTTCCTACCTCTCTCTCCTTAGACGACTTTCTCACCCTCTCGTTTTCTTCCTCTCGACTCCTCTCTATCTTCCTCTCCCTCTCAAATTCTTTTCTTGCAAGCTAAGTAGAGAAAGCTTCCTTCCTTTCCATCTATGAAAATCCCCTAAAACCCTCTTTCTCCATAGAAACCATGTCCTAGTATGGGATCCATCGACATCCTGCCAATGCTGACATCCTCCTCCCCATATAAACCCTTAACCGAGCTCTCTCCCCTACCCTTTCACCGTTCGTCAAATTTATCGTAGGTGATCGACCCTGCTCTTTATTTCTTTTATCGTAGCAAAGCACCAGGCATACCCTTTGTCCTGGAGTTCATAGTTGAATTTATAAACTCCGCATCAATGGAGCGAAGTGAAGATTTTTCAGCGAGGGAAGAGTACGATAAAGCTTCGCTACGGCTGCATGCGGAGGATCCCTCGCACAACAGGACAAAATTACATAGGTGATTATAGGAATGCCCTTATTTCTACAGTGGGGACCAGAGCATTACAAAGAAGGACATTGCCCCTCGCTATTCCTCCACACCGGGTTGAATACCTCACGGAGTTAGCCTTTAGCGAAGCCTCGAGCAAAGGATAGGCCTCCGCACCTCCGTGCGAAGGTGGTGTTGATGAGCCGGCTATCACCCCTCACTCTTGTTTTCTTGCTATCTTTAGTCCCAGCCACCGAACGAAGTATAGTAACAGCCAATAACGCACCGGAGGCAAAATGCGCATCACACCCCTCGATCCTCATGGCCCGAGTAATGCTATGTTTGTAGCAAAGGTATTATCCAAGAAATTAGGAAGAAATATTGAGGCATATGTAGACGATAACGTCATTAAAACCAAAAAAGAAAGTGAACACCGATAAGACCTGCAAGAGACCTTTGACATCTTTAGAGAAGCAAAGATCAAGCTAAACCCGCCGAAGTGTGTTTTCTGGGTTCGTAGGAAAGTTGTTGGCTTTTCATGGTTTCGTAGAGAGGTATAGAAGCAAACCTATAGAAGATAAAAGCGATAGCAAAGTATGAAGCAATGCTATTCGGTCTTTGGAAAACAAAGACGCTCAGAGCGCGAAGGATCATAATCAAAACAAACTCAAAATTAATAGCGGGGCATGTAAACAAAGAGTACCAAGCAGAAGACACAAAGATGGTAAAATACCTTGAGACAGCTAGATCAATGGAGAAACATTTCAAGGACGTGTTGGTGCAGAGTTAATTATTAAAAAAAATACCAAGGTTGTTAGTGGATAGCGAAGCACCCCCGCATCAGATGCAATCACATGATCTTGTTTGGCCGTTCGCAAGATGGGGGATAGACATGATTCGCTTACTATCAACAGCGCATGGGGGGGAGGGGAGAGGGGGAATGGATTGCTTTGCAGTAGTTGCCATTGATTATTTTTCAAGATAGGTCGAAGCTGGTCTCTAGTGAACGTGGCAGCAGCTGTAATGCAAAAAAAAAAAAATGTTCCAGCTCGTATTTAATTATGACATCTAGTTGAGGTGATTAATTATGACGAAAGCGTGAGGAGCCGGCCGGTCGGTCTTGGATGGGAGAAGTCAAGAGGTCCGGTTACTCTTGTACGTGCCGTGCTTTCGTCCATGCATGCAGATGCAGAAACAGGACCAAGACCAACGACTATTAAGGGTGTGTTTGGTAGCAGCGACATGGACGGTCCCGTCCAATACGATATCAATTTTTGTTTGGTTGATAAAAGATGGATCGGTCCGTCCCGTATCCTTTCGTCGTCTCTCCTAGTGAATACAGGCGGATGGATCCATCCCGAGCAAATCGATGAGTTGGGCTCGTCCATCTCCTCCTCGCTTGCTCACCGCACACTCTGCCGCCTCCTTCTCCTCGTCCCCGTCACCAGCCAGCTCGCCGTTGCCGCCGCGCCCTCTCCCACGCTCCTCCTCACCCCCTCTCCCCACGCTCCCCCTCCTCCTCCTCCTCATCCCCTCTCCCCACGAAGGATGGTGGTGTGGGGACGAGCGGGCGGCGCGGGGACGGCTAGGGACGGCCAAGCGGCGCGCGATCGTTTGGGGCGGCGCACGGACGCTGAGGACATATGGGGCTGCACGGGACGACCAGCGGCGCGACGGACGCTAGGGCGGCGTGGGGGACGGCTGGGCGGCCGGGGCGGCCGGTGAAGCGCTTTCCTCTCTCCCGACAGTAGCAGGCGGAGTTTCAGCAGCTCCGCCGCCATTAGCTACTAGCGACGAGGAGGAGGGAGGAAGTTACCTTGGCCATGGTTGCTGGGTTGGTGTTGACGAGGGAAGAGTTGTGGATGGCGAGTGCTGTTCTTGCTCACTCTCTTTCATGCTGGACGATGATAGATAAAACAAACAAAAACTCCATCATTAATTCATCCCTCATGGATATAACCCACGCCGAAAATCATCCTGGACGGTGCAGGATGAAGCAACCAAACACACCCTAACATGCATGGCGCGCTACCTTCCATCTACATACATACAGGGCACGACAAAGTATACACTCTCTCCGTCCGCGAAAAGTAGTTATTGATTTTTGTACACACGTTTGATCATTCATTTTATTCAAAAATTTTATTACAAATATGTAAAAAATATAAGTTATACTTAAAATATATTTAACAATAAACCACATCATAGCAAAATAAATGATATTTACATAACTTTTTTGAATAAGACGAATTGTCAAACATGTGCTCAAAAGTCAACAGCGTCTTCTTTTCGCGAACGGAGGGAGTATAATCATCGGCGCCACCAACCATCCATCAACCAACACCCTATTCCTATATGTACCCAAGTAGCACGCATATCTACCAGGATTCATGCCATTAAACAATATCGGATGCAGTCCAAATTGTTAGAGTCCCTAACAGTCCTTCTAAAATATTGTAGCATATATAGAAAGGGTGCTGGAGGGAAAAAAAATTGTACAGTATAGTGTAAATTGTGAAAAAAATTTAGAGAGATGGATAGAGAGAACATTAATAGTGTTTTAGAGAGGACATAGGGGGGTAGTGGGGATGCTCTTAATTCATACACAAATAGTAGATTGTAGTTGAAGAACGAAAATAATACTCGAAGTAGATGAACATCAATGTAGAGGAGAAATTTCTTTACCGCTATTCTTGTTGTGTGCGTACATCTCCTAACAAACGCCTTCGCTCTCCGTATGGCCCTGTCACTAACGGCCATAGATCTCCATGACCTGCGATGCAGAACATCCCACCCTTCCCACCATCCTCAGTCTTTCCAGCCATCCCATCAACTTCAACCAGCTGATTTCAAGCTGCATATTTCATAAGGAAAGCATGCCTCTCACCGGTTGCACACTATCACATTCATTTGACAACACGCAAGCAGGCATGACAGCAAGGCCTTCAAACTTAATTGATTCAAACCTGATTTCCTCGATGTTCAAGATCAGAGGGCCTTCAAACTTCATTTTGACCATCTCTGCTACCTTGAACTCATAGAAACCAACCTCGTACGTAGTTATACCAGCACAACGTAGATTCAGTGTAAGACGAGGAAGAGAAAACTGATGAGGAGCACAAATCCGAATAACCTGATGCCTCCTCGCACAGATTTTGTGGAAGAGAAAGGGCGGCACAGTGAGAGCATCGAGATGGGGAGGCGAGAAGGTGGTCTGGATGGTGACCACAGCGCCGAGAAGGAGAGGGCTTCTCAGCCCTCGTAATTACGGAGTATATTTACTTGAGAGTCGTTGACCATATGCACTAGTTTATGGATCCATACACTAGTGTTTATAATAAATAACTAAATATCTTTTTATACATACGAGACCATCATTTTGAATAGTATATATATCATAGTTCTAACTAGTAGGCTATGGAAGAGTAAGGCCGAACAGACATATGTCTCGTTACAAAAGATTTATCAAAGTTTGTGAATGCCAGCAGAACAAAAGATTATTAAAAAAAAAATCTCCGATGGCTATGTATCCATGCAAGAGACAACCGGAGGAAACCCTCTCCCGAAACCCTCTAGTCTCTCCAATCCTAGCAGCCCCTGCCGGTGGCGGCACGGCCGCCTCCGCCGCGGCCGGCCGGCCTACTCGTGCCGCCGCCGGCAGGACTTCCCGGCGCTCCCCTCCCCGTCGGCGTCTTCTCCACAAGGGTGGAGCTGTGAGGCGGGGGCTCTTCTTCTCCCTTTTTGCTTCTTCTTTTCCTCCGGCAGTGGCAGGCTTCTCCAGCGACGTCTGGCGGCTGCCGAGTGCTGGGCGGAGGCCTTCTCTCCTCCCTCGCGCTCAGATCTGGGCATGCTCGGCGGCGTTGTCGGCGGCGGCCCGGCGGCGGCCGTCTGAATCTTGCAGCCGACGGCGCGATGGGAGGTGCTGTGGTGGCTGCTCGTCGTGGCCTGCGGCTCGTCGCGACTCCCTCTTCGTCTTCGTCGGCTGCTTGCCGGCGGCGACGCCCGTGGCGGCGGCTCCCCGGCCGGCCATGGCTCCTGCTGGCGACGTGCTGCCGTCGATGGTGCGGTGGCGGCGTCCCTGCGGTCTGGGGCCACCAGATCTGGCAGTGACTTGCTCTCCGGCGGGTCCCTTGCGACGGCCTGCCCCGGTGGCGGTCCCTGGCGGTGGCTTGCTCTGGTGGTGGTCCTAAGGTCGTTTCCCTTGGGCGTTCTAGCGGTTCGTCGTCGGTGCTGATCTTGGATGGCTGAGCGGCTACTTCTCGTAATAGTGTCTTCATCTTTTGCAGTGGCTCCTATTTCAAACCAATGACCCGAGCCATCTTGGCATCGACTCACAGAATCGCTTACCTGTGTGACTCATCCCGTCTTCAGTTTGATCCTGCGGATTTTGGGCGTGTGCCTGTTGGCTTTTTCGCGACACTGTTGTCGTGGGTGTGCGACTGAAGAAGGTATGCTTGTCGCGGAGTTCGTGGCTGTTTGCAGTTGGTCAAGGTTGGGAGGTATGGCGACAACTGGCTTGGAAAGTTGGGGGAGGTAGCACTGGGGACTTTGTTTGGGTGGTGCTTTTTGGTACCAGTTCGTCAATTCTGGGGAGAAATCTCTAGATCTGGCCTTAGTTGGTTGTATCTGGCAATGATGGCAATGTTTGTCTTCTCCTTGTTGAAGGCATTGTCTGGAGTTCGATGGATTTCTCTACAAGGTGAAAACCTATGCTCTGGCCTTTGCTGGTTGGATCATGGCAGCGGTGGCACGCTTGCGTGTCGTTTCCTTCTTGGAGGCGTTGCTTTTGGAGGACCCTCTCGCGTTCTAGGTGTTGCTATGATGGGGCATGATTTTGAAGACTATGTTGTGGTGTAGTTTGCTTCGACGTGATATTTGTTGTCATGTCTTTTTTTTCTTCTATTATATCTTTAGGCTGTGTGCATCCTGGCTATGCAGAGGCCGGAAGTGTCTTAGTGTGATTGTATCTTCTCGACATAATTGTCTAAGATCAATAAAGCTTCCATTATCTAAAAAAATGTATCCATGCAAGCGATTGAAGCCGTCGAATGGAGAATTAGTGATTTCCATTGCATTTTGGGTAGAGTATATATAGTACACAAAGTGGGCCTGGCCCAATATACTCTAACATTCTCATGATCTGAGCGGCACACGGGCGTTGAGACCGAATAAGACAAACACAAAACACTCCCTATGGTCAAAACAGAGTGACCAAAGAAATAAAACCAATAGACAGATACACTCCCATGATCCGAATCGGTTGGTGCGGAGACATTCATGGACTGAACTCGAGGAAGATCGTCTTTGGGAAGGCCCTTGGTGAAGAGGTCAATCAGATGGGGACGACGTCGGGACATGCATGACGCGACATGTCCGATAGCAACCCGCTTCATGGACGGTGAAGATCGGTCTCGACGTGTTTGGTGCGCTGATGTTGCACCGGGTTGGTGGAGAGGTAGACCGCGCTGACGTTGTCGCAGTAGACGAGGGTGGTTTTCTGCCGGATCGTGGAGCTCTGAAGCGCAACCGCGGTTAACAAGCCTCGCCGACGCCATTGGCAACCGCGCGGTACTCGGCCTCCGCGCTGGAACGGGAGACCGTGTGTTGGCGTTTGGATGACCAGGACACGAGGTTGTCGCCGAGTAAGACGGCGTAGCCCGACGTGGACCTCCTAGTGTCTGGGCAGCCGGCCCAGTCAACATCGGTGTAGACAGTGAGGCTCGTGGTGGCGGAGCGACGAAGAAGAAGACCGAGCTCCAAGGTGCCACGAAGGTACCGCAAGATGCGCTTGAGAGCAGCGAGATGCGGTTCCCGTGGGTCATGCATGAAGAGGCAGACCTGCTGGACGGCATAGGTGATGTCCGGACGAGCGAAGCGCAAATCACGGAGTGCACCGCTAAGCCGCGATAGGGTCGCGTCACCAACCGAGGGACCGTGCTGATAACTTGGAGCTCGTGTCAACTGGAGTGGAGCAGGCTTTGCAGTCAGCCATGCCTGCACGATCGAGGATGTCGATGATGTACTGCCGCTGGGAGAGGAGGAAGCCATCCGACTGTGGAAGCACCGCGACACCAAGGAAATGATGCAGAGGCCCAAGGTCCTTGAGGGAGAACTAGTGCTCCAAAGCGCATAACCGCGGCGGCTCAAGAGGTCATCGAAGAAGCGACAAAGATAATATCATCGAAGTAAACCAAGAGATCTGTTGTCTCGGTGCCCTATTTGTAGATGAACAGGACGATGTCGACTTGGCCTCGACAAACCCAAGGGAGCGGAGATGAGATGCAATGGTCTTGTACCAAGCTCGAGGAACTCGCTTGAGTCCATATAGAGACTTCGCGGCGAGCAGACATGCCGAGGGTAGGGATCCATAAAACACAAGGTCGAAAGCACGAAGAGATGCCTCGCCGAGGAGTCCATGAAGAAAGGCGTTGTTGACACAAGTCGACGGATGGACCAACCGCGGAGATTGCCAATGAAAGAACCGTCCGAATGGTGGTCGGCTTGACTACGGATCAAGGTCTCACCAAAGTCCACTCTGTATATGTGTGAAACCGCTGAAGGACCCAACGAGCCTTATGTAGGTCAAGGGAGCCGTCGGTGTTGAGTTTGTATTTGAAGATCCACTTTCCGGATACCACATTGGCTCCGGTGTCGCGGTACAAGGTCCCACGTCTTTGTTGGCGCGGAGGGCCTTGAACTCCCGCTCCATGGCAGCCCGCCAATTAGGATCGGCGAGGGCTGCGCGCACCAACGTGGGCGGAGGCGGGAGCGCTAAGACATGTAGTAGGAGGCGGTCCGAGGGCTTGATCTGCTTGCCAGCCTTGCGACGAGTGACCATAGGGTGGTCATTGGTCGTGATAAAGAGCGGCCCTGGCGGGCAAAGAACTCGTGGAGGAAGTCCGACAGGGGCAGCGGGAGCCGGTAGAGGAAGAGCAGGCGCTGGAGGGCCCCCACATGCAACAGCCTGTGGGACAGGGCCGGCAGGGGCAGTGGGTACGGTGGTGTGTGACGAGGAGCCACGGCGTTGGTAGACCTTCAGAGGGACCGCGTGCGGTTGCCGGCCGTCTCGAAAAGCCTCGTTGGCAACAACACGTGGAACAAGACTAACAGGAAGCGGAGCCGAGTGGTTCGAGAGTGGACACCATCGCAACGACCTGGAGATGCACCGCCAGGGGGCGGTGGTGGCCGGGCGTAAACGATCGTCGTCGGTGCAGGGGCGGCCGACGTGACCGCCGTTGGGGCAGAGGTTGCCGTCGACGTACGTGTAGAGGAAGGTGAAACGCGGACTCCTATGGGGAGAGGAGGATCGGCGCAGTCGGTGAGAAAGTCGAGATCGTCCGGGGAGGACGAGTAGGAGGTGCTGGAGGTATACGGGAAAGAGGACTCGGCAAAGGTGACGTGATGGGATATGATGATGCGGTTGGACGCAAGATCCATACACCGATACCCCTTGTGATCTGGGGAGTATCCGAGGAAGACACAAAGAGAGGAGCGCGGCGCGAGTTTGTGGGAGGCTGTACTAGAGAGGTTAGGATAGCAAGCGCAACCAAACACGCGAAGGTGGGTGTATGGGGGATGGAATCCGTAAAGGGCATAGAAGGGGGTAGGCTCAGTGAGAGTGGAAGAGGGGCGCCGATTTATTAGATATGTGGCAGTGAGGAGAGCCTCCACCCAGAACGAGAAGGGAAGGCTAGCCTGAAACAGAAGGGAGCGCATCACGTCGTTGGTGGTACGGATGGCGCGCTCGGCTCTACCGTTCTGAGGTGAGGTGTAAGGACAGGACATGCGAAAAATGACACCGTGAGTGAGAAAGAAAGAACGAGAAGAGGAGTTGTCAAACTCACGGCCGTTGTCAGCTTGGACACACCTGACAGTGGTACCGAACTGAGTACGGACGTAGGCGAAGAAGTGAGAGATGGTGGGGAAGGTGTCGGATTTGATGCGTAGAGGAAAGGTCCACATGAAATGGGATCGATCGTCAACAACTATGAGATAGTATTTGTAACCTGAGACGCTAGCAACAGGGGACGTCCACAAATCACAATGTATTAACTCAAAGTTGTGAATGGCGCGGGAGGTGGAGGACTCAAAGGGAAGTCGAACATGTCGACCCAACTGGCAGGCATGACAAAGATGGTCGGGCTTAGAAGGACTGCAAGGAATAGCAGATGAGCTAGCTAGACGAGAGAGAGTCGCATGACCAGGATGGCCAAGACGACGGTGCCAAAGCTCCGTGGTGGTGGCGGCGGTGACCAGTGCCTGGGGAGGTGGGGTGGAGGTGTGAAACGGATAAAGATCTCCGGAGCTGTTGCACCTGGCAAGTATGCTCCCAAATCAAGATCCTCAACCGGCTGCATCAAGGGGTCAAACTCGACGAACAATCGATTATCAACGATGGAACCGACGAATGTAATCAGGTTTTAATTATTTGAGGGGTGACAAGGACATTACGGAGAGTGAGATCGCCGTGGGTGTTGGGAAAGATGAGACTACCAGTGGAGGTGACCGGCAGACGTGTCCCATCACCAACAATGATGTTGGTCGGTGAGTGAAAAGTAGGTGGACGGGAGCTGGAAAGGGTATCGGTACTGGAAGACATGTGTGAAGTGGCTCCAGAGTCCATGTACTAAGGTGCGTGAGTGGGAGCTACTACAGGAGCAGGAGCGGTGCATGCGGCCAGGGCGTATGCCATCTGCGGTGTCCAAGTGGAAGATGCGGAGTCTCCTGTGTCGACGGAGGGAAAAAGATGGATGAGGACCTCAGGTGGCAGGTGTGTCAAGGCAGCGACCACGGCTTGTTCGGCGGGGGCGATGTCGCGAGGAGATCGAGGCGTGTCTTGGACGGTTGCGATGCCTTGGAAGGTGCTCGTGGGCCATGGCGGCGCTGTCGGACGCGATCCGACACGCGTCGGACGCCGTCCGGCCGGCACTGAAAATCGGTCGAACGCCGTCCGAGGCGGGCGGACGCCGTCCAGCGCGCCAGGCGCCGGGAAGGAACGGGCGAGGCGGGCGCGTGGCGCCGCGCTGTGGGAAGGAGGTGCGGCGGGGCCGTGGCACGCGGTGGTGGCGGCGCGCGTGGCGGGCGAGGCGGCGCGATCGGACGGGTCTCGGGTTCCGTCGGACGGGTCCGAGGCCTGCGGGCGGCGAAGTGGCGGCGCTGCCGGACGGGTCCGACGCCTAAATGGCGCGGTGGCGACGCTGTCGGACGGGTCCGATGCCCGCCGGACGGGTCCGGCGGCGCCGCCCGGTTGAAGAAGGAGACGGGAAGCGGCGCGGCGACGCTGCTCGACGAGGCGCGCGGCGCGCGGCTCGGACGGGCGCGGGAGGTCGTAGCCGACGGAGAGGAGAGCCACGCCGCCGTGGTGTCGCCTCGCTGTTGGATCGGGGCGGCCGCCGTCGTCGGGGCGAGGAGGCCGGGCGACGACCGCCGGGAAGGGCGGCGCCGGAGGGGAAGCCGCTGGCCGAGGCGGGTCCCAAGCCGTCGGCAGTGCTCGGCGCCCATGTCGGCTCCAAGAGTTGTGGGAGTTAGCGCGGTTGGGCGCGACCGTGCTTGGAGGGATAGGGATGGCGCCGGGAGGCGGGCGCCGGGCGGGAGGAGGTGGTCGCCGGCGGAGGGCCACCGGCGGCGCAGCAGAGGGGAGAGGGAGGCCTAGGAGCTAATGCTCTGATACCATGTCGATTGGAAAATTAGTGATTTCCATTACATTTTGGGTAGAGTATATATAGTACACAAAGTGGGCCTGGCCCAATATACTCTAACAGAAGCGAACCATAAACCTCGTCGTGACCGTCAAAGCTCGGATCATCCTTTTCGTGGCACATGTAGCGGTAGACATCATGACCACCATCTAAAATAGTGTGAATATGACATGTTAGTGTCATCTAAACATTGGATAGTTAATACTCTTCCTAATGCATTTCGTGATAAAGGCTTCAATAGAAGGATGGAATTCTTTTACTTGCATAAAGCCAATTATAAAAATATTTATACAACCCTATCTAGCTCATTTTTTGTTGATTAATCTTGAATAATCAGTGGGGTCAAATCTATCTAACAGCCATTCTTAATAACCAACTACGCACTTACAACCATAGCCTTACCCTTATGTCATTCCAATCAGACTAACATATCAAATCACCCTTCTCAGCACTCGCCATCTTATCCAGGAGCGATCTTCCGTTTGTGGGCCACACATGCCGTGAGGTACCCGGTTTTGACTTAAGAGGGTTGCACACCTAATCTAGTCTCACGGCTCTGGGTTGCCCGATCTTAACCTAGGAGGGTTTTTGACCCAAACTTATCTCACGACCCTGAACTGCCTGGTCTTGACCTTGAGAGGTTGCCATCCCAAACTAATCTCATGGGCGCATGATGTGTGGTCCAATCACCGTTGGGACGATCCAAGCCAGTCACTCAAGAGTTGGTTCAAGGTGCCTCCGTAGAGCACACCACTAGCGGCCACGTGTTGTGTTAGAACCACTCCTTGATGGCAGCATACTGCTACGTTACTCCGCGCTCCTCCTAGGCAAGCCTACGTTCTACACAACACAAGGGCCCTTCTAGACCAGGTTCTCACATTCACCTCCGGAGAGTGAAGCATCTAGGCCCCTCAATTTTTGGTTTTGGTAACGATGTGAATGATCGAGATGTACCCTAGAGGGGGAGTGAATACGCTTTACAAAATTTGAACAAATTTAAGCACAACAGAAAGATAATATTAGATGTTCCGATGTATATATCGGATAGTTCGATATGGATTGGACTATCTGATATTGAATCAGACTAACCGATATTACTGAAATTATGGTTTAGAGACCCTTATCAATTTTAGAATACCATCTGCACCAAATAGGGTTAGAGAGCAATAAAGCAAGAAAATCAAGAGTACTAAGAACCAAAGCCACAAAGAGACGCATAACAGTTGTTCTTGAAGTTCGGATCTTTGAGGAGATCCTACGTCTTCGTTGAGACAGTTCTATCACACTTGAGCCGGGGTCCCTCTTGACCCTTTGCCTCACGTGTTGCACTAAACACTCTCGGTTTCACTCTTTTGATCCTTTCCTTTCAGAGGCGAATCCGACCTTCACAAACGTTCTTCGTCCACCACACCAAGTCTCGGTGGCTCAAGGAGAACTTCTAGTCGTTTAGAAGCCCTCAAACTCCAAAAGTAACAAATCTGACAGAAAACCAACTTGGAGATGAGAACAAGTGCACAAGGATGAAGCTTGATCGACACACATCACTCGGATCTAACTTCACTTCTACAAGGATGCAATCAATGAAGTTTGGAATGATAGAGAGGGGGAAGGTGAGGCTCGGGGTTGTAATAAAAAGCTTAGCTCAGAATAAATGTGAAGGGCAACCTTAGCTCGTGGGGAGGAAGAGGGGAATAAATATCCCCACCCACCAACTATCCGTTTGAGTCTGACAGACATCGGATAGTCTGATGTGAAAATGGGATAACACTCAAAGCAATGGCTAATTTGCTAACTCTGGAGATGTCCAAATCGAAATACGTCAAGAGGAATTTTGGACGTATCATATAGTCCGATAAAATTATCGGATAGTTCGATATTTTTGCGTGCTACAGACAGAGTTGGATTGGACCAAGCATTGGAACATCCGAATAAAATATCGGATACTCCGATAAAAATATCGGACGAACTCGAGACAGAGAGGGTCAGATCGGACCAAGGAGAATGTCTGGTTTGTATCGGATAGTTTGATGTAACCATCGGATAGTTCGATACGAATTTAAAGCAAAGACCCTCAATTTTGATTAGTGGATAGACTTTGTCAATATTCATCAACATTGAGTACTTAGACCATATAAAAATGGTTTTTTGTCGCATCCCTCTTAATATTACAGGGTGTCCTTAGACTCAAATTAAAATTTAAAAATCTAGGTCTAAACACTATGCACAATCTTCTTCTTTTATCTTAGATGACTCCATGAACATCTCACATTCTTTTTCACAAGACTAAAATATGTTCATAAACTCATTAAACTCATTAGTCTCTTAATTGTCCGTCATTGATCACCACAACTCACATATAGTCTAGATGCTCTTTCATGATGACTTGCTAAAGATCGAAAGTGACCCACTAAAGAGTATTATGGCCCATTTTATGGGTTTTATAATTGGTGGTGGCATCAAACTTAGTTTTTTAAGACTAAAGATATTTAGCTAGCTTTTGTCTGACGCAGCTGAATTACGGTTAAGCGATAACAACCTCTCCACAAATTGATGATATAAGTTCGTAAAAAAAAGTACTTCCTCTGGTCACAAAAAGAAGTCGCCGAATTACGGTTAAGCGATAACAACCTCTCCACAAATCGATGATATAAGTTCGCTAAAATAAGTACTCCCTCTGGTCACAAAAAGAAGTCGTCGTTGACTTTTTGACATGCCTTTGACTATTCGTCTTATTAAAAAGTTACATAAATATTATTTATTTTGTCAGGATTTCGTTTATTATTAAATGTATTTTAAGTATGACTTATATTTTTATATATTTGAACTAAATTTTTAAATAAAACAAATGGTTAAAGACGTGTCAAAAGTGAACGACGACTTCCTTTTGTAACTTAAGTCTATAACTAAAAATGAAAAGTGAACAGATAAGGATGCAGGCAGCAACTTCCACGTCGTCTCCGTCTCGGTCTCTGTCCATAATAAACGGATATGCCTCCGCACCGCCCGTCGTGCTCCCTGTTAGACAACCACGCTACCGGGTGTAGTCCGAGGTTGCCTAGCAGTGCGTAGATCGTAGACGACGAAGAACAATCACAGATGAACACAGAGATGTAGGAGAGGAAGTATTCTTTATTGCTTTCTGTCGTGTACATAATAGATTGAAACCTCTCCTGTTTATGCTTGGTGCTAGGGTTTCGGCTTGGTCCATACAAGTAGGTCCCACCCCTTAGCCGTGCCGGGCCCAAGGCTGGCCCGTGCTCGGGCGTGGTTCCTCAACACTCCCCCTTGGACCTTGCCGCGTGATGCATATGCCCCAAAAACTCCACAAAAACCCAGTGGGAAAAATGTTGGAGAAAGAGTACATAGCATACGCTTGATGTGCGCACGGATTTGCCTCGTTAAAAACCTCACGTGAGAAACTTCATTGAAAACTCACTTAAGGAAAAAAGAGTACAGATCCACCCAACGTTTCTTCATAATTCATGCATTCATTCATTCAAGTTGGGTACTCGAACTTCATGTTCGAGATTTCAATTCATAATATGTGAAGTTTCTCCCCCTGAATTCTACACTTCTCTAAGTCTTCTTATTCCAATTCCTTTCACACATCTTTCCAAAGTAGATGTAAGGAGTGACTTATTAAATAAGTCTGCTCTATTCTCAATTGACTTAATGTGCAGAAAACTGATTCTTTACTTGGGGTTCATATACTCAATAGATTTCTCTTCACATATCCAGTCTACAATTGTGCGACACATGCTGCATTTCTTTCATAAATGATATTAGGGGTTCATTCAGCGTGTAATCCACATGACTGAAAATGTGGAATGACCTTCTTCAAAGCCATGCATATTCATAATAGGTTTCATTCATTGCTATGATTTTCGAGTGGTTTGTCGACATTGACACAAAAGTCTGCATTGACGACTTTTACTTAATTCCAATTCTTACCACATAAGAAACATATTCATATACATACCTTGGTTCTTTCATTCCAAGATTTCTCTTTCTTTAGAGGTATCGGGAGATGTCCTTGATTCTTTCAAATGCCCTTCTTGTGCTCTGCATTATACTAAGTTGATAAAATTAACGGCAACTGCAACGTACAGCCGGCAAATGCATTGTACTGCCGTATGCTATTCATGAGGTATATGAGCCATTCAAATTCTGATAGAGAACTCCATGTTTCTGAACATCCTCCCCCTCATCCCTAGGTCTGTACAGGTCTAAGTCTATAAGAAATGACCGACCAACCATTGGGTTTTCGTGGATACACCTTCTCAAAATCAAACCTTTACAACACGATCAACGTATGGGTTGACTGGTGTAGCGAGATTCATTTGGCATATGCTCAAGATGTTAACCCAAGCTACAATGGCCAATCCATTCATCTCTTTCTCATACATCAAGTATGTACTTTATTCTTTTTCTTCAATCTGTATGATAGTGTAAAGGATTACACAATACAGATTTCTATTCGCTCTATATTGGTTAAGGACAATGATACTCATGTATCTTCATATAAAAGTTCATCCAAGTCTCTTTCCAATTACAACATCCATTCAATTCATTTTCTTTCTCAACTTTCAGTTGAGTACTGCCATTGAGATTAAGGATATCTAAAGGTTACACCACTCATGACCGAGGAATAAGTTTCTTCATAAACAACGCAAAGACGCTGAGTGAAACATTTTACTACCAGCTTTGCTTTGTACCATACCACTTCATTTTTTTTACTTCTCCTTACGAACAAAGGCCCACGGGGCATACACGAGGGAATGTGCGGCGTAGAGGCCTAAGCACTTCTCCTTTGTTCAGAGAATAGTTCCGCGGTGATTGCCTTCTTACATTTTTTTCGGTCCAGTCGTGTCTTACACTCAAAAGAGATATGCAGGCTCAGGATCGAGTTCAATTGTTTTGGCAATATTCTTTGCAAAGTATATGTCGACATTGGCTGTGATTCTATTCATATATCCTCGGAGTGCACAGAGTTTATGGCTATTTTTTCATGGGGTGCTTCGTGCACTTGTGCTTCTTGCACCATCACTAGCTCTGCACCGCTAATTTCCAATCGCGGGAGCAAGGACCTTTAGATGGTTGCCGATGTGCGCATTCACATGCTCGTCTGCACGCCATTCGGCACGCTCGTTTGCATGTCTTTCGGCTTCTTCTTTAATTCTTTCTTCTTGTACCGTAAATTAAAGCGGGAGTGCCTCGCTAGCAGTGTCGCTCACCCCTGTGTCTCAACTGCTCCCTTCTATTTCCTTTCTTTTGTGGGGCATTTTCGTGACCGGTTGTGACAAGTCCTCATTACCCTTTTTCTCCGGACGTCTCCGAGTACTCCGGTTTGAGAATCCAGATTCATCGCCTTTTTCTTTGAGGCCTCTGAGCGCTTTGAGGGTGCCGCTCGATGCCTTCTTTGGCACTTCAACCCTCTCTGGTGCATTGCTGTCAGTAATGCGACTTGATCACATCCTTCAAACCACAAAAATGATTAGGCAGTTCATTAATTTCTTAAATGCTTTAAAATTCATACTAGTGCGGCTAATGCGCGGGAATGCATTAGTGGTGTCCGAGGTTAGCCACATATTTTTCCCAAGATTCTTCTTTTCGTGGTTCTATTCTCCCCTAATGACGGGAATTAATCCTCAGTTATTTTTAAATTCATTGCAAGTGTGGTATAGGTACATAAAACTTGCATTCAAAATTGAGAAATTTCTTTTCTTTGCACTAGTCGGATGTTGTGGAACTACACGTCCCTTGCATTAATAGATAAGGGCTGCTTATCGGGCTTCTATTTCTTTATTCAATATATGACAACTCAGCAAGTGCGGCCGGACATCTCTAATCCATGACGCTCGGATATGAGATATATAGTGCTCTTCTTTGGTATTCGATACAGTTCAATGATTATCGATCAGCTAGCATTGTCCTTCTTACTTTGGAGTTCATAGTAATGATCAGATAATTTATTCTTTAATTCTTATGATCTGCGAGATCAGCTTCACGAACATGTGGTTTATGTAGAGAATAAACTCATGCCTTACCACAAGGAAGCAATTGTGAGCACTAGAATGTCGTTAATGTCCTTGGCAAGGGTCTGATACTCCGCTGAACCTCTCCTAGATGCATTCTAGGCAAGGAGAAAACTCGACTTAACCTTTAATAGGAGAGTGCCCGTTCATGCTTCAGGAAATTCTTATACTAATGCTATGTCCTTGCGAGTTGATTGCACCTCATCTTTTATATAATTGAGATGGCAATTCTACGATGCCAGATGGAAGAGATTAGAGCTTCTAAATACATTCTAATGTAGTATAGCCCAAATTCAAATGGAGAGGGGAAATTCTAATATTCTTTACTCACATCCAAAATGCTTCACAATGCATAATAATTCTTTTGCCATTCTTCATTGGTCTCAACGCGGAAACCGTCGACATGGGTGTCTTTCAAATTTAAGAGAGTTCAAATGGATTCCGGGTAAAACAATGCTTCTTTAAAGTGCTGATGTAAGACCCATAGAATCTTATGTCGTCTCTTAAAATTTATTGGTGTTGCTAAACTACCAACAATTCATATCTTTATAGGGCACTACACTAGTTCTATTCATAGTTGCAATCAGGCAATGGCAATATTCATAATTCTTATAATTCAAATATTGACTGCAACTTCAAAGTATATATTGGAATATAGGATAAATTCATAATGAACATGAGAATCAAGGTTTGCTCTTCAAGAGCTTCAAATTCTTCATACTAAAATTCATAAATGTCTATTAGCGACCACAATCTGCAGGGAGAAGACTAATAGTGCAACTCTTGCATAATTAAATGCTACAATTATGCACTTTTTCTTAGCGTCAATTCTATTTGTCGAGATCTTCTCTTTTTTTATTCACTTCTTGTGACTTCAATTAAGAGGCGGTGCAAAGTTGTCTCTTCACAGGTATATTCTACCAAAAGGTTTCTTTTCTAGCCACAGTGAGACACCTCTACTGCTTTGAAATTCTTTTCGGTCTAATAAGCCGCAATTTCATCAACGGGTTTGCGGCGGATCTTCGACCAATGCCCCTAAATATCATATTTATAGCACATCTTGACCTAGTGGTCATGTGGCTTGCATTATGTGACTTTATTCTTATATTCTATGTCATTTGGACAATTGACTTTCTTTTCTAGGTCAATTTATATAATTTCCCTTCTTTCCATTCTTCCAACGAATGGGCTTTTCACCCCTAGTAGTTGCTCTAATTGCACTGAGGTGAAAAGTGGGAGGTACAATCCCCTCGTTTGTGATCTTGTCACATAGAGAGGGATCGTAATTCTATAGTCTGCAAACCTTATGTGCACCAAATCCTGTTATACTTATGGCAGGATAGCATGCTTGAGCTTCATAAGCCACTTCTAAAGTGTAGCACATAGCATCAGTGTGCTCCCCCTCAACCATGCATGCAAATTTTGGTAAGGAGATGGTGTCTAAGAAAGTGCAGTGTTTCGTTCTGCTCATCGGTAGGTTTCTTTCCCTTACAAGGACCTAAACCGATTGACAGTGTTGGGTTTATAGGGACCGAATACAATCATCACGTCCTATGTCCAAGTGAGATAATTCAGGCCACAAGGGGCTAATTTTTCAAATTCATAAATTATGATACCCGACAAGTTCATATTTCAAAAGTCATTCATAAGATTACTATAAGTAATCTAATGGGGAGAGTGGTGCTAGACAGACTTCAAATAATAAATTCTCATGTAAATCCAATATTTCTACTTATATGCCATTACCAATTCATATAATAAACAGGCAAATACTGATAATTACAAAGCAAATTCAAGAGATAATTGCACAAAAGTAATTAACAGTAGCTAAATAAGCTTGCAAATTCAAAACCGAGGTCAAAATTTGAACTCCCAAGGTGTTTCTATGCCTGAATATATGCTTTCTTCAATTTCTGCTAATTCCAAGGGGCTTTATGGAATTTTCAATGCTTAGAAAAAGCTAAGTGCAATTTACATAATTCTCAGGGGCTTTCTGCAATATTCTTTAAATTCAGAAAATACTTCATGTAATTTTCAAATGTTAAGGATTTTTCTGTAAAACAATAGCCTAGAAAATTTCTCATAATTTCTTGGAAATCCAAGGACTTATTCATAAGATTACAAGGCAAACAGATTTTATTCCCTATTTTTTCGGTCTGCCCCGGCCCATTCTTTTATTTTTTCGTCCGACTGCTCAAACCCATTCAAGAGCCTATTTCATATTTATTTCATGTCTAACTCGCGCCCTTCTTTTCATAAAATTCGGGGTCAAAGTGTAAATTCATAATTCGGAAAAATACACATGCAATTCAAAAAAATTCAAACCCCATTCATTTCCTTTCTCCTTTCTTCTCTTTAATTCATTAATTCACTTCTGGCCAGCAGACCTTCTTTTTTTTTTCTTTAATTCTATACTGCGGCCCAACCCCTGTTCTTCTTTTTCCTTTTCATTTCTCTTTGCCCATTCGGCTGCTTCTGGGCGTTCAGCGAGGCAAAGAATACCTGGGGGGCAAGGCTCATTGAAAAAGGGGCGGCGGCCAGAGAGGCTTCTTGTGGCGACAAAGGGCTCTTATAAATAGGCGTTCGGTCTGCAAGGCATTGCAAGGGGGCAGAGGCCTGGTATGGGCGCCCCAACAGATGTGGCGGCCCGGTCGAAGCGGCGACCCATCTACGCGGGCGGTACAGACGCGGTGGCTCACCAGCACGAGGGCGGCAAAAAGCGGCGTCGGCGTCGAAGCGAGGCGTGGCGGCCTTCGTGGTGGCCGTGTGGGGCCGCCCACGGCCGCAGACGGGCACCGGCGGCTAGGGTTTCTAGCCGCCGAGAATCTTGGCGGCGCGGCGGCCGGCAGGGCAGGGCGCTGGCGCTGCGCGCTGCCGCAGATGGCGGGCGGCGCGGAGCAGCGCGGAGTCGCCGGCTGGGCGCGGCGCGGTTGGCGCGGCGCGCTGGCGCAAGACGGCGAAGCGCGACACGGCTCTTTGACGGTGGTGCGGTATCGGCTTGGCGGCGACGCAGACGGCCTTCTTCAACGGCACCGGTGCACTTGAGTGGCCTTCTTTTCTTTTCTTTGCATGTGTTCGTCGCTGATCCAAAGGACCAACGGTTAGATTCAACAGGATCTTCGAGATCCAAGCCAATTCTTCAACAGATTCAAACGGGATTCCACGGTAAAAACTGATCTATACCTTCGATGCTTGCGGCAAAGATGGGATGCGCGAACTATCGCGTAGGATAGATCAACGGGTCCCAACTAGGCCGACGGAGGGACGAAGATGCGATGTCGTTTCGTCGCGACCGATCTCGGCGTCGCTAAATCGAGCTTCGGTCGATAACGTGTTAGACAACCACGCCACGGGTGTAGTCCGAGGTTGCTTAGCGGGCGTAGATCGTAGACGACGAAGAACAATCATGAATGAACGAGAGATGTAGGAGAGAAGTATTTTTATTCTTTCATCATTGTGTACATAATAGATCAAACCTCTCATATTTACGCCGCCAGGATTTCGGCCACCCATATAAGTAGATCCCACCCCTTAGCCGTGTCGGGCCCAAGGCTGGCCCGTGCTCGGGCGTGGTTCCTGAACACTCTCCACCAAAAAAAAAAAAAAAAAGACCAAACCCGCGTTCCCGTCGCGCGGTTCGTTCGCCTCCGTGCCGACTACCGACTCGGCGACGCCACCGACTCCGCCCCGGCCTCACCGACCTCCGCCCTCTATATAAGCGCGCCCTCCACCCCCTGCTCCTCTCCCCTCATCGCAGACCGCCTCCCCATATCTCTCTCCGCCGGCGGGCGCGCCGCAGGTAAGGTGGGACAGGTAAGGCGTCGAGTCCGTCCTCTCTCCGGCGCATGGTGCCCCGAGATCTCGCGTTTGGGGGCCGATTGGTAGTAGATCGCTGCTCTCGCCTGTCTCTTGGTGATTTCGTCCCCCGGATCTCGTTCTCCTAATCCAGCGTACGCTGGGTTCGCTCTCTTAAGGTGGATTGTTGATCGTTGCTGTCGCGTTGATTTAGGGTTAAGATTTTATTTCGTCCCTGATGATTTATGTCTTGTTTAGATTTTTAATGCTCCGGTTTCGGCTAGTTCTGATGGATTGTTGATTGGTGGTCTGAGTTGGTTGGTTTGGTTCGCCTGCCAGATTAGATTGGTGGTTTGAGATGAAGCGGAATTAATTGGAAGTTGGGTGGTTTGGATTCGCCTTGATATGATTGGTCTGTTCAATATCTTCGCTTAACGATCTTGATTAGGCTGCTTACCTCTGGTGAAAATTAGGATGGGATGCTTGATGTCCAGGACAGTCTAGCTGCTTGGTGGTCTGCGCTTTTTTTGGCATCAAGGTTCCTTCATGATCAGCAAGGTTCCTCGAATACTCAGAATCTTCACAGCACTTCAATGTTAGCCTCTGCACAAAATATTGACATGATTGGGAAAGATTTTTTATATATATACTGGGAAAGGTTTTCATACATATGCTCTTAGATTTTGTCATGATTGGGAAGGTTTTCTTATATACTCTGCAATTTTTCCAGCACTTAATAATGTTAGCCTACTAGGAATATTTTGATGACATGATCAGAAAGAGTTCTCTTAGATAAACTCAGAATTTTGACATGTTTTTATTTTTTTCAAGCTATATCTATCAGATTATTTGAAGGACATATTGCAAGTGGACGTCACATATTCCATGGCTTTTATATAGTGGATATATATCGAGTTATATTCCATGGTTTGTACACAGTGCTATGTCCTTAAGTCTGGTAGAGAGGAGCTTAAACAGTTCTTAATTTTTTGAATTGCTTGGAGATGATTCTACGGTGGCATGCGCTCTTTAAATGCTTACGGAGGTGACTCTGCGGTGTTGCTTTTTAATGTCACCTTTATTCTTCATTTTGGTTTGAAGATTTCTTTAAAGAAAATTGAAGTGATGTTCTTTGGATCTCTGTTACCGGTTGCGGCTATATTAGTTTCTTAGTGCCAGTGGTATATTAAGGGGTCAAGTTAGATGGGTTTTGAATAGGTTTTGGATCCTGCTTCCATCTATGGTATGAGATTTTGGCTTTATTTAGATCGTGTGCTCATTCCCTCATGTCTTATGGTTTAGGGTTGTTTTACTAAAGTTGGCTTTATTAAGTTTCGGCTATTATTTTTTTTTCAAGTGGTATATTAATATGTCGGTGTAAATATTCTTTTCACTGTTTTGAATTTTTTCTTTCATCTTTACATGGGCTTAACTGTTATAATAGATCTTAAGGTTTGTTCCTTATCTCGCTATTGTGAACTAGTGGGAGTGTTGATACAGTGTCCTAATATATCGGTAACACCTTGTAATTTATACTTCGTGTTAGACTTGTCTTCTAACTTACTGGTATGGTTTTAAGGTTTTGTTTTATAATCTTTCTGCTGCTTTGATTTAGGATTATGATCTTAGGGTTTAGCCCTTATCACTATGCTCTTGCTGCTGGGTTATGCTTTTAGGGCTAGCGACTTAACATTCGTAATCTTGCTTCCGCATTGGTTGCTATGATTTTAGTTGATCTGGCTAATGTGTCTTGAAGTTGTGTGCAGATGCTTTTGCCTCAATTTGGGATTTGATGGTCTGATTAATTAATTTGGTTACCATGCAATCTTTGGACATGAGCTGAAACATAATTGATTAAAGGTTGTGTGATTTGGAGTCATCCTTGCAGCCATTGGTCTGTTCGATTCAATGTCGTCGGGTTGCAATTTCTATTAGGATGCTTACCTTTTGTGGTGAAAACTTGGATGTCATGCTTGTTATTGAGGACTATTTGGATGTTTCGTAGTCTTCAGGTTTTTTATACTTATCATGTTCCTTTATGATTTCATCAAGGCTCCTTGGAAGAATTTGACGTGATTGGAAAGGGATTCCTTATACATACTCAGAATTTTCATAGCACTTCTATGCTAACAAATTTTGATATGGTTGGAAGAGTTTATCTTGCATATAGTCAAATTCACAACATTTGGAAGTAAGCTTTTATTTCATCAAGCTATATGTCATTATTTGAAGGTTTTGTTAGATCATTTGAAGGTTATCTGAAGCTATCAGAAATACTAATTGGTTTTTTAGCGTGATATGACGTGAAGTCTGTGATAGAGATGAAGATCCTTCCTTGGTTAGTTTGAACAGTTCATAATTTTTTGAATGGTTCAGATGCTTATGGTGCAATGGTTTTTTAATTTCACCTTCCTTGTCAGTTTGGTTTGAAGATAAAAGGTTCTCCCGAGTCATTTGCTTTACGAGCTGAGAAGGGTTCCCTGTGTTGGTTTGCTTTGCTAAGTTGCAGCTATTATTCGTTTCTCAAGTGATATGATAAGGTGTGCTGGTAGAAGATAAAGGTTCTCCTGAGTCGTTTGCTTTATGAGCTGAGAAGAGTTCCCTGTCTTGGTTTGCTTTGCTAAGTTGCAGCTATTTGTTTTTCAAGTGATATGCTAAGATTTGCTGTTAGATTATGATATGCTTACAGTGTTGACTTTAATGTCACCTTATTTGGTCAGTTTGGTTTGAAGATAAAGGTTCTCCCGAGTCATTTGCTTTATGAGCCGAGAAGAGTTCCCTGTGTTGGTTTGGTTTGCTAAGTTGCAGCTATTATTTCTTTCTCCAGTGGTATGCTAAGGTGTGCTGTTAGATTATGATACTCTTACAGTGGAGTGTAGAGTGTTTTAACTTATCAGTTGGTTGAGGGTGTTGTAATGTAATTTATGATTCCAGTGTTGGGTTTAATATTAATATTATTAATTTAGCATTCTTGCTGCTTGCATTCTGTAACAAAATATATACAAAAGTATATTTGTTGTAATCTATTTGCCCTATTGGTATAGCTTGCATAGTGTGAAGTTGCAACAAAAATAATAAGTTTCTTCGTGCTTGAAAATTTCAGCATGGTTGTACAAATTGAATTAGTTATTATTTATTGTTTCTTGTTTTATATTTGTTCATATCATTTTATTATTTGTCATTTTAGGACGTGTATCCAATTTCAATTGGCTACTAAGGGCATTCACTATAACAGTCCCTGATGTTTGCCTGGCTATCACTTCACATCAGAGAGATGTATTATGATTAGAACTTAGAAGACTATGCATGTTGCTGATATGTCCTTCAGAATGGGACTGGCTGTACGCCCTGGTTCCTGGTCGATGACCAGCAGCTGGGCGCGATGCAGACGCCGTCGCTACCGAGAGTGGTCGCCGGCGAAGATAACTTGGCTATAACGGAGCCACCGACCGGATTCGCCCGCACGCCTAGATCGGTATTTGGTGGCAGCACAAAAGCGTGCTCTTTTCTCATTTCTCCCTTTTATTCTTGCTCCCCGAGCTGATACACTCGCTAACAAACTCCTAACTAAACGCTCTGAGATGTGGATCACTCCATCGACCAGCGGCTAAGCCAAAACCCAACTAACAACGATTTGAAACCCCGTAACTAGGAAAACGAAAACAAACTAACAACTTCAGCTAAGAACTCGACCGCCATGCCACGCTTTCTGTAATAAACGTGGTCCGCGATCAATACTCCTCGACAACAAGCTTGTCCTCAAGCTTGCAATCTGGATATGAACGGCGTGGGACAACCGAGATCCACCCATGTAGCCTCCTCTTGAGCTCTCCTTCCCAATGAACAAGAAATTGGCGGTGTCCACGTAAAAAGCTACCGAGCCATGAGCTTATGTGGAGTTGGACGGATGGTGAGGTTGGACATTCGACATGCTCTGGAAGTGGTGGTGCGGTGGATGGAGGAGTACCCTTGAACGGCTTCAGAGCGGCGACACATGGAAGACATTGTGGATCCGAGCACCGCCGGCAGCGCCAAGCGATGCGCGACGCCACCCACCCGAGCTGCGACCGGTAAGGGCCAAAATAAGCGGGCGAGAGCTTGTGGTGAGCCTTGTTGCCGAGGATAGCTGCTGTGAGGTTGAAGCGCAGCCAAACCCAATCTGCATTTGGAAGGAAACCTCGCGATGGCCATCCCGAACCGCTTCATTCGTTACGTGCTTGGAGAAGATGATGGCGAGCCCGAGTCGGCGGCGCTCTCGTCCACTAGGGAACAGCGATCATCGCATCAATGGTGGTAGCACCTTCGAATATGGCACCAATCGGGAGGAGCTCGTCCATAGACTAGCTCAAAGGTGACATCCAAGTCCAAAATGATAAGAAGAATTGTAGCAGAATTCCGCCCAAGGTGGGACCATGAGGAGGATTGTCGGTGGCGAGCGGCGGAGGTACATTTCTATGTGCGGTTAACAACCTCTGCTTGTCCGTCGATGCATGGATGATAGGCTGATGACATGAGAAGGCTTGTTCCACACCTCTTTATGAGATCGTGCCAAAAGTATTTGGTGAAAACAGGTCTCGATCGAGACAATGGTCTCGAGCACTCCATGAAGCCGAACTACCTCATTAAAGAAAACATCAGCCCACCGGGCATGTAAGTCATCCTTGAGAGCTATGAAATGACCGTGATTTGGACAGACGGTCAACGACCACCAATAAGGTTGACATGCCATGAGACTTAGGTAGCCCAACCACAAAATCCATCGAGATATCGACCAAATATGCAATGGAATGGGGAGAGGTTGGAGAAGACCAAAGCGATCGAGTAATCGATCTTGTGTTGTTGGCGAGATCACGATTCAGCGATGTATTGCTCCACGGTTTGGCGCGCCCTCCCAATAGAAATGTTGTTTGACCCGTGGAAAGTCTTATGAATCCTTCATGAGTCAAGTCATGATAAGTCACGTGATCCGCCTTCCCAAGTCCAAAGTCGAGGGATGAAGAGACGGCCATCCTTATAGAGTAAACCATCATGTATGCACTAAACCGGCTTGTCGCTTCTTGCCATCGATCTCGATCTGGTCGGTGCGGGGAAGGCGGCAAGATCATTTTGAATCTCGGGACATTCGCGAGCTCACCCTCCAGACCTGCATCGATGAGCCACTCGGAGTCGACAACGCAGCACACACCGCCGGTGACTCGAGACCTGGAAAGGGCATCCACGCTTTCGGTTGTGGACGCTCGGCTTATACTCAACGGTGAAATCAAATCCCATTAACTTACTTAGCCAATCTTTGTTGTGGAGGAGTAATCGAGCTTGTTCAAGAAGATATTTGAGACTAGCATGATCTCAGACGGACCACAAAAGGTCTTCCCACAAATATGGCCTCCAAGTGATTTAATGGCTTTGGAGAGTCCGATGAGTTCGCGCCATAAGCGCGCGGTCAGCGTGGCGATCGGCCAACCTTCATTGTAATATGCGATGGATGCTCGCTTGTCAGTAGTACTGCTCCAATGCCGCGTCCGATGCATCACATTCCACCACAAAGGTGGCTTCAAATCGGAAGACTTAGAACGGGCGGTCTCGCAGAGCTGTTTTGAGGGCTCGAAGGAACGCCGCCTTCTTCTTCGACCACCTAAATTCTTGTCGACGAAGGAGATTGGTCGAGGTTCGCCACCACCGCGTATTGTTTGATGAAGCGGCGATAATAGCCCGCCAAACCCAAGAAATCGCAGACCGCCGTCGGCCGACTTTGGAGCGCACCATGTGGCAACATCCTGGACCTTCTTCGGGTTCGCGCGCTCCCTTGCTAGAGATGACATGGCCAAGATAACCCATCGCTTCTGGTCAAGGCGATTTGGAACGCTGAGGAAAAGCGATGAAGCCTCAGCGTGCCAATACTTGTTGTAGATGAACCAAGTGCTCCTCGGAGTGGCATTATACACCAAGATGTCGTCGAAGAAGACCAAAACAAATTTCCGAGAAAATCGAGATAGTACCTCGCTCATCGTGGCTTGGAAAGTCGACGGGCATTGCACAACCCGAAAGCCATGACCAAGGACTCATAATGTCCATGGTGTGTGCGAAAAGTCGTCTTCTCAACGTCCTCCTCGCATGAGAACTCGGTGATAGCCCGATCGGAGGTCCGACTTGGAGAACACCGTGCACCATGTAACTCATCAAGGAGCTCCTCGACGACCGGAATAGGGAATTTATCCTTTATAGTCATGTCATTAAGGGCACGATAGTCCACACAGAGTCGCCATGAACCATCCTCTTCGCCACCAAAAGGACGGAGAAGAGAAAGGCGAACGACTTGGCGAATGATATGTTCAAGCATTTGAGCACACCGACGTTCGATCTCGTCTTTTTGGCGGTAGGGTAGCGATAAGGCCTTACCACCACTGGATTTGTGCCTCCTTGAGGCATATCCGTGGTCACAATGTCTAGAGGAGGTAAACCACGTGGCTCTGGAATAGGTCGTCGAAATCCCCAAGAGAACTTCCAATTCCTTGCTGTCCGCTGCAATGAAAGGCAAGCGCCCGAGGTGGACGCCATCAATGCCCGCAGCGGTGTGATTACCCTCTTGCCATCACTAAACGTCATGCTCGGTGTGTCAAAGTTCCACTTAATATCCCCAAGAGGACGAAGCCATCAGATCTCAAAGATCGCATCAAACCCATGCAGCGGTATCACCATAAAAGGGCCCGAAAAATGTGCTGATCAATGGTGAAATCCTCTAGAATCTGCCCCAAGCAAGGCAGATTGGCTCCATTTGCCACTCGGACTTGCTGGTTGGTGCTCCCTTGTCGTGCCACTTTGATCGACTAGCAGCGAATGCACCGAGGAAGTTGTGGGTGCTGCCCGTGTCAAGCAAGGTCCTAAGTGGTCGCCCGCCATGGCCATCCAAACTTGCATAGTTGAACCCTTTTTGCGGCCCCGTCTCGCCATAGCCGATAAATTTGGTGCTTCCTCATCCTCCTCCGAATTCCATCCTTCTCCTCGCCTTCCACTACGCACTCTAGGTAGAAAGAGGCGTTTCTGACGATGGCTAGGATGGTATACTTCATCACAATTGTAACAAAGCCCTTAGCTTTTCGCCCGCCATCTCATCTGCAATAACCGACGCCGGAATGGCCCGTGACCGATGCCGAGGAACACGCCGTGATCCGGTTGGAGTGGGACGAGCCGCTTTGTGAAGACCCCGTCCGACCACCGAAATTGCCGGCGTAGTCTTGCCCGCCAAGCTGCGCTTTTGAGCCGTCCGGCTGTGCGAGAGGAGTCACGGTGGTGGTTGTGCCGCCTCCTCGGCTAAAAGCGGCATTGTCGACCGGTGGCTGCAGACCGCCTTGGCAAGCCACAAATCCTCCGTTGTTACGCATCTCGCGCCAATCCAATTGCATCAGCTAAGTCTCGAGGACGATCCCTCTTGACATCAGCTGAAAGGGTAGGAGAGAGTCCTGCAGTGAAAGTCTCCACCTGATCTGCAGTCCTCATTCTTCTAGCTCGTGCCAACCTCTTTTGGAATTCCCGGGCATAATCATCAACCCTGCCATCCCCCTGCTTCAAGTTCACCAAATCCCCTAAAGGACCCACTGTTGCTTGGCGTGTAAACCTCTGAAGAAAGGTGTCATAGAAATCAGTCCAAGTAATCACTCCTCCTTCTTGCTCCCAATTATCCATCACCTCCTGCGCCTCGCCTCTGAGATGGAGGCTAGCCATACTGACCCATCCACTGCCTGGAACGTCATATGCACGAGCATATCGCTCACAATGCTTGAGCCAGAGCAGGGGATCCTCAGCGCCATCATACAAATCGAGATCATACCTAGGGGTTCGAGGTACCCACCGATCTGAGTCTCGGCCTCCACGACGACCCCCATCATCCTCTTCCCTATCATCGCGTCCCCTCTGAATTGGGCCCCGCAGGTGACCACGGCGATGCCCCTCCTCACGACCATCGCTGGTCGCGTCCTCTTCCACTGGTTCAGCCGGCTTCTTTCCTTGGGCACGTACTAACTCATTGAGACTCTTCTGAACTTCCACCAGTGCAGTACGCAGCTCTTCCACTCCGGCTTCCACCTTGCTCAACCTTTCTTCAGTTCCAGTCATCTCCGTTCGCCCGCCGCCGCTGTTGGGACGTCGCCGAGGCCGAGGAAGGTCTGGCTCTGATACCAAATTGATATGTCCTTCAGAATGGGACTGGCTGTACGCCCTGGTTCCTGGTCGATGACCAGCAGCTGGGCGCGATGCAGACGCCGTCGCCACCGAGAGTGGTCGCCGGCGAAGATAACTTGGCTATAACGGAGCCACCGACCGGATTCGCCGGCACGCCTAGACTGGTATTTGGTGGCAGCACAAAAACGTGCTCCTTTTCTCATTTCTCCCCCTTTTATTCTTGCTCCCTGAGCTGATACACTCGCTAACAAACTCCTAACTGAACGCTACAGATGTGGATCACTCCACTGACCAGCGGCTAAGCCAAAAACCCAACTAACAACTGATTTGAAACCCCAGAACTAGGAAAACAAAAACAAACTAACAACTTCAGCTAAGAACCTGACCGCCGCGGCCACGTTTCCTGTAATAAACGTGGTCTGGCGTATCAGTTGCCTACAATGGCAGAGAGTAATTCTATAATTTTGTATATTGTATTTATGGACCTGCGTTATGTTTTGTATGCAAGTTTATCCAATCAAATTCTTTTGTTTTGGCTGATATATTCAAGTTGGCGTGTCTTGACCTTTTAAATCAATATTTACTTGTGCATAGCTTTGTTCAAATGCCTGAGTGAATTAGATATTTATATAGTTTTTACTGGTTAAACTTTAATTGAAACTTTTTATGATTCAATGCCTTTTAGTAGTCTATATTATCTTTTACTATCTATAATATATAATAGTTGCCCCGATACAACTTGATACCCAACTAGGCTATATCTTCTTTCTACTTGCTAACTATATATTCTTTCACAGGCTGTTTGTTTTCCTTTTTATCATTGAAAATTGATTGCAGAAGTTCATATCCTCTTATTTTCTTTTTTCTCCATGTGATAATTTTCTTAGCTGCTTATATTTATCGCGTACACAATGGATAAGCTAGAAAGTGTGTTCTATATTTGTACTGAAGTTCTTTTATGTATCTGCTGCACTGTAATTTTTCTGATTTCCTGATCTCTTGGTAGGTAGAAATATAATATGTTCATTATAAAATATAATTTTGCATCTTTATGCTTCATAGTTCTTAAAATAAATAAAATGTTTGGGATTATTTATTATCAATTGTTCATGATGCTAAAATGGTTACCTTCTGTTCTCTTCATATTATGTTGCTTGCATGGTTGCGGAAATTTTATTTAATGGTAGACTGCATTTCATCTTATGTCCTTGTGAAATCCTAACATCATATTTTATTGTTCTTTTTTTTGAACATTTAGTGTGTTTTCTGTTATGTGGGTTGATTCTAAATATAAATTTTTTATCTTAGGGAATGCAGTATACTTTCATAGTTTTTACATCTTATTGTCACTTCTAACCATAGAAGCTTCTTGTGATCACACTTTATTAGATGGGTTCATTGTTTGTTATGTCCTCCCACCACTAGCCTTTCATGATTATTTTGTTGCATGGATATAGTTGCAAAATCTGTACAAGCTCTGTTACACAGTAATATAAGTAATATGCTTTAGCTTCCAATTGTAATCTAGTTACATCTGCTGCTTTCCCGGTTTTTCTTTTTCTGTTACGGAGCTCATGAAACTTATCCTGTTACTGTTCTATCTTAATTCTTTATCCATTTTAGGCTTTTTTTTTACTGTTTTGGTGGATATGATTGTACAGTTTGTTATTTTATATCAGTTTGTGTAGTTAGCACCAATGTTCAGCTGGGTATAATATCAATGTGGGAGTAGTTTAAATTATAAGCGAACATAGAAGAGAGCACTAATTCAGATCAATCCTTTTATGTACTAAAATTCAAAAGAGCACTAAAATTCTCATTTGTCCAGTCTAATACTCTAATCTAGTGGATTTTCATTGCTTTTTCCCATGCATGTGTATGTTCTTGTGCCATCCGTCACTCGTTTTTTTCCCTTAATAGGCTTTCACTTTCATGTTGTAGTGAACACAAACTGGTGGTGTTTGGTGGTACGGCATCTTTTTAAGTTTTGGGTCTGGCTGTGGTGTATTTAGTGGGTACATTTATTCACGTGTGCTATTTGATTTTCAACTCTAGTCTGTGATGACTGAAAAATGGTAATGTTGGATTGAGATTATGGTGTTTGCTAAAGGAAGTCTCTTGAGTGTGTTTAGTATTAAGTAAAAAAATCAATCCAGTCATAACTATTCAGTTATGTACATTGCACAATGTTCGATTATGCATTGCTGTTTATGTATTTGTTTTCCTTCTTTGCTTGTTGATGGTTGCTCTTTTGATTTTAGTGAGCTCTTCAAAATGCTGTCAACCGTTTATCTGCTGCAAAACTAAATTTTCTGTTATTTTAATTGTGTGATCTGTTTGTCATACAATATTGTAGTTACATTTGCATTAGCATTTTTTAGCTTGTAGCTGTCCCCCGAGTTGGTTGCATTTACATCAACAATTTTAGTTCCTTCTCTTTGATATTATGCTTTACATTCTTGTCATGCTGAATTATGTGGTGATGACTGATTGTGATTGTAGCTGTAGTTCCTTTTTCCTTTTCTCATCATTGTACTTTCTTCTTCTTCTCTCTTTGTTTTTTTATTTATTTGGTTTGGGGTTAATGACAAATTGGTTTTGGATAATCATCTCGTATGTTGTTCAGATGCTCTTAAGTGCATTAGATATTTTATAGCTTTATTGGTTAAATTTTAAATAAACTTATTTTTGATTTTGATTCATTGCTAGCTGCAATATAATTTTTTTTGAATTTGAAGCTATATGTATTCTTATATATATATATTCTTATACTGTTTATAATAGGTGCATTGGTACAGCTTGATATCCAACTAGGATCTAACATTTTCTTTCTACTTGCTAATTATACATCTTTCAAGGCTGTTTGTTTCCTTTATGATTGAAATTTGATTGTAGAAGTTCAGAGCGTGCTCGTTTTCCTTTTTACTTTATGCAATATTGTTTTATTGCTTTTTCCTTGTATAATAAAAACATGGATCCTGCTTATAAATATTGCATACCAAATGAAAATGTTATTAATCCATGTTTTCTTTATGGTTTAGATATGCATGTCAAGATTTAAATGATGCATTTTAACCTAATATTGGCAGTATGTTTCATATCTCTGTTATACTGAAGTTTTTCATATGCATGTACTGTAATGTTTTTGATGTTATTGATCTCGTGATTGGTAGTCCATTAATGTGTTTATTATAAATTATATTTTTGCATCTCAGTGACTGTCTACTTAAAAATATGTTTGGGGCATATTTATGTTAAATTGTCCATGACCTTTACACTTCGGTGCTAAAATGCTTTTTTCGTTCTCTCCATTTTGTGGCTTGTATGGTTGTGGAAATTTCATGCAGAAGTAGTGTAAATCTCATCTCATGGTTTGTTTTAAATGCTAAGAGAATCAGATAATGTATTATGGTGTTTTCTTTAGTCTGCACATTGAAAGTGTACACTCTGCATGCTATGTGGTCGATTCTATATAATGCAGTTATTACATCTATAAGTTTTACATCTCATTAACTGTGATTTCACAAGTTTTTTGTTATCACAGACTAGATGGTTCCGTGTTTGAGCTGTGCTCCTGAATTAGTTTTTCATAATTATTTTGTTGCGGTTGCGAAATCGACACAGCTCAGTTCAGCATTAATACAAGCAATATGTCTAACTTCTAGATATAATTGAATAAAATTGAGTGTTCAGCAATTCTTGCATTTATTTCCAGTCTTTTTGCTGTTATGGAACTCATAGAAGGTTCTCTTTACATCTAATTCCAGACTATTTTCTGTTAAAAACCTCGTAAAAGTTCTGGTATCTACATACTGTTACATTTTAATTCTTTGTCCATGGCAGTCTTTATTTTGTTTTCCATTGCCCTTTTTTAAAGGGAAAATTAATTAACCTTTTTTAAATGTTTGTTTTTGGTGAATATACAAGTTACTTATATCAGTTTGTGTAGTTTGCATAAATATTCAGCTGAATATAATGTCTCTGGGAGTGATTTGAAATTACAAGTGAACCAGCATTAATTTAGGTTGAATTAAATTTCTCGGTATACTTGAAGCATCAAGCATAATCCGTAGGTTTTTCATTGTTTTTTACATGCGCGCGCATGACCATTTGCGGCTTGTCACTCATTTTTCAATAGGCGTTCATTTAACATGTTATGTTATAGGTGACATGCTAGCGGTTTGGTCCTGGCTGTGGTGTATTGTGGATTCAGTGGGTACTATCATTTATTTACACTTGCTATTTGATTTTTCTGTTATGATTGCATAAAAATGGTAACTTTGGGATGAGATCATGGTGTTCCCTTGAGAGTGCTTATTAATAATTTAAAAGAATCTGTCAGTGATAACTCTTTATTTCTATATTGAATTAAAAGTACTGTAATTTGTTTGTCGGTGGCTAATTGTAATTGCTTAGATGTTTAATTGGTGGTTTCTATCTTACAAATGTTAAATCAATTTTTAGATGTAGAGTTGATTGAAGGTGAATAATTGAGTTAGCGTTAACAAGAAAAATGGGAATGCGTTAATAAGGTTGCCTTAAAGAATCGTTGTTCTTGTTTGCTTTATTTCTATATGGAATGCTGATTTTGTGCCATTTGAGACTGTCATACGTCTTTTTTGCATGTATATGCCTGAAAAAAATAGTCGTCAAGAAGAGACTGTTGTTGTCATCTTTTCACTTGCATATCATGGATAGTCGAAGTGGAATGCTCAATCTATTAACATCCACGTGGAATGCTCTATTCGTTAAGATGTCCATGTGTTGAGGTAGACAGGAACAATGTGCTTAGGCCAAATTGCTTTGCTGGTTTGTTTTGTTTTTATTGCATTTTTGTTTGGTAATGGCTTTGTTGTTTGTGGTATATCTTGGTTCTTTCATTTTGGTGAGCTCCTCGAAATGATGTCTATTGCTGTTTACCTGCTGTTTTTTGTGGCATGCATTTTTTTAATTTTTTGTGTGATTTGTTTGTCATACAAGATAGTAGTTGCTTTTGCATCAGCAGTTTATTTTAGCTCATGCTTTTCTCTTTGCTGCATCTGCATCAAAAGTTTATGGTTTGTTTGGGGGGGGGGGGGGGGGGGTGCCTAACACTGCCGATGCCGGTCCCAAGCCCGGATAAAAGTGGAGGGGGCAAAAATTGACCTTCCAATTAGTCGTCGTGTGTTCAAAAAAGCAGATTTTTGAAAATAAGAAATAAATAGTAAACAAATTCAAAAAATATGAAACTTGGTCCTTTGGCTATGTCGATTGTAATAAATCTGGGGTACAAAAGTCACGAGAAGATCAAGTGGGCCCATGGCGTCGGTAGGCGAGCAAGGCTCAGTGGCAGGCGAGCCTCTCGGCCAGGCGGGCCCTTGGCGTCGGCGAGGCGAGGCCTTCAGCGGGCCCCGCGTCAAAGGGCGACTAGACCCCCAGGCGTGGGCGAGCTCATCGATCTTGGCGAGGGCCCCGTCGTCGGCGAGGCGTATGGGCGAGCCCTTGGCGACGAGGGTCTCCCATCTGCCAAGTGGGGCCCAGGCGTGAGTGTTCGAAAGGAGTCTTAGGGTGAAGGCTCCCTCGCTGCTGCGAAGACGAGCGCATTTACGCGACATCAGCGCGGATAAACGGTGAAGAAATGATTACGCTTCTGATGACCCTGCGAGTTTGGAGTATCATCGTGTGCGCAATGAATTGACCGTGAGAGAGAAGGTTTCCTTAAGATGGCCGTCCGCGTCGGGAGGAAGCAAGTGGGCCCCTTGCAGACTCACCGGTGTGTTGTCTTGGTCGAGGCCCTGCTGCGAAGCTCTGTGCGGCGCCCTGTGGCGTAAAGCGTGACGTTCGTCTCTTCTGTTGTGTCTTGTCGATTATCTTGAAATCTTATCTTGTCTACCCCTCGGCTCTCTCCGCCACCCAAAGCTTGTATAAAGGAGAGAGAGAGAGGGAAGAGGGTATGTGGCACTAAGCGTCGTGCATTGAAACACTCGTAAACACATCTCTTTCAACCACAACCAAGAAAGAGCTAAGGCTCGGCGAGAGTAGGACTATTACCGCGAGGTCCGAACTGGTAATCCCGTGCGTTGCTCTTTCTTTGCGTCGGCCTCAATCGGCCGAGCTCGGCCGATAGGCTAGCGGGATAGAAATCGACGGGGTGTGATCCGCGATGGTTGAGCGGTGAACACGCCGTAAGTGGCGCGCCGGTAGGAGAGCGCTAGCCGGTTCGAGTTCTTCGACCTCTCTTGACGGTAATGGCGGATCGCGATCGCGATGGACCAAGCGGCCGCTGAAACCCGCGACGCGGCGTCGGCGCGGCAATGGCGTTAGATCGGCCGGGCGGCGATCGCCCGGCCAAGCTAAGCGGCGCGACCTTGGAGAGTGCACTCGGCCACAGAACCTCCACGCGGCGAGGCCTGTTGGACAACCCACCGTGCCGGTGACTCGGACTCGGCGGCGCCGTGGTCGGCGGTTTGGCCCGCTATGTCGATCTTTTGCAGCGGTGGTGCGAGTTTGGGAGGCGAAACCGGCGTTTCGCTTCTTCTCGTTCTCGCCTGCCTCGCACCTCTCGCAGATCTCTGGCGGGAGGCGAGGCGGGGCAGTAACGAGGCGGGCGACTCCTACGGGTTCGACTGGCAGGCGTACAAGTGGGCGAGATCTCGGTCCCGCGGAGGACCGCCATCTACGACGCGGAGAAGACTTGCGCGACAAGCTCATGGCGGCATGATGATCGAGAGCGATGGCGAATGGCTGTCGTTCGCGAGGACGGCGAGGACTCCGTGGCGCCACTTCCGTCGAAGAGCGGCGCCTCTTCAGCCGTCCGGACGGCGGAAGCGGCAGGGACGCGGCCGCGTCCGAAGCGAGGAGGCTCTCGGCGTTGGGTGCGCGCCTTTTGAAGGAGGCTGCGCCCGCGTCCGATGGTTGGAGAGGTTCCGCCCACCCCATCGAGAAGTATGGCGGCTCCACCAACCTTGCGAGTTCTTGCAGATCTACACTACGGTGATGCGGCCGGTGGAGGGTCGGAAGGTTACGCGAACTACTTCCTGCAGTCCTTCCGTGAGCCAGCTCTTAGCTCATGAACACGCCCCGAGTGCGTGGGACCGTGGAAGGAGCTCTCGGAGCTCTTCATCACCAACTTCCAGGGCACATTTGAGCAACCCGGAGTCGAGGACGACCTTCACAACGTGGAGTAGAAGAAGGGAGAGTCGCTGCGCGACTACATCCGGCGCTTCAGTCAGGTCCGCAACACCATCCCTGACATCTCTATCGACGCCGTTGTCACGGCATTCAGGAGAGGCGCCCGAGACCCTAGGGTCAAGGAGAAGATGGTCACCCGCAAGATCAAGGCGACGGAAGAGCTCTTCACCTGGCAAGACAAGTCGCCCTTGACGAGCTTCGCGTCCGTCCGGTACCAATGAACGGGCGGGCACAAAGAATGGCGGCGAGGCTGGGACTTCGAGAAACCCCGCGGCAAGGACGAGAAAAAGCGTAAAGCGGCGAAACCGGACAGGTCATAGCCGCCGAAAGCGACAACACGACGAAGACGGCGGCCGGCATGTAGCGAAGCGGGCGGCAGAAAGCGAGCAGAGGGGAGGCGCCGCCGCTGGCGACGGCGGCGAGAACGGTCCCGCAGCGGCGAAGCGACCGCCGTGATCACGGCGCCCCGTGGCCGCGACGATGGCGAACCGCCGTCCCGCGAGTGGAGCGGGGGCTTCTTGTCCCATTCACCGCAAGCAGCTTCCACGACTTGGCGGATTGCCATGTCATCAACAAGTTGGTGGACAAGCGCGCCCACGGCAAGCGACAAGCGTCCGGGCGGCAAGGACAAGGAAGCGGCTTCGCAGCTTCCAACGGGCGGAGCGCCGGTTGCCGTCATCCACGGCGGATCGCCACCTATCCGCCCCCGCTAGCTTTAAGCGTGCGATGAGGAGGTGTCGCCGCCGCGTGCGCAGATAGGGTCAACAAGGCAAGCTGGCGTGGTCGGGAGTACCGATCGCGTTCGATCGAGCCGATCACCACCCGAGATCGCCGACCTGAACATCTCCCGATCGTGGTGGCACCCACGGTCCGGAATGTAAAGCTAGGGCGGGTGCTAGTCGACGGAGGGAGTTCTCTTAACCTCCTGTCCGCCGGGTCGCCAAGCGCTCTAGATTCAAAGCAGCAGGAGCTTGACCGGCGCCCCATTCTTGACATCGCGCCCGGCCGAGTCCGTCCAGCTGGGCGTCGACCTCCGGTGACGTTGGAGGCTCGACAACTTCCGCACCGAGATGCTCGAGTTGGTGGCGGACTTCGACCTCCCCACAATGCCATACTAGGTCGGCCGGGCCGACCAAGTTCATGGCGGCTTGCCACTATCGTACATGGTGGTGAAGATCCGGGGCGGTGGCCCCATCGTCTTGAAAGTGGACCGTCGGGCGCCCGCTGCGACAAGGACGCTCTCGCTTTGGCGAAGGCGTCGGCGCAAGAAGGCGAGACCGACTCAGGAGCTCCTCCGCGAACCGTGCCTCACGGTTCGTCGCGGAGGTTAAAGCGGTCTTCTGGCGAAGTCGGACCCGCGAAGACCGTTCGGGTGGGCGCCTCTCGGCGTCAAATAGGAAGCGCGCTTCGTCTCATTCCTCCAGTCTAACGCAGATGTGTTTGCATGGCAACCGTCCGACATGGCTGGGGTCCCCAAGGAGGTGATTGAGCACAAATTGGTGACATTCCCCGGCGTGCGACCGGTCATGCAGAAGGTTTGGAAGCAGTCGGTGGAGCGCCAGGAGGTGGACAAGCTCTTAAGGGCGGGGGTCGTCCGCAGTGTCGCCCATCCCAGGTGGCTCGCGAATCCCGTCCTCGTCAAGAAATCCAACGGGCGATGGAGGATGTGTGTGGACTTCACCGACCTCAACAAGGCGTGCCCGAAGGATCCGTACCCGCTGCCCCGCATTGATCTCATCGTCGACTCGACAGCAGGGTGCGAGCAGCTATGCTTCCTGGATGCGTACTCCGGGTACCACCAGATTAGAATGGCGAAGAAGATGAAGACAAGACCGCTTTGGCGCCCATGGGCGTCTCTTCGCTACACAAGGATGGCGTCAGGTCGAAGAATGCAGGCCCAACCTATCGAGGCCATGCATATCGCTCACCGCCCCAAATAGGCGGAACACGGAGGTGTCGTCGGCGACACGGTGGTGAAATCCAAAAAGCGGAGGAGTTGATCGGCGACCTAGAAGAAACCTTCACAAACCCGAGGAAGTCTTGCATCAAGCTTAATCGAGAAATGCGTATTCGCCGTTCCGTCAGACAAGCGCTGGGATTTTCGTGCGCGGAGGCGGGATTGAGGCGAACCACGACAAGATCGCGCGATCGAGAACATGAAGCCCCGACGCGACTTGGCGCATCACGAGTGCTTGATGGGGTGCTTGACCTCCTGGGCCGCTTTATAGCTCGCCTGGGGATAAAAGTCTCCATTGCTCAAGCTCCTAAAGAAGACCAACCAGCCGAGTGGACGGCGGGCGCAGGAGGCATTCGACGGGTGAAGAAGTATCTCACTTCCCGCCGTCTTTGGTCGCCCGGACCCGGCGAGCCATCGATCTCTCGTCGCGGCAAACCCAGGCGGTCATTGTGATCTTGTGGCGGAAAGAAAAGGCGTTCAGCGCCCACTTACTACGTCGCCAAGGTCCTCCACGGCGCGAAACAAGGTATTCACAAAGACCAGAAGATGCTCTACGCCGTCCGACGGCGTCCGGAAGCTACGCCACTACTTCGAGGCGAAGTCACGGTGTTGACCAAGTACCCTTTGCGGGCGATCCTCTTCAACCGCGAGGTGACAGGCCGCACCGCCAAGTGGACCATGGAGTGGTAGAATTCGATCTCAAGTTAAGCTCCCGAGCGGCCATCAAAGGGCAAGCTCTGGCGGAGTTAAATCGGTGAGTGGACTCCGGCGGACACAGAGTGAAGACACCCAGCACCCTCGCCGTGGACTCTCTTCTTGACGGCTCATTCCATTTGGAGGGCTAGAGGCGGGCGTCGTCTGGTGTCTCCATCGGCGATGTCGTCCGGCACTGGTAGTCTTGGACTTCAGCGCCACCAACAACGTCGCTGAATCTGAAGGATTGCTCGCCGGGCTCGGGGTGGCCGACCCTTGGCATCCGGCTACAAGTAAAGGCGACTCTCTCTGGTCATCAATCGGCGAGGAAGGATTTCACTTTCGGATCCGTCATGGCGGCCTACGGCGAGGTGCGCGGTTGGGCGGCACTTTAAGGGTTTGGGCCGCACGCCCCTCCCGCGATAACTACATGGCGGATGAATCGCCCCAAATTGCCTCGTCAAGGGCACTGTTCGCCGGGTCTTTGAAGAAAGACTTACGTGGCCGTCCGTCGCAAAGCACCCCAATCTGGCGGGGATGGCGCTTTCCGACGCAGCCCCACATTCGAGGAGACGCCACCAATCTGCCGCAGCCCCCGGTTGGAGGAGAGCGGAAGAGCCGCCGAGGCGGTTGGCGGAAATGCCGTGCCAGGCAGAGTCGTCGGCGACAATGTACGAACGTCGCCACACTCGTCCGGGAAGGTCGATGGATGGATCCGATCCTAGCCTACTGCGGGATGGAGTGATCCCGATGATGCTGCGTCGGCCGAGAAGATAGCGCGCAAGGCCAAGCGCCACATACAGTAGGTGGGGACTGTATCGCCGTGGCGCAAGCGGAGTTCTTGAAGTGCGTCACTCGGGAAGCGGGGAGTGCAATTCTCTCTGAGATCCATATAGGTATGTGCGGGAGCCATTCAGGAAGCCGGGCGTTGGTTGGGAAAGCTTTCTGCCACGGCTTCTATTGGCCTACTGCCCTCCAGGATGCCTTCGAGCTGGTGAGGAGATGCGAAGCATGCCAATTTCACGCTAAGCAGATCCACCGACCGGCCCAGGCGCTGCAAACCATTCCGCTCTCCTGGCCGTTCGCGGTCTAGGGGCTGGACATCCTGGGCCCGTTCCCGCGGACGACCGGAGGTTACACACATCTGTTCGTCGCCATCGACAAGTTCACTAAGTGGGTTGAAGCCACACCAGTACCGGCGATCACGTCCGCTGCTGCCATAAAATTCATGAAGAGCATCTTCGTCCGCTTCGGCGTCGCCAGCAGGATCATCACCGACAACGGCGCTCAGTTCAAGAGCGCCGATTTCCAAGACTGGTGCGAAGAGCTAGGTACCAAGCTGTGCTTTGCCTCCGTTGCACATCCGAAGAGCAATGGGCAAGTCGAGCGGGCGAACGCGAAAGTACTCAAAGGGCTAAAGACAAGAGCTTTCGACCGTCTGGAGAAGCGCTGCAATATTTGGCGTAAGAAGTCCCCACCAGTATTGGGCGCTGCGGACAACTTCCAACAGAGCCACCGGAGACCCCTTTCTTTACGGTGTATGGCTCAAGCGGTGCTCCCATCGAGCTCGCCTTTGGGTCCCCAGGGTGGCGGCGTTCAGCGAAGACAGAGACTCGACGGCGTCGGGATGAAGTAAATCTCCGGACGAGATCCGAGATCGGGCGGCGATCCGGCCGCTAAGTATCAACGAACCGCGCCGTTACCAAGCAAGACGGGTGTGTGAGAACACTGGCGCTGGCGACCTCGTTCTGCAAGAAAATCCAAGCGCAGCGGGCGCAACAAACTGTCTCCCCTATGGGAGGGCCCCTTCAAGGTGGTCTCAGTCTCCCGCCCAGGCTCAGTCAGGCTCGCATTCTAGGACGGTCGCAAATTGGCGAACACTTGGAACGTCGAGCAGCTGAGGAAGTTCTACCCGTAGGTAGCAGTTCCAGAGGTTTTTTTGGGCCTTCCTTTGGAGCCGAGCGGCGAGGTCTTCCTCCTTCACCGCTCGCCTCGGGGGCTGCATTGTACAAAGCCATCTTCAATGAAAGATAAGTCATGTCTTCCTGTGGGCATCTGTTTCTCTTTTCGCCTCAAGCCTGTTAGAAAACTTTTTGTTGAAAGCTGGTAGCGAAAAAGTACTTAAGGCAGATGGCCCCTTAGTTGCAAAGGCGAACGCTCACAACTTGCGGCTGGGCGAGGCAAAGCGGACGGAAGGCGGGTTCTAGCCTGGTGTGTCAGCTCGGTCTAGGCAATGCGCCAACGGCAGCACCAGCGACTAGACCACTTCCGAAAGCTAAGTGCTCGCCATGCAACGTTTAAGTTGGGTCGCGAGAGGCCATAAGGGTTGAAGTAACCAAATGCCTGAGGAAAAGCGCCACTATTAATGTAGCGATTACGTCTAAAGCTTTTGGCAATTAGTGGCTTAGCCTTAAAAAGTCTGTTAGAAAACATTCTGCCGAAAGCTGGTAGCGAAAAAGTAATTAAGGCTGATGGCCCCTTAGTTGCAAAGGCGAACGCTTAAACTTCTTGGCCGGGCGAGGCGAAGCGGCGGAAGGCGGTTCTAGCTGGTGTGTCGGCTCGGTTCAGGCAATGCGCCAGTGGCGGCACCAAATGACTAGACCACTTCCGAAGCTAAGTGCTCGCCACACAGCGTTTAAGTTGGGTCGCGAGAGGCCCTGAGGGTTGAAGTAACCAAAAGCCTAAGGAAATAGCGCCACTTGCGCAGAGCGATTACATCTAAAACTTTTGGCAGTCAGGTGCCTCAGTTCTCCTTTTTTCGCAAGTCAAGATTTGCGTGAAGGTTAAAACGAGACTCACGACAAAAGAACAAAAGTTTGTGTTTGCATTAACGGGATATATACAGGACAAAAACAAGATGAGGAGTTCATCTACTCCTCGTCATCATCTCCGTCGCCCTCTGCTTTGGGAGGCGCCGCCCATCATCGAGGCAGGGTGGCGGCGAAGCTCGACCCGAGACTCTTGATCCGGTCCAGTGGCGCAAAAACTCCCGATGGCGGCGCCTGTGTCGAACGCGGCGTTACGGGCAAGCGATTGCCAGAGATGAACCGCGCCGCCGAGAGCGCCGTGGCGACCGTCTTCGATCGACCGAGCCCGCATCGGCGCGCCGGCGGCTTCGCGCAGAGCGTCGCCCGGCTTCCCCACGGCGTCGGCGTCTTCGCGCCACCGTTTCTCGGCGGGAATACAAAGTAGCGCCAGCGGATACAAGACATCCGGAAGCTGTGGTAGGCGGCGCGAAGATGTCGGCGGCGCCGGAGACGCTTCGGTGTGTCCGCGCGGAGATCTTTGAGGTCCTTAGTGGCGAGGCAGCGGCGGCTTGTCTTTGTCGCAGCCTCGCGAGTCATCGCTTCCCTCATGGCGATCTCTGGTCAAGGGCTCGCCGCGGCTTCGCCTGGCGGCTTCGCCACTTGGCGCAAAGGGCATCCTCCGCGCCGCCAGTGCGGGAGAGAGTGCTGAGCGCCTCGAAGCGCCAACGTCAGCGATGACGCAGACATAGCAATGGCGCCCGCGAGGCCGTGGTCGAAGGTTCTCCGGCGGCGGTGCAGCGAGCTCTCCGCCGCTGCGAGGCCGTCTCTGTCGGGCGCGGAGGGCAAGCCGAAATTTGGCGAAGTCGCTGAGGATGGAGCTTGAGGCCCAGCGCCCGCTACTGTTCCACGAAGATAAGCGAGCGAGGTTCGGTATGCGAGCGTGTAGCATGCTAACCCTAATGCAAAACGTACGAAGCGCGGGAAAGCCAACCTGAAGTGGGCGCTAAAGCGAAGCGAATGGGAGGCGTAAGCCGCTGATTGCGGAGGTGGTGGCGCTTGATAGCGATCACCGCCGTCAGCGGGCGGCGGCGCGAGTGGTGCCGGCCTTGAGAAGCGCCAGCAGGCCGCGAGGCAGCGTGTCGACAAGCGCCGCCGCAGAGGCGTCGGCGTAAAGCGAAGAAGCGGCGCAGCGGCGCCAGCTCGAAGAGTCGCCGCGCTCGCCGTGGTGAGCGGCGGCGGAGTAGCAGGCCCCCCCTGGAGGGGCCGGAGGAGGCGGCGGGACTTCAGACTTGATGGGCGAAGCTCTCTTTGGGCTCGCCCTCCTCCTCATCCTCATCATCTTGGCGAGATCAGCGGCGCTTCCCAAAGCCTTGGTCGGAGTCGGCCGCCACGCCCGGGCGGCAATGCCGGAAGCTTAGGCGGTCGCCGAGGCGGCTCATGGATCTGCAGTGGTCCCGGGCCACTTGGACCGCAGACGAGACCTCCATGGGGGCGCGCGCAAGTCTTGGCAGCGCTCCTGTGGATCGATCGCGCAGAGGAGGATGCCGCATGAGCGAAGAAGTGTCGCCGGTTGGCGTGGTGAAGCCACGACGGCCGTTCGAGCACGTCGTCCGCACGTTCCTTTGGCTGGGTGAACAAGAAAGGAAACCATAAGATTGGCGAGCAAAAGCGCTCCAAAAGAAAAAGACCCGAAGACTAAAGAACACTCGCCTCGGCAATGCGGACTCCGTCGTTGTCGCGTAGTCTATCGCCAAAGGGCGTCCTCATCGCGGAGTCGGCAAAGCGGCGCGCGCAAAAATCCGCCACGACATGGGTTCGGTGAGCCCAGCGGCGGAGGTCAGCGATGTGCGCCATCATCAAATCCAGCTCCGCTGAGTCATCAGGCGTGTTCCCCCAGTTGGCGAGGGGCTCCGCTGGACCCTCGGGGAGGCAAAGATCGTCGCAGCCGTTGGAGTCCTCCACGTCTGACCTTTATCGGTGCGATCCTTCCAGTTGGACTTGACCGCGACAGGGATGAAAGCGGCAAACATCGCGAAGGTGAAAGTAGCAACTTCCGATGGCCCACTCAGCGCGTCCTCGCGTGCGAAGAGCCGGGCGCCAGGCGGGAGGCAGCATCGCCCCCACGAACATCTTGCAGAGGTGGGCGAAGATGGCCAAGACGATGGCGGTGTTGGGGAAGGTCGTCGCTGAATCTCGTAGAAAGCGAGCATCCCCAAAAGAACTTGAGTACGTGGGACAAGCCCGCTTAGCGCCGCCGGTGAAGGTAGCAATTTCCCGTCACGGTGGGCGCCCAGTGTCGGGCGGAATCGGGCGCAGTTGGCGGCACGAACACTTGAGCCGCCACGGTATCTTCGTTGGTGGCGGAGATGGGAAAAACTGGCCGGACGATGGCGCGATCCCTCGACGACCCTTGCTACGCTTTGGTGCCATTGGAAGCGGTGGAGAAGTTGGCGAAAAGAAAGAAGGTTCTGTGGCAGCAGCGAAGGAGGCAATTGACAGTTTGAGGACTTAGCGGGCGGAAGGATTAGCCGCAGCGCTAAGAGAAGTATTTATAGGCGTAGGGCGCGAGCGCGACGGTTTGGCTTCGCCTCCAGCCTTGGCGCCATCATTGCCCAGCGTTTCGTTTTGCCGCGAAAAGCGGCGCGGTTCCCCAAGGAAGATCGTGCGCAGATGGAGAATCGGTGTCTGGCCGCGAGAAGGGCCCCACGATTCGTCTCCCACCGCACAAGAAGCGGAAAAGTGTCTGCGTGACGGTTTGCGTATCATAGTGGACCCGGACTCTTGTCGATGTAATAAATACCGGGTACAAAGAGTCCCGAGAAGATCAAGTGGCCCCCCAGCGTCGGCGAAGCGAAGGCCTCAGCCCCGTGGCGCGACCCCTCGGCCAAGGCGGGCCCCACGCGTCAGCGGGCGATCAGCGCCAAAGACGCTGGCGAGCCCCTTAGCACTTCAGAGGGCCCCACGTCGACGGGCGACAGAGACCACCATGGCGATGGCGAAGCTCATCGATCTCGTCGGCGAGGGCCCCATGCGTCGAAGCGGGCGTGTAGGCGAGCCCTCGGCGACGAGGGTCTCCCAGCGCCAAGTGGGCCTGTAAGGCGGAGTGTTCGAAGGAGTCTTCCGGCGAGGCCCCTCGCCTGCGAAGACGAGCGCATTAATGCGACATCACGTCGCGGATAGACGGTGAAGAAGTGATTACCGCTTCTGATGACCCTGCAGTCGAAAGCGGTGCCACCTTTGGGCGCGGCGAAATTGACCGTAGAGAGAATGTTTGCTTAAGATGGCGCCGCGTCGAGGAGGCGGTTGGGCCCCACCCGCAGACTCACCGGTGTATTTGTCTTGGTCGATGGCCACTGCGCACGCGAAGCGGCGCCAAGCGTGGCGTGGGCAATGCACGTTTTCATCTCTTCTGTCGTGTCTTGTCGGTGTACTGCCTACCCCCTCGGCTCTCTCCGCCAGTCCAAAGCTTGTATAAAAGGAGAGGAGAGAGAGGGAAGAGGGTATGTGGCACTAGCGTACGTGCATTCGAAACACTCTGTAAACACATCTCTTTCAACCACAACCAAGAAAGAGCTAAGGCTCAGCAGGAGTAGGACTATTACCCGCGAGGGTCGAACACAGGTAATCCCCGCGTTGCTCTTTCTTTGCGTCCAGCGCTCAATCGAACTGAGCTCGGCCGATAGGCTAGCAGGATAGAAATCTGACCAGGGGTGTGATCCGCAGTGGTTGAGCAGTGAACACGCCGTAAGTGGCGCGCCAGGTAGGGGAGCGCTAGCTTCGGTTCGAGTTCTTCGACCTCTCTTCAGGCGGTAATGGCGGATCAGCAGTCCGCGATGGACCAGGAGGCGGCCGCTAGAGCCGCGGCCGCGGCGTCGGCTGCGGCAATGGCGTTGGATCAGCCGCGGCCACTCGGTGTGCTGCACCGGGCGGATGAAACCGGCTTTTAGGAGTTTCTCCAGTTGCTCCTTCATGATCCCCAGCTTGAAGTCGCTGAACCTCCGAAGCTTCTGCCCGACGGGATGTTTCCCGGGCAGGAGTTGGTGCTGAATCACCTCCCTTGGGACACCGGGCATGTCGGATGGTTCCCAAACGAAGACATCTGCGTTTGCTCGGAGGAAGGTGATGAGCTCGAGTTTCAATTTGGGGTCCAGGGAGGTCCCCAAGCAAACTGTTTTGTCGGGGGCGTCCTCGCTGAGAGGCACCTCCTTAGTCTCCTCACCGGACTGCAAGGCAGCCTTTGGGTGAACAGACGGGCGCGGCTCCGCGGTATCCGGGCAGCGCTGTGGCAGTTGCCCAACCAGGTCAAGAGCTCGTTCGTTGCAGTCGAGGGAGACCTTGTAGTTCCCCTTGACCGTGATGGGACCGTTCAGCCCCGGGAGCTTCATGCACTGGTAGCTGTGGTGGACCACCGCCATGAACTTGGCAATGGAGGGGCGTCCCAGGATGGCGTTGTAAGCCATGGGGACGTCAACTACGTCAAAGGTGATCATCTCCGTGCTCAAGTTTTTGGGATCTCCGAAGGTCACCGGGAGGACAATCTGCCCGAGAGGGGCGATGGTCTCCCCGGAAACGATGCCTGAGAAGACGATGTCCAGGGAACTGCCCCCGTCAATGAGCACCCGGGCAATAGTAGAGTTGCTGACGGTGGGTGCCACTACTAGGGGCAACTTCTAGGCCTTGACCATTCCCGGGGGACAGTCATCCCGGGAGAACGTTAGATCGCAGTTGACCCACTTGGGCTCGCTTAGCTGGAGTTCGCCCTTCTCGATCCTATAGATCTCCCGGGCAGCCTCCTTGAGCTCCCGGTGCGAAGTGTACGCCGATGAGCCGCCCACGATGATGTTGACGTGGCGGGTAGCTTCTAGGAAGTTATCCTGGTCGCCGTCGGCCCGGGCATCTCCCTAGCCATTGTTGCCCTCGTCGGGCAGCATCGGCATCGGGCCTTTGCTATCCATGTAGTCCTTGACCTGGTTGTGCCATATGCGATAGTTGTGTATATCGTGGCCGTTAGAACGATGGAAGCGGCAAAACTTACTAGTATCGTAGTCCTGCTTGGCGTTGTTGCCTCGGTCACCCGGTGGCCTTTGCCTGCCTTGCTGGCCTCCCTTCCTCCCCTCGCCCCGGGAAGGTTGGTTCCGATCCATAGCAGCAACAGTTTCAGGAGTTCGATCCTCCCTCTTCTTCTTCTTTTTCTTGTCTTTGGACGATTACTTCTTTTTCTGCTTGGGCTCAGAATCATCTTCCCCGGTAGAAGTGCCGGGTCCGATCAAGCCCTTGCGCCGCTTGGACTCATCGGCGTTAGCGTAAAGGTGCACCTGCCGGAGGAGTTCGTTGGCGTCGACATCCTAGAAGAGCTCAAGGTCCTCGATGAAGCGCACGTCCCTCACCCCCTGCTTGAATGCGTGACGAACCGGCTTGTCGGACATGTTGGGGATGGTATTTCTTGCCCGGACGAATCTAGTGACGAAAGAGCGCAGCGACTCCCCGTCTTTCTGCATGATCACCTCCAGGTCTTCCGGCTTGCCCGGCCGGGTACTACAGCCGTGAAAGTTGCTTATCAGGGCGTCGCAGAGTGTGTCCCAGGAGTCGATGAACCCCTCGTGCAAGTTGAAGAACCAGATACGAGCGGCCCTTTCCAGGACAGTTGGGAGATAATTTGCCTTCACAGCGTCGTCGCCGCCTTGTGCCTCGATGGCCAGTCCGTACACAGAAACAAATTCCTCCAGGTTCTGAGTCCCGTTTAACTTCTCCATCGTGCCAGGTTTGAATCTGGCGGGCCAGGCTACCGCGCGGAGCTCTGGGGTAAAGGCCCTGCACCCGGATCCCCTGCCGAGCACCTAGCCGATGCTAGGTCACTGTCCACGTCGCACCCCCCATTGCCAGGCATGCGCAGGCGGGTTCTGCTAGGCAGGTTGTGGGCCAAGCCTTTGGAAGACTCCGCCCCGATTGTTGGATTGCTGCGCCCGGGGAGGAGCAACGTTTCCACGCGCGGCGGCCTCGCGGTACTCCAATCACGAAAGGCCACCACGCTGGTCGCGATTCGTTCCTGCCGGGGCGATCTGGCCTTCCCCCCGGATAGGCGGACCGTTGGGGTTCCCGGCGCGGTTGTCGTTTCGGTCGCCCCGTCAACTAGTGCTGAGGGCAGCGGGATGGTTGCGTGCGTTGCGGCCGCCATCTCCCTGGTGACTGCTAGACATCCGGGAGCTTGCCCCATCCAAGTCATTGGCAACACGGTCGAGTTCATCGAGCAAGCAGGCGGTAGGGACGCCGCCCTCTTGACGCCAGACGGCGGCCAGGGCTAGGATGCACTTCCGGCTTTCAGCGATCGAACCAGCAGTCGCGGTAGAGCCAGTCTGCGCCTGAGGAGTATGCTGAGGATCTTGGGCGGGACGCTTCTCCCTCCGCCGGCTGGCAGAGGCAAGAAGCGCATCGCCCATGCTCCTGTTGAACCGTTCCCGGGCAGCTTCGGCCTCCTGCCGGGCAAGCTGCGAGGGAGTATTGACCACCACGGCCACTGGCACGGCATGGGTGCCTCCGTTGCCGTCCCCGGAAGCCATGAAGACATCCTGGATCCGAGCAGGCTCGAAGGGGGTCATCATCGTATCCATGACAGAGACGGTTGCGGCGGGTGAGATCCTAGGCGAGCTGGGGAGATCCAGCCCGTCGTATAGATCCATATCGTCATCTTCCCCATCATGAACGGGGGCTAGATCCAGCCCACTGAGAGCCGGGATCTGGTCCTCCAACAGCTTGCTGGTGGACGGATCTGCTGGGGGCCAACCGATCTACCCGGTTGCGCACCTCCAGCAGGCAGTAGGAGATGTAGAGATCTCCGTGTGCCCCTGGTACTCCGAGGTAACGGCATCGTCACCGCTAGCGTAGTACTCGTCGCCGTCCTCGACGTCGTCGAAGCAGCACATGTCTCTGGTGTCGCCGGAATTGACCGACATCGGGAGGATTGCCACCGGTTAGGGATCTGACCACGTCCCCTCGGACGGCGCCAGCTGTCAACGATTGGGAATCGGGTTCCATGAGCCGAGCTCACTTCTTGTTGGGGGACAAGATAACCCCTTCTAACCGGGAGCATTACGTTCTGGATACGATCTTCTGGGCAGCACAGATGACAGAGACATGAGGATTTTTATCCTGGTTCGGGCCCCTCACTGTCGAGGTAACAACCCTACTCCAGTGCTTTGTTGATGATCAAGAGGTTACAAGTCCGGATCAGATCCGGGGAAGGTGGTGGTGCACCGCAGGGCAAGGCCGGGCTTAGTCTACGGTGTACCGGGCACAAAGTAGCGAGAGGCTAGAGAGAATGCTAACAATGGCGCTACTTGCCTAATGCCTCACGCAGGAGGGCTTATAGAGGGCAAGGCATAGGAGGATAAGATGGAAACTACCCCTAAAGTCGGTGAAGGCCGCCGCGCTCTAGGAACCCTAGCCCTGCCGCCAGGAACCCTAGCCGCCCCGTCGCGTCATGGGCCAGGCCTTGATCCACGCTTACTTGGAGGAGAAGTCTTCAACTTGGCCGGCAAGGCGCCGGGCAGACGTGCGCCGACCCTCTGCTGGCAGGAGGTACCGGGAATACCTGAAAAGTTAGTACAGAGCTACCGGGCACCGGGTAGGAGACCTAATCCCCGACACGATGCCTGAGAAGGGCATAGATATGTTCTTCATCTTGGAACGAGGGACTTGCATCTCGTCTAAGGCAGCCACAAAGATGATGTCCAGGGAACTGCCTCCATCGATGAGCACCCGGGCAACAGCGAATTGCTGACTGTGGGTGCCACCACCAGGGGCAACTTCTAGGCCTTGACCATTCCCGGGGGACAGTCATCCCTGGAGAACATCAGATTGCAGTTGATCAACTTTGGCTCGCTTGGCTGGAGTTCACCCTTTTCGATCATGTAGATCTCCCGGGCAGCTTCCTTGAGCTCCCGGCGCGAAGCGTACTCCGAGGAGCCGCCCACGATGATGTTGATGTGGCGGGCAGCTTCTGGGAAGTGGTTCGAGTCGCCGTCGGCTCTGGAACCTCCTTGACCGTTGTTGCCCTCGTCGGGCAACACCGGCATTGGGCCTTTGCCGTCCATATAGTCCCTGACCTGGTTACGCCATATGCGACAATTGTGTATATAGTGGCTGTTAGAACGATGGAAGCGACAAAACTTACTAGGATCGTAGTCCCGCTCAGCGTCGTTGCCCCGGTCGCCCGAGGGCCTCTGCCTGCCTTGCTGGCCTCCCTTCCTCCCCTCGCCCCGGGAGGTTGGTTCCGATCCATAGCAGCAATGGTTTCAGGAGTTTGGTCCCCCCTCTTCTTCTTTTTCTTTGACGATTGCTTCTTTTTCTGCTTGGGCTCGGGATCATCCTCCCCGGTAGAAGTGCCAGGTCCGATCAAACCCTTGCGCCGCTTGGACTTATCGGCATTGGCATAAAGATGCGCTTGCTGGAGGAGTTCGTTGGCATCGATATCCTCAAAAAGCTCGGGGTCCTCGATGAAGCGCACGTCCCTCACCCCCTGTTTGAAAGCGTGACGAACCACCTCATCGGACACGTTGGGGATGGTATTCCTTGCCCGGACAAATCTAGTGACGAAAGAGCGCAGTGACTCCCCGTCTTTCTGCTTGATTGCCTCTAGGTCTTCCGGCCTGCCCGACCGGGTACTGCAGCCGTGAAAGTTGCTTATCAGGGCGTCAAAGAGCGTGTCCCAGGAATCAATGGACCCCTTGTGTAGGTTGAAGAACCAGGTACGAGCGGCTCCTTCCAGGACAGTAGGAAGATAGTTTGCCTTCACAGCGTCGTCGCCGCCTTGGGCCTCGATGGCCAGCCCGTACACGGAAACAAATTCCTCCAGGTTCTGAGTCTCGTTGAACTTCTCCATCGTGCCAGGTTTGAACTTGGTGGGCCAAACCACCGCGCGGAGCTCAGGGGTAAAGGCCCTACACCCGGCTCCCCTGCCAGGCACATAGCCGATGCCAGGTGACTGCCCACGTCGCACCCCTCATTGACAGGCGGGTTTTGCTGAACAGGTTGCGGGCTAAGCCTCTGGAAGACTCCGCCCCGATTGTTGGATTGCTGCTCCTGGGGAGGCGCGGCGTTTCCGCGCGTGGCGGCCTTGCGGTACTCCTATTGCGAAAGGCCACCACGCTGGTTGCGGTTTGTCCCTGTCGGAACGATTTGGCTGTCGTCCTGGGCAGGTGGACCGTTAGGGTTCCTAGTACGATTGTTGTCCCGGTTGCCCTATCAACCGGTGCTGAGAATGGGGACGGGCACGCGCGTTGCGGCCGCCATCTCCCCGTTGACCGCTAGACACCCGGGAGCTCGCCCCATCCAAGTCATTGGCAACACGGTCGAGTTCGTCGAGCAAGCAGGTAGCGGGGACGCTGCCTTCTTGGCGCCAGACAGCGGCTAGGGCTCGGAGACGCTTCCGACTTTTAGCAACCGGACCTGCAGTCGCGGTTGAGCCAGTCTGTGCCTGAGGAGTATGCTGAGGATCTTGGGCGGGACGTTTATCCCTCCGCCGGCTGGCAGAGGGGAGTAGCGCGTCGCCTATGCTCCTGTTGAATCGTTCCCGGGCAGCGTCAGCCTCCTGTCGAGCACGCTGCGAGGGAGTATTATCCACCACGACCACTGGCGCGACCCGGGCATTTTCGTTGTCATCCCCAGAAACCATGAGGACATCCCGAATCTGAGCGGGCTCGGAGGGAGTCATCACCGTATCCATGACATAGACGGTCACGGCAGGAAAGATCTCAGGTGAGCCGGGAAGATCCAGCCCGTCGTAGAGATACATATCTTCATCTTCCCGTCTGCCCCGACGGGGCAAGATCCGCCCATCGAGAGGCTGGGATCGGTCCTCAATGACTTGGCGGTGGACAGATCTGCCGGGGGCCAACCGATCAGACGATTGGTTCCCGACCTGCGGGCAGTAGGAGACGTAGAGATCTCCGTGTGCCCCGGGTACTCCGAGATCACGGCATCGTCGCCGCTAGCGTAGTACTCGTCGCCATCCTCGACGTCGTCAAAGCAACACATGTCTCTAGTGTCGCCGGATTCGATCGACATCAGGAGGATTGCAACCGGTTAGGGATCTGACCACGTCCCCTTGGACGGTGCCAGCTGTCGACGATTGGGAATCGGGTTCCACGAGCCGAGCTTACTTCTTGTTGGGGAACAAGACAACCCCTTCTAACCGGGAGCATTGCGTTCCGGATACGATCTTCCGGGGAGCACAGATGACATAGACACGAGGATTTTTATCCTGGTTCGGGCCCCTCAGTGTTGAGGTAATAGCCCTACTCCAATGCTTTGTTGATGATGAATAGATTACAAGTTGTCTGGATAGATCCGGGAAGTGTGGCGGCGAACCGCAGATCGAGGCCGGGCTCAAGCTACGGTGCACCGGGCACAAATTAATGACAGGTGAAAGAGAATGGCGCTACTTGCCAAAGTCTATCTAACCCCTCACGCAGGAGGGTTTATATAGGGCAAGGTATAGGTGGATAAGATGGAAACTACCCCTAAAAGTCAGTGAAGGCCGTCGCGCCGACGGGAACCCTAGCCGCCCTGTCGCATTGTTGGTCGGGATCCACGCTTACTTGGAGGATAAGTCTTCAACTTGGCCGGCAAGGCGCCGGGCAAAAGTGCACCGACCCTCTGCCGGGCAGGAGGTACAGGGGATACCTGAAAAGTTAGTAACGAGCTACCGGGCACTGGGCAGGAGACCCAATTCCCGACAGCTAGGTTCTCATCTTTGGCTTAACCACTGACAAGATGGCCGACGGGGGTACTAGTGTAGCTGGTAATACAATTTCTCTGTTCACGGGCACCCACTTCGATTTCTGGAAAAGGCGAATACGGGTGTATCTACTGTCCATGGGCACGGACGTGTGGAAAGTGGTAGATAAACCCCTAGGCTTCGTTGTAGAAAAGGATGTCGAACCCACCAAGGAACAAAACAGAAAGCTAGAGCTAGATGCTAAGGCTCCGAATGCGCTGTTTTGTGGAATTAGCACATGACGTGTAGACTACGCTCATAGAAATACATGAGGGCTCGGATGCGGTTAAGGAGGGCAAACTAGTCATAGCTAGAGATAAGTTTGATCGCTTTGACATGTTGCCTGGTGAAAATGCAAATGAAATGTTTACTCGTCTTAACCCCCTAATCAACGAGCTCAAAAGGCTCCGAGCTTCTTTGTCTGATGCTGATGTGTGCAGGAAAATGATTAGGGTGCTGCCGATTGATGGGTACCGCGACATTGTCACCTACCTATCAAACAGCGGCAAGATGAACACAATGAAGCCTACCGCACTCCTGAGCAAGTTGACCTCACACGAGATGCTAATAGCCAACAAATTCAAGGCTGAGGTGGAAAAGAACAAGTTTGTTGCTCTCAAAGCTAGTGTCACCAAGGGCACCTCGCGAGCTACCTCACCCAAGTGTCCCACAAGTCCCAGAGAAGCAGCCTTGGGATGAACTTGTGGGGTTGGTTGGCAAGAAGCTTGGGCTGAGGAGACAGGGCAGGACATCATATGCATCATACCGATGGTATGAGTGTCAACAGAAGGGGCACATTGCATCTATGTGTCCTCAGAAGGGTGCTGCCAAGTACAAAGGCAATGAGAGTAGTGATGATGAGGAGCCCAAGGCAAAGGAGAAGCAAAAGAACAAGGGCAAGACAAAGGAGAAGGAAAAGGAGAAGGGCAAGGGTTGGAGGAACATGCACAAGTCTGAGTTCAGAGGCACCTCCAAGAGTGGGAAGAAGGTTTCTTTTGTGGGCGAGTGGGTCACTGACAGCTCAGTCGGGTCACAAGAGCCAGATGATGATGAGATTGTTGCGGTGGCCACTTCAGCTTTCCCCACCTGTCTTACGGTTAACTTGACGTCACCAGAGTGGCAAGAAGGTCAACTGCGGGAATGGTGGTCCGGTGAAGAAGAAGACGAGTAAGTTTGCTCTAACTGCTAGGGAGTTGGCAATAGAGAATGCTGAGCTTAAGCCACAGCTAGGCAAGTTTGAGAAAGTTCTAGGAAAGTGCTATGAGGGAAGCTTAGCCCTAGACAAGATGCTTAACGAGCAAAGGCCTGCCTCTCAAAGGGATGGCTTGGGGTTCACCCCAGAGAAGCCACAGAGGTATAAGAAGAGTGCTCCTCAGGTATCTAGAGTGCGCCAGAGCTACTACCACACAAACCCCAAAAGAAGACCACCTCCACAAACCCAAGGTGTGTACCCAAGGAGTCAGGTTGAGCACTACCAGTGGCAAGGACGTCCTAGGCGACACAATTTCTAGGAGGGTCGGTCTAGGTACCAGGATAGGTGGGATAGTGCTTCGTGGCATGTAAGGACGTGGGATGGTCCTAGAGAGTGGGTTGGGTACAGGTCTAGGCACAACTCTAGGATATATGCACAGAGGTACACCTACACTCCACCTCTACCTCCTAGGTACAACACATACGCTAGACCATACCCACCTAGGTACGACAGGTATTCCAACCGTCTAGTACCACACCGCCAAGTGTCCAGGTCTCAACCCAAGACCAGTCGAGTCCACGTAGAACTAGATGGCAACTATACCCTTAGGACGAATGAGCGGGGTCAAGTGTTTGCTAAGTTTGTGGGACCGTCTTGGGAGTACGAGTATAGACCACAGGTGTGGGTCAAGAAGTCTGTTTTGGATTCACTTGGTGCCACTAACGCTGCAGGTACAGCTAATCCTCGGGGACCCATTGTTTGGGTTTCCGGGTCACACAAGTGATCCCCTTAGTGCAGGTGGGCAGCCGGAGTGGGGCCACCCCACGCCCATGATCAGATCTAGGGATGGTATTCTTGGTTTAAGTCATTTTAGGCTGCTTAAGAAACTGGGATGTGGTGATATCGGCAGCGTCTACCTCTCAGAACTGAGTGGTACAAAGAGTTACTTTGCAATGAAGGTCATGGACAAGGGGTCTTTAGCAAGTCGGAAGAAACTGCTTCGAGCACAGGCAGAGCGAGAGATACTGCAATCTCTGGATCATCCCTCTCTACCAACGCTGTATACCCACTTTGAGACTGATAAGTTCTCATGTTTGGTGATGGAATTCTGCCCAGGAGGGGACCTACACACTCTCCGGCAAAGGCAGCCTGGAAAACATTTTTCAGAGCAAGCGACAAAGCATGTGACAACTACTAAAGATTGTTTTTTTTATCATCCACAGTTCAATTATCATTTTATTTAGTGGTTAGCAAATCTTATATCTACAATTTGCAATCCTGGCCCATTTTCATACTGTATTGTCTAATGGCTTGTCATTTTTATGCAATATTGATTTTTAGTTTCTTCTGCATAGATCCTTGTAGCACTGAAAATTGTCGTTTGGAGTTTGTATTGTACTCCCTCCATTTTAAAATATAGGACATGCATGTATTTGAAAGACTCAATATTTAGAATCTTTGACTATTAGTTAAGAAAAAAATGCACATACTTCGTATATGCATGTAATATAGTTAGATTCGTATTTAAAAGTACTTTGATATGATGTTAGTTTTATGTTTTGTTGATCATAAATTTTGAAAGGAATTAATGGTCAAAGTTCTGTTTTGAAGACCGTGCCCAAATTTTATATGCCTTATATTTTGAAATGGAGGGAGTAGTATATAACTGTGAAATTAAGAATGTATAGTTCACACTGCTTTGTAGTCCTTCAGAGATGTTCATGATCATTTGTTGATTTTTTTAAAAATTCTTCACTAGTTCTTTGTAATGCCTTAAAAGGCTTTTGCTATGGGTTAATCATCTCATTCAAACTTTTGATCAATCTCCTCATGATTGGTTCTATGTAGCAGAGGTCCTCCTTGCACTGGAATACCTGCATATGCTTGGGATTATATACCGTGATCTGAAACCAGAAAACGTCCTTGTCCGAGAGGATGGGCACATCATGCTGTCTGATTTTGACACCTCCCTTCGTTGCGCTGTCAGCCGCACTATTGTCAAGTCTGCCAACCCAGGACCAGATGCATTGCAGAGGAACAACCAAGCATACTGTGTTCAGCCTGCTTGTATTGAGCCATCCTGCATCCAGCCATCGTGTGTTGCCCCAACCACATGCTTTGGTCCCCGGTTTTTCTCCTCCAAGTCCAAGTCCAAGTCCAAGAAGGATAAGAAGCCGAAGCCTGAGATTGTTAATCAAGTTAGCCCACTGCCTGAGCTCATAGCAGAGCCGACTGATGCTCGCTCCATGTCCTTTGTTGGCACGCACGAGTACCTGGCACCAGAAATAATCAAGGGAGAGGGTCAGGTAACCGGGCAACACTTTTCAATGTTGTTGGCCAGCCCCTGAGGTTTCCAGAGTCACCAATTGTGAGTTTCTCAGCGAGGGACCTGATCAGAGGGTTGCTGGTCAAGGACCCACAGCATCGTCTTGCTTACAAGCGCGGGGCTACTTAGATAAAGCAGCACCTGTTCTTCGAGGGCGTGAACTGGGCGCTGATACGTTGCGCAAGCCCTCCAGAGGTACCGAAGCCCGTCGAGCTGGAGCGGCCCCCGAAGCTGGCACCAGCCAATGAGAAGGCTGCCCCAGCTGCAAACCAGAAGGGCTCAGACAATTATCTGGAGTTTGAGTTCTTCTAGGCTTGATTTTTCTCTCGTGATCTTTGAACATGGAATGGTTCTTCAAATGCGCTGATGATGTATTGAAAACGAGAGGAAGATGTAGAGGGCATGTTATGCTTGTGCCGGCAGGCAGGCGATGATTCTGCAGTAGATTGTTAGCTGTATTCCGAGCAGCTCCTGTTGTTTTCCTACTGAACTGCTTATGATCTAATCCGTACTCGATGCATGTTGCAATTTTTAAGAGAATTCTTGTGATGCTTTAAGGATGCAGGGTGGTTTGTTGATGGGGGACGGGGTGGCCCGATCTTCTGGTGAGATGGATAACTACGGTTTGGTGTCACAGCGACCTGAACGATCCAGCTACCAACCACGAAAGTGACTGGAAGACCCGACAATCGCTAAACCACCACAACGAAGCGTTATCAACCGTCTCGGAAACACGATCGACCGATCACGAAGATCTGTTCTGCGAGCAACGAAGAACAAGCAAGAACAAAGGTAAAAGCAACCTGAACTTGCAAATATGAATAAGCACACAAGAGTTGGGGTTTGAACTCGTCACGGTTGGTCTAGCCGACACAAGCGAAATCGAAATTTGTCGGTGTAATAAATACCGGGTACAAAGAGTCCCGAGAAGACAAAGGCGGGCCCACGCGTCGGTGGCGAGCAAGGCCCGTGGCGTGGGCGAGCCCCTCGGTGCTCAAAGAGGCCCCACGCGCGTCGGTGGGCGATCAGCCCCAATGGCGTGGGCGAGCCCCTCAGAGGCCAAGAGGTTCCACGCGTCGGCGGGCGAGTAAGGCCCGTGGCGTGGCGAGCCTCGGCCAAAGAGGGCCCCACGTCGGCCGCGGGCGATCGAGCCCGGCGGCGTGGGCGAGCCCTCGAAGATCGGCGAGGCCCCACACGCCCGAGCAGGTGCGTGCGTGGCGAGCCCTCTCAAGATCAGCGAGGGCCCGTGCGCCGGCGTGGTGCGTGGGCGAGCCCTCTCAAGACCAAAGCGAAGGTTCGCACGAGGTGGGGCCCGCGGCGAGGAAGCGTTGCGAAGGAGTCTTGGGACGAAGACTCCGCCTGCTGCTGAAGGACGGCGCGCATTTAACGCGACATCACGCGCGGATAGCGGTGAAGAAATGATTACGCTTCTGATGACCCTGCAGTCTCGGCGGCCATCCATTGTGGCGGAGAAGAATTGACCGCAGAGAGAATGTTTGCTTAAGATGATCGCCCGCGTCGGGAGAAGCAGTGGGCCCTTGCATCTCACCGGTGTGTCTGTGGCGGGTCGATGTAAAGCTATGGCACTCGCGAAGGCGGCGCTACTGGGCGCACGTGACGAGCACGTTTCGTCTCTCTGTCGTGTCTCACCTGTCTTGTCCGAATCTTGAGTATCTTGTCGCCTACCTCCCGGCTCTCTCCGTCGGTTCGAGGCTTGTATAAAGAGGGAGGAGGACGAGCAAAAAGAGGTTTGAACACACGCAGTTCACAAGCACCACAGTAAACACATTCCCATTCAACCACAATCGAAAAGAGCTAAGGCTCGGCGGGAGTAGGACTATTACCCGCGAGGGGTCCGAAACAGGTAAATCTGAAGTCGCTCCTTGTTGTGCCCGACGCTCAAATCGAACCGAAGCTTGATCGAGTTGGTCGGCGACTGAAAATCGACCGGGGTGTGATCCGATGGTTGAGCGGAGAACACGCCGTCGATGGCGCGCGCCGGTAGAAGTGCGCTAGCATCGGTTCAAGCTCTTCTACCCTTCTTCAGACGGCGATGGCGGAGCAAAGATCCGCGATGGAGCTGAAGCGGCCGCTAGAGCCGCTGCCACGCGAGTCGGCCGCGGTGATGGCGGTGGATCACCCGGCGGTAACCGCCGCCTAGGGTCGGAACTTGGCGGAAGCGGCCGCCCGGCCAAGCTAAGCGGTGCGCCTTGGAGGAGTGCACTCGACAGAACCTCCATGCGGCTGTGGCCTTGCTGGAGAACCCACCGTTCGGTGACTCCGGACTCCCGGCGGCGCCGTGGTTGGCAACAGCCCGCTACGTCGATCCGCCGTGGCGGTGGTGCAAGTTTCGGGGTGGGAACGGTGTTTACGCTTCCTCCGTTCTTTGTTTCCTCGCACTCCTCTCGCAGATCTCCTAGTGAGGCGGGGCCAAGACGACAAGAGCCAGGCGACCCCACGGGGGCTCGGCCGGGCAGGCGTGCAGGTGGCCGTGATCTCCGGTCCCACCCGGAGGACCGCCACTTGCTGCATGGAAGACCTGCGTGACAAGCTCCGCGAGGGCGCGACCGAAGCCGAGCGACCGCATTGTCCGCCGCCTGTGAGGACCAACAAGAGGGCTCCATGAGCTGCCCGACCAGTGAGGTGGCGCTTCTTGGCGCCGCCTAGGCGCGAGGGCGGCGGGCGAGGACCGTGTCCAGAGCGGAGGCTCCCGGCGTCGGGTGCCGCGCCTTTTCTAAGGAGCTGCGTCGAGTCCAGTGGCCGGAACGGTTTCGTCCGGCCCCCATCGAAAAGTATGACGGCTCCACCAACCCCGACGAGTTTTTACAGATCTACACGACGGTGATGCAGCCGACAGGAGGGTCGGGGAAGGATCTGGCGAACTACTTCTCCGCGGTCCTCACCGGCGGAGCACGCTCGTGGCTCATGAACCTGCCCCCGGAGTCCGTGGGGTCATGGAAGGAGCTCTCGGAGCTCTTCATCACCAACTTCGGGGCACCTTGAGCAGCTCGGGGTGAAGGCGACCTCCTGGCGTGGAAGCGAAGAAAGGAGAGTTCTTTGCTTGCGACTATATTGGCGCTTCGGTCCAGTCCGCAACACCATCCCTGTCATCTCCATCGACGCCGTGGTCACGGCATTCGGAGAGGCGCCGAGACCCCAAGGTCAAGGAGAAGATGGCCACCCGCAAGATCAAAAGCGACGGAGGAACTCTTCACCTTGGCGACAAGTCGCCCTTCAGCGGCGGTCGCATCCGCCCGGCTTGCTGGTGGGGACACAGCATGAGTGGCGAGGCGGGACCTCGAGGAACCCCGCGGCAAGAACAAGAAAAAGCGCAAAGCGGCGAGACCGGACAGGTCATGGTCGCCGCCCGGCCGACGACGACGACGACGACGACGACGACGGCGGCCACGACCCGCGAATGGGCGCGCGGGCGAAAAAGAGGAGGAGGTCGCGGCGCCGGCGATACGATCCCGTAAGGGCGGCGGGCGGCGGCCATGGCGATCGCCGTGGCGCGACGGCCCCCATGACGCGAAGAGCGAACCGTCGCCCTGTGTGAGTGGGACGGAAGGCCCATGTCCCATTCACCGCAACAACTCCCACGACTTGGCGGATTGCCATGTCGTCGACAAGATGGTGGACAAGCGAGTCCACGAGCAGCAGCAGCGGCAGAAGCGTCCGGCGATGGCAAGGGTAAGGAGGCGGCTTCGCTTGGTTTTCAGCGGGCGCGCGGTTGCCGTCATCCACGGCGGTTGACCATCTATCCGTTCCACGCTAGCTTTAAGCGTGCGATGAGAAGTGTCGCGCCGCCGTGCGGCTTTGGGTCAACAAAGCGGTGGCGTGGTCGGAGCGACCGATCGCGTTGATCAAAGCCGATCACCCACCAAGATCTGCCGCCCTAGACATCTCCCGATCGTGGTTGCGCCCACGGTCCGGAATGTAAAGCTAGGGCGGGTGCTGGTAGACGGAGGGAGTTCCCTCAACCTCCTATCCGCCCGGGTCGCCAAGGCGCTCCAGATCCAGCAGCGGGAGCTTCGTCCAACACTCCCGTTCTTCTGCATCGCGCCGAGGGCTGAGTCCGTCCCGCTGGGGCACGTCAGTCTCCCGGTGACGTTTGGAGGCTCCGACAACTTCCGCACCGAGATGCTCGAGTTTGAGGTGGCGGACTTGACCTCCTAGCGCCATACTAGGTCGGCCGGCGCCGACCAAGTTCATGGCGGTTTGCCACTATCGTACATGGTGGTGAAGATCCGAGGCGGTGGCCCCATCGTCTTGAAAGTGGATCGCCGGGCGCTCGCTGCGACAAGGACGCTCTCGCTTTGGCGAGGCGAACGGTGCCTGAAGGCCGAGGCTTCGACTGCAGGAGCTCCTCGGCGAACCGTGCCTCCCGGTTCGTCCGCGGAGGTTAAGGTGGTCTCTCCTGGCGAAGTCGGACCGGCGAAGACCGTTCGGTGGCGCTCTCTCGGCGCCAAATAGGAAGCGCGCTCGTCTCCTTCCTCCGATCTAACGCAGCGTGTTTGCGTGGCAACCGTCCGACATGGTGGGGTCCCCAGGAGGTGATTGAGCACAAATTGGCGGCGTTCGGCGGCGCGACCGGTCATGCGAAGGTCGGAAGCGATCGGTGGAGCGCCGAAGTTATCCGCCAGAGGTGGACAAACTCTTAAGAGGCGGGGTGCGTCCGCGATTGTCGCCATCCGGTGGCTCGCGAACCCGTCCTCGTCAAGAAATCAGCAGGCGTTGGAGGATGTGCGTGGACTTCACCGACCTCAACAAGGCGTGCTCGAAGGATCCGTACCCGCTGCCCCGCATTGATCTTGTCGTCGACTCAACAATGGGTGCGAGTAGTTTGTGCTACGGATGCGCACTACGGGTACCACCAGATTAGCATGGCGAAGAAGATGAAGACAAAGGCGCTTCGTGGCGCCCATGGGCGTCTCGCTACACAAGGATGGCGTCGATTGAAGAATGCAGGCCCAACCTATCGGCGGGCCATGCATATCGCTCATCGCCCCAAATAAGGCGAAACACGGAGGTGTATGTCGATGATCGGTGGTGAAGTCCAAGAAGGCGGAGGAGTTGATCGGCGACCGGAAGAAACCTTCACCAACTTTGAAAGTCTCGCATCAAGCTTAATCGAGAAAAATGCGTGTTCGCCGTTCCGTCGGGCAAATTCTTGGGATTCCTCGTCTCCCTGAGGAGGATAGAGGCGAACCGACAAGATCGCGCGATCGAGAACATGAAGCCCCGACGCGACTTGGCGGATGCGGTGCTTGGTGGGTGCTTGACCTCCCCTGGGCGCTTTATAGCTCGCTTTGGGATAAAAGTCTCCACCGCTCAAGCTCTAAAGAAGACTAATCAGTTTGAGTGGACGGCGGAGGCGCAGGAGGCGTTCGACGGGCTGAAGAAGTATCTCACCTCCCCGCCCGTCCTGGTCGCCCCAGACCCGGGCGAGCCGCTGATCCTCTACGTTGCGGCAAACCCCCAGGCGGTCAGCGCGGTGCTGGTGGCGGAAAGAGAAGGCGTTCAGCGCCCTATTTACTACGTCAGCAAGGTCCTCCACGACGCCGAAACAAGGTATTCACAGCACCAGAAGATGCTCTACGCCGTGCTGACGGCGTCCCGAAAGCTACGCCACTACTTCCAGGGGCGAGAAGTCACGGTGTTGACCAAGTATCCATTGCGGAGATCCTCTTCAACCGCGAGGCGGCGGTCGCGATCGCCAAGTGGGCCATGGAGTGGCGAATTCGATCTCAAGTTCGCTCCCGAGCGGCCATCAAAGGCAAGCTCTGGCGGAGTTTGTCGTGAATGGACTCCGGCGGACCTGAAGTGAAAATGACCCAAAGCACCTCGCCGTGGACTCTCTTCTTGACGGCTCATTTAATTTGGGTGGCGTCGTCTGGTATCTCCCCGGCGATGTCGTCCGGCATCTGGTGGTCTTTGGACTTCAGCGCCACCAACAACATCGTGAGTCTGAAGGATTGCTCGCCGGGCTCGGGGTGGCCGACCGTTGGCATCCGCGCTACAAGTAAAGCGACTCTCTCGGTCATCAACGAGCGAGGAAGAATTTCTCTGCTCGGATCCGTCATGGCGGCCTACTGGCGGAGGTCGCGCGGTTGGAGCGGTACTTTGAGGGTTTGGGCTTCGTGCATGTCCCTCGCCGCGACAACTATATGGCGGATGAACTATCCCAGATCGCCTCATCGAGGGCACTGTTCATTTGGGGTCTTTGAAGAAAGACTTCTGGCCGTCCGTCGCGACCCCAATCTGGCGGGGGCGGCGCTTTACCGACGCAGCCCCACATCGGAGGAGGCGTCACCAAGCTCGCTCCGGCTCCGGTTGGAGGGAGGCGGAAGAAGCTCTTGAGACGGTTGAAGCGAAATGCCGTGCCGTGGAAATCGCGGTGACAATGTACGAAACGTCGTCACGCTCGTCCGGGAAGGTCGATGGATGGATCCGATCCTAGCCTACTGCGGGATGGAGTGATCCCGGCGATGACGCGTCGGTGAGAGATTACCGCGCAAGGCCAAGCGCCACATACGGTAGGTGGGGACCTGACGCGCCCGCGCATAAGCGGAGTTCTCTTGAAGTCGTCACTCGGAAGCGGGAGTGCAATTCTCTCGAGATCCATGGAGGCATATCACGGGAGCCATTCGGGAGCAGGCGTTGGTTGGGAAAGCTTTTCGTCACGGCTTTATTGGCCTCTCGCCTCGGGATGCCTTGAGTGGTGAGGAGATGCGGCGTGCCAATTTCAGGCTAAGCAGATCCACCGACCGCCCGGTAGCGCAAACCATTCCGCTCTCTGGCCGTTCGCGATGCAGGGGATGAACATACAGGCCCGTTCAGCAGGCGGACCGGAGGTTACACACATCTGTTCGTCGCCATCGACAAGTTCACTAAGTGGGTTGAAGCCTCGCCAGTCCCGGCGATCACATCCGCAGCGGCTATCAAGTCTATGAAGAGCATCTTCGTCCGGTTCGGTGTCGCCAACAGAATCATCACTGACAACGGCGCTCAGTTCAAAAGCACTGATTTCCAAGACTGGTGCGAAGAGTTGGGTACCAAGCTGTGCTTTGCCTCCGTTGCGCATCCGAATAGCAATGGGCAAGTTGAGCGGGCGAACGCGGAAGTACTCAGGGGGCTCAAGACAAGGGCATTCGATCGCCTGGAGAAGCGTGGCAAGCGCTGGGCTGAAGAAGTCCCCACTGTGTTGTGGGCGCTGCGGACAACTCCTAGCAGAGCCACCGGCGAGACCCCTTTCTTCCTGGTGTATGGCTCAGAAGCGGTGCTCCCATCAGAGCTCGCCTTTGGGTCCCCAAGGGTGGCGGCGTTCAGCGAAGACAAAGACCCTGACCGGCGTCAGGACGAAGTGAATCTCCTGGAGGAGATCCGAGACAGGGCGGCGATCCGGGCTGCCAAGTATCAACAGGCACTGCGCCGTTACCAAGCAAGGCGGGTGTGTGTGAGAACACTGGCAGTGGGCGACCTCGTTCTGCGCAAAATCCAAGCGCAGGCGGGGCGCAACAAACTGTCTCCCCTGTGGGAGGGCCCCTTCAAGGTGGTCTCGTCTCCCTTGAGCTCGGTCGGGCTCATGATCGAGGATGGTCATGAATTGGCGAACACTTGGAACGTCGAGCAGCTGAGGAAGTTCTACCCGTAGGTGGCAGTTCCAGAAACTTTTTTTTGGCCTTCCTTTGGAGCCGAGCGGCGAGGTCTTCTTCCTTCACCGCTCGCCTCGGGGGCTGCATTGTACAAAGCCATCTTCAATAAGAGATAAGTTCTGTCTCCTTGTGGGCATCTGTTTCTTTTTCGCCTCAAGTCTGTTAGAAAGCATACATTGAAAGTGGTAGCGAAAAAAGTACTTAAAACAGATGGCCCCTTAGTTCAAGGACTAACGCCTCGACTTCTTGGTTGGGCGGCTGAAAGCGAGCGTATATGGTACTAGCTTTGGTGTGTCGGCTCGGTCTAGGCAATGCGCCAACAATGCACCGACTAAGTGCTTTCGCCACGCTGACGTCTAGGGTCGGTTCGCAAAGAGGCCATAAGGGTTGAAGTAACGGATGCACGAGGAAAAAGCGCTCACTTTCAACGTAAAGCTACATCTAAAACTTTTTGGCGATCGGTGGTTTAGCCTTAAAAGGTCTGTTAGAAAGCATTCGAAAGTGGTAGTGAAAGTACTTATGGTGATGACCCCTTAGTTGCAAAACAAACGCTTATAACTTCTGGTGGTGCGGCGAAGCGACGGAAGGCGGGTTCTAGCCCGGTGTGCTGGCTCGGTCTAGGCAATGCGCCAACAGCGGCACCGGCGACTAGACCACTTCCGGAAGTTAAGCGCTCGCCACGTAATGTTTAAGTCGCGTTGCGAGAGGCCATAAGGGTTGAAGTAACCAGATGTCTAAGGAAACAGCGCTCACTTGCGGCAGGACGTTCAGTCTAAAGCCTTTGGCGGTCAGATGCCCCAGTTCAATTTCGCAAGTTAAAATTGTGCGAAGTTCAAGTGAGACTCACAACAAATTAAAAGAGCAAAAGTTTGTTTGCATTGATAGGCAACGTTTACAAGGCAAAATAGACAGGGGAGTTTCGCTACTCCTCCTCGTCTTAAATCTTCGCTGCTGCAGCGCCGCCCATCATGGATCTGCGGCGGCGGCGGTGTCAACCCGCGCTGCTCAATCCGGTCCTGGTGGCGCGAAAGGCTCCCGATGGCGGCGTCGAGATCAAGCGGCGTCTCGAGCAAAACGATTACCCAAGATGAACCGCGCCGCTTCAAGCGCCTTGGCGACCGTCTTCGATCGCCCGCGTCCTCATCGCCACCGGAAGATCGCGCGAGGCTTGGCGGCTCGCCCCACGGCGCCCGCGTCTTCTTTGGCCGTCTCCTCAATGAGAATACAAAATGCGCCAGATGGATGCGAGGCGTCCCGAAGCCGTGGTAAGCGGCGCGCAGCATGTCGGCGAGGGCTCGGGGCTTCGAAGTGTTCAGCGAAGGTCTTGATTTGCTTGGCGGCCAAGGCGGCGGCTTGTCTTTGCCGCGACCTCGTCGGAGTCTTCGCCTCCTTGGCGGTTTCTTGGCCAAGGCCCGCCCGCGGCTTCGCCGGCGGATCGCTCGCCAAAGCAAGGGCTTCTCCCGCGTTGCCAGTGCGGAGAGGGTGCAGCGCCTCGAAGGCGCCTCGTCGTGCGGTCATCTGCCGAGATGGCGGCGGCGCCGTGGACGCGATGGCGGAAGGTTCTCCGGTGCGGCGCGGCGAACTCTCCGCCGCCCATGAGCGACCCGTCGAAGGAAGCGGCGGCGGTTGGGTGGCAAGTCGCGGGCGAGCTCGATGCTCAGCGTCCGCCCTGTTCAGAAGGACAAAGCGGGGTTGGTATGCAAAAACGTAGCATACTAACCCTAATGCGAAATGTACGTAAGCGCAGGGAAAGCCAATCTGAAGTGGCGCGCCCTGAAAGCGAAAGCTAAAGAGGGGAGCGCTAAGCCGCTTGATTGCGGAGGCGGTGGTGCGCTGATCGTTGTCACCGCCGTCGAAGCGGTGGCGCGAGTGGCGCCGGTGAAGCACCGCGCCGGGCGGCGAAAACGGCGTGTCGGCAAGCGCCGCCAGAGAAGCGTCGGCGTAGAAGCGGAAGAAAGCTGCGCAGCGCGCCAGTTCTGAAGTCGCCGCGCTCGCCCGGTGGCGAAGCGGCGGTAGTGCAGCGAGGCCCCGGGGGGGCGGCGGTGGCGAAGCTTCGAGATTGGAGGGCAAGCCCTCTTTGGGCTCGTCTCTCCTCCTCTTCGTCGTCGTCCTGGCGAGATAATGGCGCTTCCGAGCGCTTGTCGGAGTTGGCCGCCCGGCAGCGGAAGTGGCGGCGACGCGGAAGCTTAGGCGATCCGAGGCGGATCGCGGATCTGTAGTGGCCCCGTGCCACTTGGACGCGAGACCGAAGACCTCCATGGGGGAAGCGGCGCACGCAAGGTTGGTTTGCGTTCCGTGGATCGATCGCGAGAGGGGAGGATACTGCGAGCGTGAAGTGTCGGCTGGTTGGTGGGGCGATAGTCCCGCCGGCCGATCCGGGCTACGTCGTCCGGCACGTTCCCTGCGGTTGGGCGAGCAAGAAAGGAAGCCGTAAGGTCGGCAAGCAAAAATTCCAAGAAAGACGGAGACCCAAAAGACTAAAAGAGCACTCACCGCGGGCGGCGGCGGACTCCATCGTTGTCGCCATAGTACATCCAGCGAGGCGAGTCCTCATCGCGAGCGAAGCGAGTCGGCGCCGCAAAAAATCCGCCGCGATGAGGGTTCGGTGAGCCAGCGGCGGCGAAGATCGGCGATGCGCGCCGGCATCAACTCCGGCTCGGCCGAAGTCGTCGGCGTAGTTCCCGGTTGACGGTGGGCTCGCGGGACCCTCGGGAAGAAGAAAGATCGCGCGCATTGGAGTCCTCCACGTCTGACCATTATCGGTGCAGATCCTTCCGGTTGGACTTGGGTGGGCGAGGATGAAAAGCGGCGGTTTCGCAGAGCGTGAAGTAGCGACTCCGATGGCCCGATCGGGCGCGGCCTCGCGTCGCAAAGACGGCCGGCGCCCGAGTGGGAGGCTTGGCATCGTCCCCACGAACATCTCGCGAGAGGTGGGCGAAGATGGCAGCGCAATGATGGAGTTGGGGAAGGTGCACCGCCTGGATCTCGTGAAGCGAGCACCCCAAGAAAAATTCGAATCTGGCGGGATGAGCCACGCCCGGCGCCGCCGAACGAAGGTGACAATCTCCCGTCGCGAGGCTCGGCGCCATGGTGCGGCGGAGCAAGGCGGCGGTTGGCGGCACGAACACTTGAAGCCGCCTCGCTGCATCTTCGTCGGCGGCGGAGGTGGGAAAAACAGCCCAGCGACGGCGCGCTTCACGGCGATCCTTGCTGCGTTTGGGTGCCATCGGAGCGGTGGAGAAGTTGGCGAAGAGAAAGAAGGCTACGTGGTGGCGCGAAGGAGGCAATTGGCGGTTTGTGAAGACTTAGCGTGCGGAAGGATTGACCGCGCTACCGAGAGAAGTATTTATAGGCGTGGGGCGCGAGCACGGCGGTTTGATTCCGCTTCACGCGCTGGCGCCATCATCGCCCGTGCGTTTTGGTTTCCAGCAGCGGCGTAGTTCCCAAGGAAGATCGTGTGCAAATGGAGAATCATGCGTCTGACGCCGCGGTGGTGGGCCCCACGATTCGTCTCCGCCGCTGAAAAGCGGAAAAGTGTCTGTGACGGTTCGCGTATCATGGTGGACCGGGGCTCTGTCGGTGCAATAAATACCGGGGTACAAAGAGTCACGAGAAGACAAAGCGGGGCCCCGCGTCGGTAGCGGGCGAGCAAGGCCCCAATGGCGTGGGCAAGCCCTCGGCGCTCAAAGAGGGCCCCACGCGTCGGTGGGCGTCAGGCCCAGCGTGTGGGCGAGCCCTCGAGAGGCCAAGAGGTTCCATCGTCGGTGGGCGAGCAAGGCCCGTGGCGCGTGGCGAGCCCTCGGCTCAAAGAGGGCCCCACGCGTCGGTGAGCGTCAGGCCCAGTGGCGTGGGCGAGCCCTCGAAGATCGGCGAGGGCCCCGCGCGCCGAGGCGGGTGCGTGGCGAGCCCCCTCGAAGACAGAGCGAGGGCCCCGTCGCCCGAGGCGGAGTGCGTGGGCGAGCCCCTCTCGAAGACCAGGCGAAGGTCCCCGCATCGAGGTGGGCCCAGCGGCGAGGAGCGTTGCGAAGGAGTCTTGAGGACGAAGGCTCCCCTGCTGCGAAGGACGCGGCGCATTAATGCGACATCAGCAGCGGATAGGCGGTGAAGCAATGATTACTGACTCTGATGACCCTGCAGGTCTGGCGGGCATCCTTTGTGGCGGAGAAGAATTGACCGGCAGAGAGAAGGTTTGCTTAAGATGATCGTCCACGTCAGGAGAAGCAGGCTGGGCCCCTTCCGCAGTCTCACCGGTGTGTCTCGTGCGGGTCGAGGTCGCTTATGGCACGCGAAGCGGCGCGCCCGGGCGCAGCAATAGCACGTTGCGTCTCTCTGTCGTGTCTCACTGTCTTGTCCGAATCTTGAGTATCTTGTCGCCTACCCTCCCGGCTCTCTCCGTCGGTTCGAGGCTTGTATAAAGGGGAGGAGGACGAGCAAAAAGAGGTTCGAACACACGCAGCTTCACAAGCACCCTGTAAACACATTCCCATTCAACCACAATCGAGAAAAGAGCTAAGGCTCAGAGTAGAACTATTACCCGCGAGGGGTCGAACACAGGTAAATCTGCGAGTCGCTCCTTGTTGTGCCGACGCTCAAATCGAACCGAGCTTGATCGAGTTGGTCGGCAGGTGAAAATCGACCGGGGTGTGATCCATGATGGTTGAGCGGATAACACGCCGTCGAGGTATTTCAACACACGTGGAAAACTAGACTAAACAAAACCCGAGGCGAAGAAGAGGGTGGCGGCCATAAGTAGAAGACATACAATGGCGGAGGGCGTGCAAGCCATGGTGGCACGCACCCCACGCAGCCCTAAGGTTACATGGGCCTTGGGCCCAAAATTGAGTGTGACGCAGACCCAGCGATTTAGCCGGTTGATTGTTTCGACGATTCTGATGATTTGAAGGAATTTTGCGATGGGACGGATCGTTGGAAGCTTATCTCTTAAGCTTTCCGTGGAGTGGTAGAACGTCGAAATTGGAGTTTGTATGTGGCCTGGACGTTCGTTTGAAGTTGTGCTACGCGTAGACGGCCGAACCAGGCCTTCGGGAGAGTGGGGCCTGTAGTTGGGAATCCTTGGCCGTGGATGATGGTCTTAGGGTTTAATGTTGGAGTGCTTAACATCCCGCATTGATGGCTTGAATGGATTGGCCAAAGGATTCAAGCCCACTTGTCGTTCTTCTCGTTCTTTCAGCAACATAATGGACGTAGTCGACGTAGTGGCTGTAGTCAATGTAGCGGCCGTAGTGGAAGTAGGATGCACGTTCGTATCCTTGCTTGTGATGTCCTCATCATTTGTTCACCCTAGCATTGTGATTCCTCTCCGTTGGGCATAAGTTGCAGTTAATTCCTGCTTCTTGGACAGCTGCAGCCGTGGCATTGCCACGATCCCAATGTTCAATTAGCTCCTCAGTTTTCATTGAGCTCAGTGGCATATAACGCTGTGTTTGGTTCAGGTTTCGAGGGAACGATAGGTAGACTAGAGGCTTAAACTTACCAAACACCTATTAATTAAGGAATACAAAGTTAATCCGGCCGTAGCTAACCCAATAGAAAGGTAGGACATGATGTCCTTCGAACCCCATAAACGTAGGCAAACATCATTGCATGAATGGTCTTTGTTGCTTCACAGGTTCACATAGAAAGCGTTAAACGAATTTAGGCAACATATCCTTACACAGGGTTTTCTATGTCCACACCGTGTACGTGAACTAACATAAGCCATAAAAAATCTAAAAAAATTATAGATGAATTTATAAACTTTATGTATGTACGCCCTCCATTCCGATGCATAGCCAAAGCTGCACTTATTTTGTGACAGAGGGGATATCAAATTTTAAAGATAAACTCATTTTATATTAGGAGTTACAAAAAGAGAAAATTTCGTCATTTTTAAACCATTCAGATTTGTACGATTTTTTCTTTTTTATAACCCTTAATATGACTAAATGATCTTCAAACTTTATACATAGGTAGAGTAATCAATGAAGTGCATCTACAATTTTTTTAGAATTTTTTCGTGACTTTTATAAATTGGTGTACACGAAAGCCTCTATACACAGGATACGTTGCAATTCATTTAGGTGTAGAACCAAAGGGAACCAATGTTTAACCAAACCGGGTTAAAAATCAGTGTGTATGAATTCTCAAAAAAAAAAAAACAGTGTGTATGGAGAGTGATGAACTGATGATGATGGAGCCTGGAACTCTGGAAGCATTAACAGCAGAGGGAAAATGAAAATGTTTACTCACGTTTACCGCCGACAGACGCGCAGGCGTAGGTTGGACCTGGCCCAAAGTTCTACAGCCCATGCACCACGCCCACCATGAGAGTGGAAAATAAATCTTGGTAAAACCAATCATGAAAAACCTAATGGGATATTAATAGCTAATTTTGGCTACTAAGATATAATGAGAATTATTCCAAATATATAGGAATTTAACTTGGACAAAGTAGGAATATTCAAATAATGGAAGAAAAACCATATAGTTAAAATAGAAAATCCTAAGAAAAATTGAGGGATGAACCAAAAATAGGATATAAGTGGTAACTTTTTATCTTCAAGCATAGCATCTCAAAAATAGGAAAAATGACACATTTCCATAATTTGGAAAAATACCAAAAATAGAACCAAGGCTTGGGAAAATCATGGAAAATTCCAAATAAATCCTAGAAAATTCCCATGGAGAGTTTTGAAGGTAGTTCCATCTCTAGATTGAATTTTGTGACCAGAATCCCATGTGGGACCCACTTGCCATAGACTTGGCTTGTAGGCATTTGACCAAACATCTTGCCTCACATGTGTAGCTGGGCTATGGGGGCCACACCTCTGCCTGTCAGCCGCGCCATTGGCCGCCGGCGACCCCAGGCGCACGCCTCCTCCCTTTCTGCCTCGCCGCTGCTGGAGAGATGCAGCGTGGCCACCGCCCACACTGCCTAATCGGTGGCCGCGCAACCCTGCCGCCGCGCCCAGGCCATGTCTGCTTGAGGCCGTCGTCGCCTGCGTGCGAGAGAGGATGAGAGACACCTCTGTGACCGCCATGAATGGCCTGAGCGCCTCTCGCACGCCATCGTAGTATCGCCTTTCTAATCTCCTTCAATCGCAGCTTGTCTCGGTGTGGGTTGCTCAAGCCATTGACGCGCCGCCGCCACCTCGTTGGACACGCTCGTCGACAGACCATCTGGAGCTTGCTCTTGGCCAAAAAACTGCTCGGTAAGTAGCCACTAGCCCTCGCGTTGCTCATGCGCGCTCTAAAAACCCTAGAGCTAGCCCCTAGCAGCGAGTGGTCATGCTCCCGTGCCCTCTCGCCGCCCCCACTCGTCGCGCCGTCACCACAGACCACGCCATGGGTTGAGACCTATGCCAATAGGTGCGCATTGATCCACTGAAACCGTAAGACTTGGAATCACCCAAAACCATGCACCCTAGCTCCCGCAATCCGCGATTGAAGCTCGCGGTACCCCCTCCCGTTTCTCTCTCCAGCGAGAGGAAGACGATGACCACGGGCCGTTCGATCTTGATCCAACGGTTACCTTTCAAACGCGCCCAGCGTCACCGACAGGTGGGCCCCACTTGTCAGCGCCCTTGCCCACCGCGCGCTGCTCACAGCGAGAGATGGGCCGCGTGGCCAGCCCGTTGATCTTTTGGGATTTGGGATTTGTCCCATTTTCTATTTAGTTTCCTGGAGTGCCAAAAATATTATTTAAAATAGAAAATGGCTCAATAAATCTTGCAAAAATTTGAGTAAATAGTTCACACAGGGTTGAGCCAATAAAAATGTTTTTCCGAGGTTTTTATGTGGAAAGTTTTGAAGAAACTTTAACTAGATCAATAAGTGGTATTTTCTGTTAAATATGCCTTAGCTGCACTTTTGAATTTTGTTTAAATATCAAACCGTGACCAATGGCTATGAAATTGGGAACATAAATACTAGAGACCTTCTGGAACCCAGGAAAATATGTATCATATACAGCACTATAGTGTTTTCTGGATTAAAAATATACTTCAGCAATTATGGCAGTTTTTCTAGAAAATTGTCTTAGTGCATAAATCAATTTAGATAAAATAGTAAATAAATTACAATGACCCTGGATTTTGGTACATATGTTATACATAAAGTATAGAAATTTATAAAAATATAACACTTAGCCCTTCTGATCCAATATTGCATAATAAAAATAATTACAGCTCCTAGGGTATGAATTTCTCCATTTTTTCCATGAGTCCAAGTAAATTTAAAATAAAATAGATAAATAATTACTTGAGTCAACCAAGACTTACAGTAGATGAGTTATGAGTCACTTGAATTTATAAAATTAAGAAATCACCATAGCACCACAGTTAATTCACTTATAAAAGGAACTTTTATTCTGTAAAAATTATCGATTGCTTTGATCATTTCTGTTTATTTGACGTTTGCATGCTTGCCTGTAAATGGTGTATCGTTTTGCACCACGTATTCTCGTCTGCTAAATGATGCTCTTTGGCATATCCGATGGTCCTTTGCCCTACTTATTTTACGCGCTTCGGCGTTTTTGAAGGTCCATCGCCTTGTGGTCCTTCACTGTGACATCCTCTATTTTGTCGTATGTCACTTGTATTTTCGAAAGCCCAAAAATAAATTAAAAGGGAATTGTTATATACAAAACCCTGTTTTAATTAATTTAAACTAAGGTTTAAGCCAAAACCCTAGAAGACCTTTTGAAAAATTCTAGAAAAATTCCCAAAAATCCTAAATGCCATGAATTATCCACCTCCAATTTTCATGACCAAAGCCCAAGCGCACTGTGTTTCCATGATCTTGGCGACGATTCTCACGGAGAGTTAAATCGGCCCATTGAATTGACGAGCAAGCGTGCTAGACCCAAGCCCAAACTTGGTGGATACATATTTGAGGCCTAAACCCGCCTAGGTCCGAAGCCCAAGTCCAAATTCATTTATTTGCAAAATACCAAAATTAGGGAGTTCTAAACCTATTAGGAGTAGAATTAGAGCCCAATTCAACTTCTACCTATTGGAGGCCTGCCCATGGTCGACCCAACCACTATATAAACACCCCAAGACCCTGTCCCAACACCTCATCACGAAATCCTCAAGTCCCAAACCCTAGCCGTCAAAATCTCTCCCATGAAACCCTTTTCTCAGATCCTCTCGTGACTTGACCAAACTCAAGATTAGATGGCGCCATTGCGTAGATCTCGTCGAGGCGGTCCAGTTGCATACCGGATCATCAAAATCGGTGGAAAGCGCGTCGAGAAAAGCTTCGCCGGAGTTAGCCGCCGCTGCGCGCCGCCGCGCGCGCGGCGGCCGGCGTCTTGCGCCGCCGCCCGGATCCGCCGCCAGCCAGCCTTGCCACCATCCCGCCCGCCGCCAGCTCGCGCCCGCCCGCAGGCGCCCGTGCTGCGTCCCGCGACCGCCACGCGTCGGTGACGGATTCGCCGTCCGTCAACAACCGGAAGCCGCCACGCGTCGCGCGCCGTCGTCTCCGCCCGTCGCGCGCGTGTCGCCGCCGCGTCGGCCGTCGCCCAGCAGCACCAGCCATAACCGCCGTGTGTCCCGCCGCTTTGCAGCCCGCGCGCCGAGCCGGCCGGTTTGGATCGGTTCGATCGGTTATTTGGTTTTTCACGGTTTAATCTTTTGAATTTTTTCGATTTATCCTAAACTTCCGAAATTGTTCCGGAGCATCCGAACTCCAAATTAGGTGATTCAGAGCCATTATTTTCCATAAATCCTCTAGAATTTTATATATTTTATTGAGCTATATGTTCTGTTGATTGTTTTCTGTTTCTTGCATATATGTATATACGTGTAGATCGTCTCGTATTCTCGTTGCTCGGGAGGTTTCCAGGAGCCGATCGGAGGAGGATTCCAAGACCCGGAGTACTACCAAGGCAAGATAGTTGCATCTTGCTCTCCCAATTTACAAAACTCACCCGTTTATTGTTTCTATTTATTTTCACATGCATAAATTGATGGGAAGGGTAGAAACCTAATATTCACCTGCGTCATTGACCACGTGAATTAGCCCTTTATTGCTGCCTTATTTGTTATTCCTAGCCTATCCTTGTGCATAGATGCTAGTGCTCGTGGGTTGGTAGTTGACTAGGTTCATCATTTAATTATTCTTGTGACTTGGTATGATTGGAGATCTTTGAGTTACTTTAACCTAATCAACTAAAACCTACGTGGCGTGTGTTGACTAAAGGTGACATAGTCGGGTGGTTTTGTGGATGTAGATTGTTGGAGGTAGTCACCTTGGTCTAAGGACTTTGGGCGTGTGCCAATCCATTAAACCGAACAAGCGCAACCATAAGTGCTAGCATTAACATGTTCTTGACATGTGCTAATCTGGCTTAGTAATTAGGGAAGACTGTTAACACACTTTACTTTGAAAAGATCGGGCTGCGGTCCGTTGGCTCAAGAGGGGGCCCGAGTGCGAATTCTTAGAGGGGGTATCGGTGTTAACAGAGGGAACTAATGAATCGCCTTGTATTGTTACTTGGTTTGGGCTCCTAAGGAAGAGCTAAGATGCAAAAGTACCACTCGGCTTATGGGTAAAGTGTGCTACACTCTGCAGAGTTAAAACTATCATGATAGCCGTTCCCACGGTTATGGGAGGGGAGGTAGGCCGTACATGGTAGACTCATGTGTTTAATAATAACTTGATGGGTTGGTTTTGGTTTTGAGTATTCGAGGCTTGTGCAATCTTGCAGAGGGGCTTTCGAAGCCGAGCTCTGTTTGTTACCTTGGGGAGTTGGTTATCTTCATAATTGTTCAACAAATGCTTTTACAACAATTTAATTAATCTTGACTAGAATAGGTACTTATGCAAATTAACCATCCTGTTCTTGTTTATATCCTTGCATCATTTATAAGGACTCTTCTTTGGGTAGCCGTGTACTCACTATACAAAACCACGGATATATTTGTTCAGAGAAGATTCAATTCGGATGCGCTTACAGGATCGGGAGGGTTACGTGCGGATTTCGCGGAGAATAGCTATCATTGAAGGGTTGGATAGAGAGCATCGTCATGTTTATTTATTGCATATCATTTGGATTTCCGCTACTCTGATTATTAATACTCTATGGAGTTATGAAAACTATTGTAATAAGTGGTTGTGCAACAATTGCTTTTGCATTTATCATAATATTTTCTTAGTTATGATGATTGTGTTGTGATGCTCGACTCAAGTCGCTCATGAGTTGCTAGTATTGATCTCTGGGACTAGCAATGGATCATGGGTAGATCCCGGTGAAGCCGGGGTTGTGACATTCACCACTTATTTTACGCGCTTCGGCGTTTGATGCCTCGAGTTGCAGACACAGCCGCTTTTACATGAGTGAAAAAGATAAAATTTGCTGCGTGGTTTGGGCCTCATTAAAAACTTTGTCCGTAAAACCCAGTGGGAAAAGGCTTGCGTGCTTCTCCGGTGGTCTCTTTGACAATGTATGGGCCTTCCCATCTTGTGCTAAGCTTGTCCATTTGGCTGTGCGCGATCTTGATTACTAGGTCCCCCGGTTGGAGGACCCTCGGTTTGACCTTCTTGTTGTAGACCTTTGAAGTGCTGGCTGTGTACCTTTCAATCTGTTTGAGGGCTGCTAGCCTTTCTCCTTCAATCGAATCGACCGAGGCATCCCTTTTCTGTTCAGCTGGTTCCCGAACCCTGTGTGTTTTTGCGAGCATTTCTACGGGAGTTATTGCTTCATCACCGAACAAAAGCTTGAATGGTGAAGCTCATGTTGCCCTTGACACGCTTGTTCTCGAAGCCCATAGGACACTTGGGAGCTCGTCTGCCCACAGTCCCTGGGAGCTCCGTTTGCTCGCTCCACCACGCCATTTGCTTGCGGGTGACCCACCGATGCGAAGTCTATCTTGATGCCGAGGCCTTCGCAGAACTTCTTGAGGTCTTTTGAGATGAATTGTGCGCCATTGTCGGCGACCAGCTCAAAGGGTATGCCGAAGCGACATATGATGTTCTTCCAGATGAACCTTTCTGCCGAAGCCGCTGTCACCGTCACCATGGCTTCGGCCTCAACCCATCTTGAGAAGTATTCGATTGTCACAACCGCAAACTTGAAGCCCCCTTTTGCTGGTGGAAGCTAGCCTATAATGTCAATTCCCCACCTGGCGAACGGCCACACCGGGGCGTGTACTTGTAGTGCCGAGGCTGGTGCTTTGGAGACCCTTGCTGTCCACCGGCATGATTGGCACTCTTTGACCATCTTCTCGGCATCTCGAAGTGCGGTTGGCCAGTAAACCCCCATTCTGTAGACCTTCGAGACCATCGTCCGAGGTCCCTGGTGTGAGGCGCAATCTCCTTCATGTACCTCCCACAACATCTTAGCCCCCAGTTCTCTGCTAATGCACTTCAACCATGGTGCACATACACCTTTCTTGTACAGACAACCTTTGGACAGCCTGTAGCTTCTTGCCCGAAGGATGATGCGCATGGCTTCATGCTTGTTTGTTGGCAGTTCTTCGTTCTCTAGGTACTGCACGATAGGGTTCATCCGGTCTTTGTCGATAGTGAGGACCTCCGGTTGGACCGAAGGCTTGGTTAGAACCTCAAAGAATGCCCCTTGGGGTAGTGGGTTTCCTGTCAAGGCCGACTTTGCCAGATGATCGGCCTTTTCATTATTGGCCTGCGGGATGACCTTGATATCAATGCCTCGGAAGCCTTTTTTCATGCTTCGGACTTCTTGCAGGTACGTTATCCAACGGTTGCCTTTCAAACGCGCTCGGCGTCACCGATAGGTGGGCCCCACTTGTTAGCGCCCTTGCGCGCGCACGCCGCGCGCGGCTCACAGCAAGAGATGGCCCGCGTGGGCCAGCCCGTTAATCTTTTGGGATTTGGGATTTGTCCCATTTTATATTTAGTTTCCTGGAGTGCCAAAAATATTATTTAAAATAGAAAAATGGCTCAATAAATCTTGCAAAAATTTGAGTAAATAGTTCACACAGGGTTGAGCGAAGAAAAATATTTTTCCGAGGTTGTTGTATGGAAATTTTTGAAGAAACTTTAACTAGATCAATAAGTGGTATTTTCTGTTAAATATGCCTTAGCTGCACTTTTGAATTTTTTTTTAAATATCAAACCGTGACCAATGGCAATGAAATTTGGAACATAAATAATAGAGACCTTCTGGAACCCAGGAAAAATATGTATAATATACAAAACTATAGTGTTTTCTGGATTAAAAATATACTTTAGCAATTATGGCTGTTTTTCTAGAAAATTGTCTTAGTGCATAAATCAATTTAGATAAAATATTAAATAAATTCTAATGACACTGGAATTTGGTACAAATGTTCTACAGAAAGTCTAGAAATTTATAAAAATATAACACTTAAGCCTTCTTATCCAATATTGCATAATAAAAATAATTACAGCCCCTAGGGTATGAATTTCTCCATTTTTTCCATGAGTCCAAGTAAATTTAAAATAAAATAGATAAATAATTACTTGAGTCTACCAAGACTTACAGTAGGTGAGTTATGAGTCACTTGAATTTATAAAATTAAGAAATCACCATAGCACCACAGTTAATTCACTTATAAAAGGAACCTTTATTCTGTAAAAATTATCGATTGCTTTAATTATTTCTGTTTATTTGATATTTACATGCTTGTATGTAAACGGTGTATCGTTTTGCACCTCTATTCTCGTCTGCTAAATGATGCTCTTTGGCATATCTGAGGGTCCTTTGCCCTACTTATTTTACGCGCTTCGGCGTTTTCGATGGTCCATCACCTTGTGGTCCTTCGCCACTTATTTTACGCGCTTCGGCGTTTTCGAGGGTCCTTCGCCCCGTGACTCTTGGTCACCTACGCCTTTGGGCATTTTTTCAAAATTATATTATTCGGTAGATTACTAGTATGGAAGAGAAAATATTTCCCGAAGCACCATTCTATTTAGTCCATCGTTCATTCATTACATAGGCGTTTGATGCCTCAAGCTGTAGACACAGCCGCTTTTACATGAGTGAAAAAGATAAAATTTGCTGCGTGGTTTTGGCCTCATTAAAAACTTTGCCCGTAAACCCAGTGGGAAAACGCGGATCAAAGAAAAGAGTACCCTCCCCAAGATGCAGCCTACGTTTCTAAGCATAATACCTTCGGAGTTGCATCGTATTCCAGGTACGAGCAAACTCCTCTCCTTCGGGCGTTTGGAGCTTGTGTGCTTCTCCGGTGGTCTCTTTGACAATGTATGGGCCTTCCCATCTTGTGCTGAGCTTGTCCATTTGGCTGTGCCCGAGCTTGATTACCAGGTCCCCGGCTGGAGGACCCTCGGTTTGACCTTCTTGTTGTAGACCTTTGATGTGCTGGCTGCGTACCTTTCAATCTGTTCGAGGGCTGCTAGCCTTTCTCCTTCGATCGAATCGACCGAGGCATCCCTTTCCTGTTCAGCTGGTTCCCGAACCCTCTGTGTTTTTGCAAGCATTTATGTGGGAGTTATTGCTTCGTCACCGAACAAAAGATTGAATGGTGAAGCTCATGTTGCCCTTGACACGCTTGTTCTCGAAGCCCATAGGACACTTGGGAGCTCCTCTGCCCAAAGTCCTTTTGCTGACTCAAAGATTCTCTTTTTTACCCCCTCGAGGACAACTCCATTTGCCCGCTCCACCACGCCATTTGCTTGCGGGTGACCCACCGATGCGAAGTTTATCTTCATGCCGAGGCCTTCGCAGAACTTCTTGAGGTCTTTTGAGATGAATTGTACGCCATTGTCGGCGACCAGCTTGAAAGGTACGCCGAAGCGACATATGATGTTCTTCTAGATGAACCTTTCTGCCGAAGCCGCTGTCACCGTCACCATGGCTTCGGCCTCAACCCATCTTGAGAAGTATTCGATTGCCACAACCGCAAACTTGAAGCCCCCTTTTGCTTGTGGAAGCTGGCCTATAATGTCAATTCCCCACCTGGCGAACGGCCACACCGAGGCGTGTACTTGTAGTGCCGAGGATGGTGCTTTGGAGACCCTTGCTGTCCACTGGCATGATTGGCACTCTTTGACCATCTTCTCGGCATCTCGAAGTGCGGTTGGCCAGTAAACACCCATTCTGTAGACCTTCGAGACCATCGTCCGAGGTCCCTGGTGTGAGGCGCAATCTCCTTCGTGTACCTCCCGCAGCATCTCAGCCCCCAGTTCTCTGCTAATGCACTTCAACCATGGTGCACATACACCTTTCCTGTACAGACAACCTTCGGACAGCCTGTAGCTTCTTGCCCGAAGGATGATGTGCTTGGCTTCGTGCTTGTTTGTTGGCAATTCTTCATTCTCTAGGTATTGCACGATAGGGTTCATCCAGTCTTTGTCGATAGTGAGGACCTCCGGTTGGACCGAAGGCTTGGTTAGCACCTCAAAGAATGCCCCTTGGGGTAGTGGGTTTCCTGTCAAGGTCGACTTTGCCAGATGATCGGCCTTTTCATTATTGGCCTGCGGGATGACCTTGATATCAATGCCTCGGAAGCCTTTTTTTCATGCTTCGGACCGCTTGCAGGTACGTTATCATTTCCTCGTCCTTTGCTTCGTACTCCTTGTTGACGTGTCACGTGCCCTTCTATCAGCTTGAAGTCCGTCTTGATGAGGAGGCACTTAGCCCCCAGCATTGTTTGTGGCCTTGCGCAGCCCCAACATTAAGGCCTCGTACTTCGCGACATTGTTTGTGGCCTTCAACATTAGCCTCGCGGCGTAGCTTGTTTCGCCCCCCTTTGGGTCTTGGATCACTGCTTTGGCTCCTGCGCCCAAGGCTCCGAAGGCTCCATCGGTCCAGATGATCCATCTGGGCACTGCCTCGGGCGTCTCGTCCAGTGGCGATGTCCACTCGAGGATGAAGTCCGCCAGTGCTTGAGACTTGATCGTTGTCTGGGGCTTGAATTTCACGTCGAAGCTCGACACTTCGATCGCCCATTTTGCGATTCGGCCCGCGGATTCCCTGTTTTGAAACAGCGTGCCCAATGGAAACGAAGTCAAGATAAAAATGGAATGTGATTGAAAATAGTGCCTTAACTTTCTTGAGCCCATAAGGACTGCATAGGCAAGCTTCTCCATTTGCGTGTAGTTCTTCTTGGAGTCGCGAAGGACCCCCTATACTGTTGACACCCAAATTTGGCATAAAAATACGGTTATTTTAGTGGCCAAAAGAGGGTAAAAAACAGCATATTCGGCCAAAAAAAGAGCTAAATCGGCATATACCCGGATATAATTATTGGTTGATCGGCTAATATTCAGATAAGATCATAATCAGCTTATATACGTGCATATATACATAGAAGGAGTGATTGCCGATAGAGCGATTCATTATCATTAAGTATATTGTATACTTGAAGGAGCGAATTGGCTCATGTATATGTGCATGGATGGACTAGATATCTGATAAAAGATTAGAAGTTTAATCCTCACATATTGATCAGATATATATATATACGGAACCGATCATGCATGATAACCGATTATGCTCAAGTTGGGTGAAGTGATCGGCATATTTATATACATGGAAAGATTGGTACGTGGCAAGCTAGTTATGGACAAGATACAAGGATTATATGCATATGTATGTATACATGTACGAGGAAAGGAGCTGCATATATGGCTGGTTCGCTGGTTTTGGGAGAGAAAGGAATTGCTACGTCAAGGCAAATATGGAGAGTAAAAGGCCGATCGTGATGTATATTGCCCACGTGATCAGATCAAGGACTTCATGTCGATCAACTTAATTTAGTCCTGGTTATTTCCTTTAGTATTTTATATTATTGGGCATATTTGTAGTTTGTATCCGTTCCTTGCACGTTAAGTTGAGTTAGTTATTTTAGGTAACTAAGAGACAGAGTCCATGTCAAGTTACCAGATTAGCTGGTGCGTCTTTAGTATAAATAAAGGCTGCCGTGCGGCATGTAAAGGAGCCCTCTCTTTTGCAACATATCAATACAATCTACTATTTCATCTACTTTCACCTTTGTGCCATGAACCCGATCGATTTGCTCGTATCGGTGTTCTAAGTACAAATGTCGGCAGTACAAATATCGGCGTCTACTGTCTCGACTAAGATCGATCTTCTCGCCGTCAACTCCCTCGGTAGGGACTGTCTCGGTTCAGTCCGATCTCCTCGCCGTCGGTATCGGAATACTATCTCTTGGCGGCATTGCTGCGCATCGCCGTCCGGCAGGAGGAGTTAGGTTTCGCCCGGAATACTATCTCTCGGCGGCATTGCTGCGCATCGCCGTCCGCCGGAGGTGTTAGATTCCATCCTGCGCCATCGGCTCGACGTTTCATCGTTAATCCGATCATCGGATTATCTTCCAAGTTATCGGTAAAGCGTTCATCGCTTCTCCAGCGGCTTGTCTGCTCTATCGGCTCGACGTCTCATCGTTAAGCCGATCATCGGTTTATTTTCAAGCTATCGGTAAATCGTCATTGTTTCGCCGGTATCTTGCCTATCTGAAACCTTGCCGATTGCAAAAGGTCAAATCGGCTGGCACGTCCTCGCAAAGCCCGATCCCTTGAGTTCGGCTGTAGTTGGTGTCGGGAAACCACTTTTCCGCGTCAACAGATACAAAGTAGATTGGCGTATGCCCGTCCTCCTTAGTGAGCACCGCGCTCACTGCTCTTTCGTTGGGATAACAGTATTTGTCAACGATTGGTAGACCGGTTCCTATGTCGAGCTTATTTCTTGATTGGAGGACCAAGAAATCCCTTTTTCTGCCCGCACCTGTGCTTCCAAGACACCGACTTGGCGTTGGCCTGCTGTGAAATGTATGGAAAAGAGGCCATGGATGTCCTAGTCCTAACCAAAGGATAATAGCCCTGCTCCAGTGTATTAGCTGCTCAGTTTATGAAAACAAGATGCAGAAGTTGCCCAGCAGAACTTCGAAGCTCCTCCTACAAAATTACACGGAATGTCTATGCCTCTCTATGTGAATCGGGGTTGGAATGAACTGGACGTGCAGCGTGGCCAACATCTACCGTATAGGGCTAGATTTATAGGGGCTTAGTTACAACGGTTAAAGAAACTGATTAATGGTAATTACTACCTTTAAATGGCCGTTAAACCAAGTAGTACCTAAAAACGGACAATTAAATGCTATTAAGATTCATCACGCAGGGGTCTTCATGTGCGCTAGGGGGATCCGATGATGTCTTCATATCCTATGCTTCCTGGTACCTCGTCCTACACATGTGGGGTTGTCCGAGACGCTACGCCAGGGTTCTGTTGTATTTGCCAGGCGATGCATACATGCCTTCCAGATGTCATGGCGTGGCACTAACAATTTCCTTTTTCTGACATTATTTTGTGACTTTTCGTGGACGTCACCAGTCACCACAATTAGGAGATAAATTTTAGTGGATAAATAAGGATTAGTTATAAAAAAAGAAATTTTAGTAAATTGCTTTAATTTGCAGTAGGTTCGATGGAGTTATGACCTAGCTATGTTAGGATCCATGACTTGTCGATAATAAAAAAAATATACATCTATCTCTTGCCTTCATTTCAAATACAAGAAAGCAAAAATCAGACAAGAAGATTGGAAGGTGTGACGATTTTAGTGCTTACCGTCCAGAAATACAGGAACCTAAACCATTGTGCACAAGGAAAGTCCACAATATAATTGGAGATAAAAACTCTTTCACCCTCTTTATTTCTCTTCTATTTTATCTTTTCTAGACAATTTTACAATTTAAAAAAGGGCTTGCAAAGACCAAAACCATTAATGGACAAAAGTAGCCTACAAAAAAAAATCAATAAACAATAGGAACAATGAATTTAAACAAGTTTTTTTCTCTCCTTTTATTTCATTATTTTCTTTTACTCAGGTTGTTCAAAAAAATCTAAAAGATAAAACCACTAGATATGGATCCAAAGTTGGACTCCACCAAAAGTTGGACGCCTTTCCCAACCGCATTGTCCCCCGCCTCGATCGGATCCGTAGTGTTGTGGTTCCACGTGACACAAGCCTACATGATGTGGCCCTTGCCGCCTGAAAGCTTCATAAATTACTTGGTAGGGATTAACTCATTAACATTTCAAAATCAGGTCTCGATGATCTTGACATCTAAGAAGATGATCGCATTTGCACGGCTATATTTATTTATTTATTATGTTCTACACAATGTACTATTGGATTTAAATTGGCTAGTTACTCGTTGTTTCTTATACCACGTGTGTACCAGTAGAACCATGTCTCAACCTTGGTTGTCCACTGTAAGATATTTTTTTTAAGATAATAGAAGCAAATTTGGGACATGCCCAATAATACGGCCTCTTTCCTTTTCATATTTTACCCTCAAATATTGTAGCAGTAGGCAGGTAATAAAATATAAGAGAGGAAAATATAGGTAGGTAATAAAGTGGATGAATAGTGATGAGTTAGGAAAAAAAATAGAGATAGCATTAGGCATGCCCTTATAGCCTCCGCACCAGTTGGGGATGCAAACGACCAACACAATCACTTATAAGAGATTAAGTGGCATCATATTTTTCATTGATCATTAACCACGGTGAACATCGATCACACACGACTAGAGGAAGAAGAAGATACTAACAAACAGTTGCACCTAGATTTCTCTACAACCATTGTAACGTACTAAATTTTAATCAATAAAATTTTCCTCATTTAAATTTTAAATGCATGATCATAAAAATCATATTATGTACATTCATATGGAAACCCATAATTGTGCATTTCATTAATAAGTAGTTATTTCAATTAAAATTGATATTTCAAAAGCAAATAAAAAGGTTGTAACTGAAATATATTTTTCTAAATTATTTGGGTTAGTAAATAATAAGCACATTACTTATTGTCCAATTGGACTACTGCTAAATCGGGGAGCTTCTATTGGACCTAGCCCTCTCCCTATCAAGCCCACTTCCTCATCTCACATGGCTACCCCTCCCTCTTAAATGGCCACTTAGACCATTTCCTTGGCTTGGCAGAGCCAAGGCCCAGCTGAGTCAACTTCCCTTAGACTCGCTCTCGCTCTTGTTTTGTAAACTCTCTATCTCTCTCCTCTGTAGAGCTCTCCCTTGCTATCTCTCTCTTTCTCTCATTATATTTCTGTGCACACCATTTTCTCCTATCACAGACGCTTCCAAGTCACTGCTAGTCTTCATATGTGTGTGCCCTCGTTGCGTGTGAAACCGCACGCTCTCGATCAAACACATTCACCATTATTTCTAATAATACCCTGCTATCAATGACATGCCTCCCTCTACTGTTCTCTCTCCCCTTCTCCCTCTCTCTCTCTCTTTGTGGTCATGCCGCTTGGCTACCACAACATCAACGCCTACCCATGTAATGGGATGCATCCTGTTCTATCCTCTAAACCGCCCATACAAATGTCCTTCATCCCTGCAAGCTTACTAACCTGCCACCCGTGCTCCCTAGCCACGACCATGGCCTACAAACTCAAAGCTAGCCATTGCACTGTCCTTTCCCATGTTCCGCTGGCATGCTCAAACCTTGCCTCCTGTCATCGACGGTGACTATCAACTATCAGGTTAGTTTGCAAGCAAATACCTTAGCAATCCTCTGTCTTGCTCTCGCTCTAACTTGTCCTGGAAACTCTCAGAGAACCACCAACCATAATGTGCAAGCTCGAGGATTGTGGCCTATTTGGTGAGTGTCATTCCAATTCCCAACGTCATTAGCATTGCCATGTCTTTATGCACATTTCTCCTAGCTAGGGGTGAAAACAGATCTTATTCGAACCATTTGGATAGAGGTTTTTTGCTCGGATAGATACATATATATTACAGTTTTTTTCCCATAAAACTCATATTTTTGGTTTTAGAATGAAGGTTAATAAAATGACTTTAATTTTTTTAAAAAAATTGTTGTCTATTTAATTTGGATAACTTGATTATCTTGGATAAAGATAAAAACTTTCACCCCGCTCCTAGCATTCCTTGGTACAGTTCACGATAAAGCTCGCCGTCACTAGGACACCTATTTTGACTCCCACAAATCCTCCATGTTGACTGGTCATCTCACGTTTTTCCTATCCTCGTCGTCGTTGTAGGCAACCTCTAGGGACCTCCTCTTTCTCTCTTGCACCAAGTATGGTTGCTTTGTTATTCTTGATTTAAGTCAAGAATAACCAAGAGTACTATAGCTCCACACCGGCTGGAGCTATAGACTCTGGCCCCATAACCCACAAGCATTTTCATTTTTTTTTGAGCAAAGGGGCAGGAGAGCTGCCTTGAATTGATCAAAAATAGGAGGGAAGGTATAGAGTTGGGGGAGAAAAAAGGCCCCTCCCCCGGTGGGCGCAAAAGGAAAAACAGCTACCCTATTGCAAAAGGAGCTCCCGCGGCCTCCCAAAGGCGCAGGTCATCAACAAGAGAGGTAAAAAAGACTGAGACAGGCCTGACAGCATGGTGGAAGATCCGGTTGTTTTGCTCGAGCCAAATCATCCAAATTGTGGCGGAGGTGGCTGAGAGGATGCCGCTTGGAGGCCCGCCCTGAAGGATGTCGACTGACCACCAGGTTGCGATGGCGCTAGTCTGAGACCAGCCCCTGGGGTCAAGGCGCGGGGCATTGAGAAGGGTTGCCACCCGCGTCCAAACGGAGCAGCTGAAGTCGCATTGTAGGAATAGGTGTTCGGATGTTTCCAAGTTGTGTCTGCACAAGGGGTAGAAGTAATCGTTTGGCAAATGGCGACGAAGTAGAGCATCAGCTGTGAAGATCTTTTTGTGGAGGAGAGTCCAAAGAAAGAATTTGCACTTGGACGGCGCCCAAAGCTTCCAGACCTGCTGCAGGCCCGGTTGTGCTACGCGACCTGCAAACTATAACAGGTAGGCCGATTTGACAGAGAAACTGCCATTTACGGAGAAGCGCCAGAGAAACCTGTCGGGCACATCAGGAGAAAGTTGGACGTGGGCAATTTGTCGAAAGAGTGAGATGAGGTTGGGGATCATTTGCGGGGCGAGGCTGCGCCTCAGGTCGGTTATACAATTGTAGTTTGTCGTGGCCTCGAGGACCGATCTATTCTTTCGAGCTGACGCGCTGAAAAGCTCAGGGGCGAGATGTTTCGGAGCTGAGCCGGCGAGCCAATGGTCCTGCCAAAAAGAGACGGAGGAGCCATTCCCCAAGATGGCCGAGTACCCAGCTCTCAGCAGGGCGGAGTCCGTTTCGAAACTGTCGAAGTAGGTGGCGAGGGCCTAGGCAGGGGTGGGGGGCCATCTGCTGAGGTACATCCAGCGCAATCTCAATGCCCTGGAGAAGCGGGTGAGGTCAAGGACTCCCAGGCCACCCAACATGGTCGGGGAACAGACCGTGTGCCAATTGACTTTGCCCCCCCCCCCCCACGCATGAGGTCGGTGCCTTTCCAAAGCCAGCTTCTCCTAATAGAGTCGATTTTTTTCAGGACTGAGGTGGGTGGCTTGATGACGGAGAGAACATAGGAAGGGATTGCGGACAAAACCGCTTTTAGCAGTGTGAGGCGTCCTCCTTTGGACATCAACAGACCACGCCAGCCAGCCAGTCTGGATGCCACTTTGTCGATGAGCGGCTGAAAATGCATGTGGCGCAAACGCTTAACTGAAAGCGGCATCCCAAGATACTTGATGGCGAAGGAGGCTCTCGCTGTCGGGAGGTCCTAGAGAATATGGTCGAGGTCGATGTTTCCACATTTGATTGGCACGAACTGACTTTTTGAGAAGTTTGTGCGAAGGCCGGAGATATCCCCGAACTCACGAAGAAGCGCAGCGAGGGTTGAGACATCATTCTTGGAAGGTTTTAAGAAGATGGCTGCGTCATCGGTGAAAAGGAAGATCCTGGATGCCTGGGTGGGACCTCTTAAAGGCGACAGTGCTTCGGCTTCGGTTGCGCAATTGAGCAAGGCAATGAGCGGTTAGATGGCAAGGTTGAAAAGTAGAGGGGAAAGCGAGTCTCCCTGTCGGAGGCCCCTACGGTGTTGAATGCTGTCAATGGGGTGGTTATTAAGAAGCACCCTGGATGAAGAGGGAGCGAGGGACATCGAGATCCAAGCGCGCCAACGAATGCCGAAACCACGGGCCCGGAGGTTGTTCAGCAGGTAAGACCAATGGATGGAATCGAAAGCTTTCTCAAGGTCAAGTTTGAGAAGGAGAGTTGGGGTGTTTGATCTGTGAAGGGATTTGGCGCAGCTCTGAACCCGGAGAAAATTGTCTTGGATATGCCTTGTCTTGATGAAAGCGCTCTGGCAGCTGGAGATCAGATCATCCATGTAAGGGGCAAGGCGAGATGCGAGGATTTTAGTGAAAAGTTTCCCCACACTGTGGATGAGGCTGATCGGGCGGTAATCCGAAGCGGACAGTGGGCACTCTTTTTTGGGTAGGAGGATGATGTGAGAATTATTGAGCGCTGCTAGCCCGGAGTCCTGAAGGTTGAAAAGACACTGGAGAGCCTCGAAAAGATCCCCTGAGATGAAATCCCAGCAAGCTTTGTAGAAATTTTAGGTGAAACCGCCCATCCCAGGAGCCTTGTCGGAGGGGAGGGCGAAAAGTATCCGCTTAAGCTCTTCTAAGGATAGGGGGTCATCGAGTGAGGATAGGTCGACTGTTGGAAGCCCAAGGAAGTCCCAATTGAGGGAGCGTGGGGTCCATGAAAGTGAAAAAGTAGTTGGACACATTCCTTTCAAACAGCTAGCGATTTGTGTTGGACAATAATTGACGCACCACCACTCAATAAGCTAGACACGAGACTGATTAGATTCAGAAATGCACAAGTTCAGGATGAAGAGGAGAAGCTAGCTATTGGAAGGCCGGTGAGCACACTCGCATCTTTAACGATGCCATCATATTTATATTTATCAACTCTTTTTCCCCGGCCTATTTCCTCTCTGATTGTTGAAGAAAATTTTGGGACTTCTTCGAGCACCAGGAGCACAATTAAAGATCTTATAGTAGCACCTCCGCCCATACCATCCATGGCACCGGCGTCAGGGCCACCACTGCCTCCGCCGCCAATGACCTGGCACGCACCACCGCCACCGTCGTGCCCTTCACCTCCCGCGTCTGGTGCGGCCAGCCAACAGAGTAGAACGCCGCGGCGGTGAGTGCCACGGAGAGGTACACCGCGCTGGCGAGCAACCGGAAGCCGGTGTTGGAATAATTACCACTTTCAGGTTTATTTTAATCAAGAGATATAACACGCACAACGTCTGAGTGATAGATAAAACAGGTTGAATCCACAGAAGTACAACCTAGATACACGTGCAGAAGAAATACACGTATATCTCTCTGGTGAACTCGCGAAGGAGATGACTTACTGGACTTGGTCGTTGTCGCCGTACGGTACGAGTTGCGGCGAGGTTAGGTTCTGATTCTCCGAATCTGACGGCGTGTTGGAGAAGGTGGTGCCGACGCAGATCGCGACGACGTAGTGAAAGAAGTCCTCGCGAAGCGAAGAAGCGTGGCGATCGGCGCGAAGCGCTTCCCAAAACCTGATTCGCCCTACCCGGCAGGAGCTCGAGGCGATCGGTTCGGAGACCGCTCTCCCGAGCGGCGGTGTACGCCGCGACGGATGGGGAAGAACAAAGCGGCGGCGCAGCGAGGGAGGTGGCAAACCCTAGGTCGATCTGATCTTGTCCCTCCGACGGCGCGTAGGCAGATTTATATAGCAAAATCGTGAGGCAAACGGATCACGAAGCGGCGCGACCGAGTCCAACACGATTTGTATATTCCATATCATCCGCAAAATCCGAGAGTAAAAGAAATAAAACTTCAAAAGGAGGCTGCGTCTGCGCAAGCACGAGGGTCGGTTTCGGCGGACCATTCACGCAGTGCCGCTCTTGCCGCCGCCGCCCGCCCGCCCGCCCCCAGCCCGCCCGGCCCGGCCCGAGGCGAGGCGAGGCGCAGCGTGATGTGACCATGCCCATCATAGGTATGACCAACACTACGTCAATATGTTGGTCATCAAGATTTTCGTCGATTACTTCATCTACAACAAGTTGGCAACACCACACGGCATCCTCTATATCTTCTACATCATCTATGATGACATCATCGACTACGTGGCATCATCGACCTCCACCATGGCCAGGTCGATCACTCAGTCAGCATCATCGACCTCTGGACAAGGCGCGATATTATCCAGAAGTTCGGCCACCACCCTGGCCTGAAGAAAGACGCCTTTCCACCTCTTTGGCACCCTCTAGTCCCACAAGCCACGTCATTGCAAGGCCGGCCCAAGAGAGAGCCCAATTTGCCCCCGAGTCAGGTTCGGCCATCTCCGCGCAGTCAACTTAAAACGGATGCCCCGGCGTCATATGAACTTCGTTTTGGACGTTCTTGGTATGTACGAATAAGCTCTCGACGAGATCTTTCCAATGGATCTAGTCCCATGTTCAAATTCCTTACGGATCAACGGGAATCGTCAAAACAATATTACGATCAGAATCTGCCGGAATCCGACGGGCGCTGCGACGCTCCACTTTGGGCCCATGGCCCATGTACCCTAGGGGCTGCGCCCCAAACCCTAGCCGTCGCTATAAATTCAGTAGCCGTCGCTAGTTTAGACTTGGGTTTTGCTTAGATTGTTCTGCCGTTGCAGCTTCGCCGTTTACCGGTTTGCGGAACCTCAACTTGGGTTTTGCGGAACGTCAACGTCGAGTTCTCCACCAATCGTGTTTATCCATACCTGTCGAAAGATCGGGACCCCGTTCCCATCAAGTGGTATCAGAGCCTCAGTTGCCCGTCAGGTATACTTGTATCCTCTTTGTTCATTGTTCATCTTACACCTAGAGTCCAGAAAATTGCCCCACAAAAAGATTTTAGTTCGTCATCTCGTGCATCGTCCAAGCCCCTTTGTGCCCTTCGTGATTTCGTTTTCAGTTTTGCGTTGTTGAATTTGTGTCCATTGTGATCGTCTTGTTGCTGGTTTAGATTAAGTTCTTAACTTAGCGTCAAGTTCATCAGCTGTGTTGAAGAAATCTCGTCGAACCCGAGCAAATCAGGAACTCGTGTTGAATCGGTTCGGATTTATTTCCAATCTGTTAGTCCCGAGTTGATATCTCCCTCATCTGAACTTCAAATTGGACAAATTCGGGGTCTAAATTATAGCTAAGAAAAAGTTCTGCAACTTTGTCCATTGTGAAAAGTTCCAGAAACGCCGTTTGCCTGCCCAAAATCGCGTTTGAAGTCAATCTGTCTTGTCTCGGTTTTTTTTCTGAGCAGTCTGTGTTGCGGGGCCCATATCTCCTAGATCCATTATCCAAAATTGGTGTTCCATATATGAAAATTGATCAGCACAAAAAGATCTACAACTTTGATGTTATACGTTTTCGCGTTTGAGGCCTCCAAAAGTCCAAAAACAGCATAGGAATTTTCTGCATAGTAAATTTGTTTTTCCAACAAGAGAAAATTGAGAGTTTGTGTATATACCTTGTAATTTTGCATGTGCGGCACTATTGATATTTGAAAAAAAAAGTGAAAAAAGGCAAGTGCATAAAAAGAAGCCGCACTAAGAAAAAAAAAGAAAATAGAAAAAAGTAAGAAAAAGAAAGAAAGAAATCAGAAGTGATTGCATCCTTTTGTATCCAAAGTGTTGCGTTATTCGTATTGCTTGCTTGAGCTAGGTCTAAGGATGAGTTTATGCCAGCAACATTGACAAGTACTTTGGTTATTTATTCAACTTTGCTATTCTGATTTCGGTAATTGCATATTCCTTGCTACTATATATTGCCTATCCAAGCTCCACATACTTCTGATCAGTTCTGGTTCGAACTTGCAATCGCTTCGCTCACACTCGTTCGGTATCACGAACCAACCATCGGTTGTACCTCCTGCAGTATTGGTAAGAACACTTGTAAGAGCATGGTAAGATGTTTGAGAGAGTGTGACTCCACCGTTGAAAACCTAGTAGTTGATAGGGATAATACTTTTGTGTTATTTTGTGTTTTCTACTAATAATGACAGGAGCATACAATGGAATGGGAAGATTGCAACCACCAGCCACCAGTTGGAATGCAAGCATCATTGGTATTGAGGCTAGAGAAAATTTTAATCGGTTCCATCATAAGGAGAAAAACAAAGGTAACGAAGGTGACAATGTAAATGGTAACATTGCCTTACCTTCTTTCTATGGTGCATATGATGGTGAGATTTACTTTGATTGGGAAATGATAGTAGAACAAAAATTTGATTCTCACCATATTTATGAAATTCATAAGGTCAGATATGCTACTAGTAAGTTTAAAGATCGTGCTATTTTATGGTGGAACGATTTAGTCATTGGGGGCATAGAACCTGATAATTGGGATATGTTAAAGCGAGTTATGCGTCACAAATTTGTTCCACTTTCTTATAAACGTTGCATGCTAAAGAAATTGCAGAACTTAAAACAAGGTAATAAATCTGTGGAGAAGTGCTATCAAGAGCTACATATATGCATGTCTCATTGTGGTTTAGAGGAAACTGATGAAGAAAAGGAGGCTAGATTCTTATGTGGACTTAATGAGAAAATATACAATATTGTTGTTGATAAAGAATATGTTTCTCTGTTACAAACCTTTGCTCTTGCTTGCGCAGCTGAAATTAAAATAAAACGTATGAAAGTTGTACGAAAAATCAACACATCTGTATGCAAGAATGGTGTGTATCCTTGCATGACTAACATTTTGCAGGCAAGTGCAAATGATCCAATGGAGAATGAAGAGATGTTTGTTACTGCACCCATGCTTCCCACCCCTAGAATTGAAGATGTACCTATATCAGCTGAGAAGAAAATCAAAGGTAATAAAAAAGGTACCACACTTAATCAAGGTGAGAACAATCTTGATGTGCTAAAACTTTCCACTAATTATGCTATGTTAGAGCAACAAATTGTGGAACCAATTCCCGATTTATCTTTGTCGCAAGATGATTTGCTCGATATTTCTTATGATAAAGAAGAGTTGTGTGATAATGCTTCACTTATATCTCTACCACAACTAGTGAATGAACATGTCACTTTTGACTTGGAGCATAATAACACTTGTGCTGAAAATAAACATGTTGTTCACATCGCCAACAAAAATGATGAGCTGATATTGTTGTCTTCTTTAAATGTTCTGGGTTATATTGAATTTGATGTTCTATGTGATCTAGACAATTTAGAGGAGAGACTTGTTGATCAATACAATTTGTCTTGGTTATCTAGAAACATTTTTCATGTTCTAGGTAATTATAATGATGAAGAAAACTACATGGTAAATCGAGTGTATATTTGTTCAAATTTGAATTTTTCTTTACAACCAAGCAATCGACGAGAGAGCTATACTATCAATAAGCATGCCATTTCAAATGTCTCTGGATCAATTTTTAAGGCACATGAAATTTTTCAAGAAAGGGAGGATCCAAATGACGATGAATTTTATTCTAACAATTTGATAACAAATGATCTACTTGTTCCATTGTCTTCTTTAGGAACTAACCTTTTGCAGATAAAGAAGAATGAGTCGAGGACGACTCACAATCAAGAAAGAGAGGATGATGTGACCATGCCCATCATAGGTATGACCAACACTACGTCAATATGTTGGTCATCAAGATTTTCGTCGATTACTTCGTCTACAACAAGTTGGCAACACCACACGGCATCCTCTATATCGTCTACATCATCTATGATGACATCATCGACTACGTGGCATCATCGACCTCCACCATGGCCAGGTCGATCACTCCGTCAGCATCATCGACCTCTGGACAAGGCGCGATATTATCCAGAAGTTCGGCCACCACCCTGGCCTGAAGAAAGACGCCTTTCCACCTCTTCGGCACCCTCTAGTCCCACAAGCCACGTCATTGCAAGGCCGGCCCAAGAGAGAGCCTAATTTGTCCCCGAGTCAGGTTCGGCCATCTTCGCGCAGTCAACTTAAAACGGATGCCCCGGCGTCATATGAACTTCGTTTTGGACGTTCTTGGTATGTACGAAGAAGCTCTCGACGAGATCTTTCCAATGGATCCAGTCCCATGTTCAAATTCCTTACGGATCAACGGGAATCGTCAAAACAATATTACGATCAGAATCTGCCGGAATCCGACGGGCGCTGCGACGCTCCACTTTGGGCCCATGACCCATGTACCCTAGGGGCTGTGCCCCAAATCCTAGCCGTCGCTATAAATTCAGTAGCCGTCGCTAGTTTAGACTTGGGTTTTGCTTAGATTGTTCTGCCGTTGCAGCTTCGCCGTTTACCGGTTTGCGGAACCCCAACTTGTTTAGACTTGGGTTTTGCTTAGATTGTTCTGCCGTTGCAGCTTCGCCGTTTACCGGTTTGCGGAACCCCAACTTGTGTGCTTAATCGGTAATCTGTAATATTGAGATTGCATCTACCGCGTTCTTGCTCGTGTTCTCGATTCGCTTGCAGGAATTAACCTTCGTGGTGAGGTCAACCGTGTCTTGGCGTGGTTGATAACGAACGGAGACAGTAGTGTAGCGATTGCAGGCCTAGATCTAATCTGATTGGAAGCCGGATCGTCAACGTCGAGTTCTCCACCAATCGTGTTTATCCATACCTGTCGAAAGATCGGGATCCCGTCCCCATCAGCGCGCGTGTGATTCTCTATTTCTCTCTCCCATCACATTCTCTAGTGGGAGGGAGCAGGCTCCACTATTTAAGCATGTCCTCCACTCCTCCCACTAGCAATATGGTACTAAAGAAATTTCACATGCCTCATGCATACATGGGCCTTTGAGATTTTCTAGGAATTATTTAGATATTGAGTGGGCTAGGCCCAACAATTCTAACAATCCCCCACCAGATCTCAAAGTCCCATCAAGTTTGCCTGTTCCCAAAACTGTTTATATACCAGTGTTTCGGTGACAATGGACTATGCCTTGAATTGCACCTAGACATTTAAGCTACATTCATTCACAACTTGGACAATGGACTACGCCTTGAATTGCAAGTTTTGTGTGAACAAGTTTCACTCAAAGCCAACTGATACTTGGCTGCCAATAGGCTACCCGGCGGGTGGAGCATATAAGTCGTACTCCAAGGTCCCTTCATGAGCTTACTAGAGATTACCCAAGTTTCATAGACTGCGACTTTCAACAGTCGGGCTCATATAGGTGTGTTCTTTCAAGATGCTCTGTAGGATGACATCTTCGCTAATTAAAGCCAACAGAACAACATTAAGGCAAATGCCAACCCGCCATACAGATTTCGAGAGTATTGCATCTCACATGGAATGGGTTAGGTTATACTCTCATCCAGCTAACCAATAGCTTGTTTTCCCCAAAACCTAATTCACGGGATCTCCGATCACATAGGCTGGGTTACCGCTATGGTGTAACTCACGTGGGTCTCATACCCAGTTCCCTCGATGCATTGTCTATCACATACTGTGATAAACCCTTTGTAAAAGGATCTGCCAGGTTTTTAGCCGTTTGGATATAATCCAACGCTATCACTCCGGAGTTTCTCAATTTCTGACAGACTTGATCATCTTTTCACATGTCTTGAGGACTTCATGTTGTCCTTAGAACTGTTCACCTTGACAATCACTGTTTGATTATCACAGTTCATAAGTATAGCCGGAATCGGCTTTTCAACCACCGGAAGATCCATCAAGAGTTCACACAACCACTCTGCTTCAACAGTGGCCGTGTCCAAAGCAGTCAATTCTGCTTCCATTGTTGAGCGTGTCAAGATAGTCTGTTTGCAAGACCTCCACGAGACTGCTCCGCCACCATGAGTGAACACATATCCACTTGTGGCCTTTATCTCATCAGCGTCAGATATCCAATTGGAATCACTATACCCTTCCGGCGCTGTTGGGTAACCCGTATAGTGCAAGCCAAAGTTTGTAGTACCTCTCAAGTAGCGCATTACCCTTTCGAGTGCTCGCCAATAATCATCTCCCGGATTAGATGTAAACCGGCTCAACTTGCTAACAGCAAACGAGATGTCTGGCCTTGTAGCGCTAGCTAGGTACATAAGTGACCCAATGATTTGAGAATAAGTCAACTGATCTCTAGCAATTCTCTTATTCTTTCGAAGCACAATGCTAGGATCATAGGGTGTTGGAGAAGTTTTGCAATCAGCAAACTCAAAGCGATTCAAAACCTTTTCCACATAATGGGACTGTGACAAAGTGATCCCATCCTCACCCTTCAGTAGCTTGATGTTCAAGATTACATCAGCCTCTCCTAGATCTTTCATATCAAAATTTTGAGACAAGAAAGACTTGACCTCGTGAACCACATCAAGACTTGTCCCAAAATTAATATGTCATCCACATAGAGACACAAAATAACGCCCTGGCCCCCACCATACCGATAATATACACATTTATCGGCCTCATTCACGACAAAGCCCGTAGAAGTTAAAGTTCTGTCGAACTTCTCATGCCATTGCTTAGGAGCTTGTTTCAGGCCATACAAAGATTTCAATAACCTACACACCTTGCCTTCTTGACCTTCTATTACAAATCCATCAGGCTGATCCATATAGATCTCCTCGTCCAACTCTCCATATAGGAAAGCTGTCTTAACGTCCATTTGATGAACAATAAGACCATGTGAGGTAGCCAAGGAAAGTAGTACACGAATTGTAGTCAATCTAGCCACGGGTGAATATGTATCAAATAAATCTTCGCCTTCTTTTTGGGTATAACCATTGGCCACAAGCCGAGCCTTATACTTTTCAATAGTACCATCAGGCCTAAGCTTCTTCTTAAATATCCATTTACACCCTACAGGTTTGCAACCATAAGGTAGTTCTGTGAGTTCCCAAGTCTGATTCGCAAGAATGGAATCCATTTCACTACTGAACCGCCTCTTTCCAAAGAGTCTCGATCGAGGATGCAAACGCTTCTGAAATCGACGTGGGAGTGTCATCCACGAGGTACACAGTGAAGTCATCACCAAAGGATTTTGCAATCCTCTGTCTCTTGCTCCTCCTCGGAGCCTCACCGTCATCCTCCTCAGAATTTTCCTCAGGTGTTGGTTCAGGATATTCAATTTGAGGAGAAGGTTCGGGAATTATCTCACTAGTTTTACCAGAACTGTTATGCTCAATTTTCATAGGAAATATGTTCTCAAAGAAAGTAGCATTATTAGACTCCATGATCGTGCCAACAGACATGTCAGACACCTCTGATCTTATCACCAAAAATCTACTGCCAACGCTACGAGGAGCATAACCTAGATGGACACAATCTACTGTCTTAGGCCCAAGCTTACGCTTCTTTGTGATTGGCACATTAACTTTCGCCAAACAACCCCAAGTGTGCAGATAAGAAAGTGATGGCTTTCTTCCCTTCCATATTTCATATGGGGTTTTCTCCTTATTCTTTGCAGGGACTTTATTCAGGACATGACATGCAGTCAACACGGCCTCCCCCCACCATGCCTTAGATAAACCCGCAGTGTCTAACATGGCATTCACCAAATCAGTTAGAGTGCGGTTCTTTCTTTCAGCCACCCCGTTTGATTGGGGCGAATAGGGAGGCGTCCTCTCATGAATAATTCTATTTTCCGCACAGAATAAGTCGAAGTCACTAGAGAAATACTCTCCACCACGATCCGACCTAAGTCTCTTGATTTTCTTGTCTAACTGGTTTTCAACCTCAGCCTTATAGATTTTAAAGAAGTCTAGAGCCTCGTCTTTAGTTTTCAACAGATACACATAGCAATATCTAGAAGCATCATCAATCAGAGTCATGAAATATCTCTTTCCACCCTTTGTCAACACACCATTCATCTCACAAATATCAGAATTTATGAGCTCTAGAGGTGCCAAATTTCTCTCCTCGGCGGCCTTATGAGGCTTACGAGGTTGCTTTGATTGCACACAAGTCTGGCACTTAGAACCATTGACAGTGGGAAATTTAGGGATTAAACCCATACTCGCAAGCCGAGACATAGAACCAAAATTAACATGACATAAATGTGAGTGTCAAACATCAGCCTCACTCTCAATAGCATGATCACAAATATGGTTCACAACTTTATGACAATTATCAGAAAGGGAAAAGCGGAACAAGCCTCCGCACTCATAGCCTTTGCCAATAAACAAACCATGTTTCGACAAGACTACCTTATTGGACTCAAACACCACTTTAAACCCATCTTTGCAGAGAAGGACCCGCTGACCAGTTCTTATTGATTGAGGGACATGTCTGACGTTCTTCGATTGCACGATCTTCTCCAAGTAAACTTGGATCTACCGTGCCAACACTAAGAACGAAGCATTGGACCCGTTTCCCATCAAAAGCGGCTGAACCGTGGTCGCACGATAAGAAGTGAACATTGAAACATCGAACACACATGCACATTAGCCCCGGTATCAATCCACCAATCGGTAGGTGATTCATCGAAAGAACGAGAGGTAAACATACCCATCGGTTCCCTCACCAGTGTCGCCAATGGTCACATTGACAGACTTTGAAGTCTGCCTAGGATTACCCTTTTTGTCTTTGCGGTTTGGACACTTCTTGGCCCAGTGCCCAACCTCACCGCAAATCCAGCAAGGCATCTCATCCTTGTTCAACTTCTTCTTCTTGAATGCAGTGGTTTGCTTGATTTTATTCTTTCCTTTGTTCTTGCCATGCTGCTGGACAACATTGGCGCTGGACTGTCCCTCGACTCCTTTCCCAGGTGCATCTTTAGCCCGAGCTTTCTCTTCAACATCTAGAGACGCGATCAACCCCTCAACGGAGATCTCTTGTCTCTTATGTTTTAGAGATGTGGCAAAATTTCTCCACGAAGGAGGTAACTTGGCAATAATGCCCCCAGCCACAAACTTATCGGGTAACTTGCACTTAAGGAGTTCGAGTTCCTCACAATGATCGAGATCTCATGAGCACATTCGACAACGAGCGGTTATCAACCATCTTGAAGTCGTGGTATCGCTCTATGACATACTGATTCCTTCGCCCGCGTCCGATGCACCAAATTTATTACTCAACGCATCCCGGATCTCTTTCGCATCTGTGATGTTCATATACACATCACGAGACGGTGCGAGAGCACACTAAGAATTGCACCGGAAAAGAGTGGTGGCTTCGAACTCTTTCTCCTTTTCAGAGTTAGGGTTCCTACGGTTTGCCATCCTTTACCCAATACACGTTCATAGTCACACCACGCACCGCACCTTTACTTGCCATCTCTTGAAATTTACTCCACCGAATTTCTCCGGTTTGAGCATCAAGAAAGCGATCCATCGATAAACCAAAGTGCCTAAATAAATCAGGTTTTTAGATTGTTGGAATAATTAGCACTTTCAGGTTTATTTTAATCAAGAGATATAACACGCACAACGTCGAGTGATAGATAAAACAGGTTGAATCCACGAAGCACAACCTAGATACACGTGCGGAAGAAATACACGTATATCTCTCGGTGAACTTCATGAAGGAGATGACTTATGGACTTGGTCGTCGCCGCCGACGCATGACGAGTTGCGGCGAGGTTAGGTTCGGTTCTCCGAATCGGCGCCGTGTTGGAGAAGGTGGTGCCGGCGTGATCGCGACGGCGTAGTGGAAGAAGTCCTCGCGAAGCGAAGAAGAAGCGTGGCGATCGGCGAAGCGCTTCCTAAAACCTGATTCGCCCTACCCGGTGCAGGAGCTCGAGGGCGATCGGTTCCGGAGACTTGCTCTCTCGAACGGCGGTGCACGCCGGCGCACGGGATGGGGAAGAACCGAAGCGGCGGCGCTGCAGAGGGAGGTGGCAAACCTTAGGTCGATCTGATCTTGTCCTCCGGGCAAGCGGCAGATTTATATAGCAAAATACGTGAGGCAAACGGATCGCGAAACGGGCCGCGAGCGAGTTCAACACGATTTGTATATTTCATATCTATCCCGCAAAATCCGGAGAGTAAAAGAAATAAAACTACAAAAGAAGGCTGCGTCTGCGCAAGCACGAGGGTTCGGTTTCGGCGGACCATTCACGCAGGTGCCGTGCGCACGCGCCGCCCCGGCCCGGCCCGGCGAGGCGAGCGCGCGCGTGTGATTCTCTATTTCTCTCTCCCATCACATTCTCTAGTGGGAGGGAGCAGGCTCCACTATTTAAGCATGTCCTCCACTCCTCCCACTAGCAATATGGTACTAAAGAAATTTCACATGCCTCATGCATACATGGGCCTTTGAGATTTTTTAGGAATTATTTAGATATTGAGTGGGCTAGGCCCAACAATTCTAACAGCCGGCGCCGCGCCTCGACCGCCCACACCATCCCGTGAGGAGAGATGCGCTAGAATAGCAGGCCCATGGGTTCACCAAATTGATCTTCATGCGTTGGGGAATTTTTACTTCATACACATTTAATTACATATTAGTATGATAATCACTTATTTGCACCATCCTATTTAATTATAGAAAAGTCAACTATAACCATCTTACAACCTACTAATCTTTGTAGTATAAAAAAACTAAAACTAATATTAGCCATCCGATCAAGAGGATTGAACAATCCTCATTACTCAGAAGGTACCTATAAAACCTCCACCACGAAGCATTGTTTCCCACCATACAAGCATTTTCTTTTTAAGGCATCTACAAACGGAAACGCTTGTGTTCGGCAGTCCGACCGTCCTGACGTGCGCAAGGCAATGGGCCTGTAGCCCAAGGCTGGCCCATGCATGCGAGCTCACGGGAAAACAGCATGCGCAGGGTAGTAAAAAACGATGACGCAAGCTGATGACAGCAGATTCCTTTTTTGTATTCTTCTTTCGGCGACCATATTTTTTGACTGGGTGCTCCAATCCAAAAACCGTTTGCACCAACGTGTTCTTCGTGTTTTTACGAACAAAACAATATGTTTGTTGCCATATAAATCTTCAAACTTACCTGACGAAACTTGGGGTTTGCCTACTGAAACTTGGGTTTCGTCTACCGAAACTTGGATTTTCATATTCGTAAAACTCGCCGAACTGTCAAGTTTCATCAGGTTTAATGCAAGTTTCATCAAGTTTTAACAGGTTTCATTCAAGTTTCTTCAAGTTTCATCAGGCCAATCCAAGTTTCATCAAGTTTCAACAGGCTTCATCCAAGTTTCATCAGATTACATCAAAGTTTCATCCAAGTTTCATCAGGTTTTATCAGCACACGGCCAAGTTTCATCAGCACACGGTCAAGTTTCGCTAGTATAGATGTAGGTTTCATAAGTGTCTTCTCCTAGTCCACATCAAAAAATTGAAAAAGTGAAAAAATTCAAAAAATTCAAAAAGTATTTAAAATGGGTTGCACTCGATTTTAGAAGAATTATGAAATTTATTCCACGTATTTTGAACACTGTTTGAATTTTGTACAAAAATATGAAGTTTAATCGGAAATTTAATCAAACGCACTGCTTTATCTAGTCGCTAGTTAGCTGCGTGGGAACGCACCGACGCAGACGCATGCAGCGCGTTGGATTAGCTTGGTGCTAGGGATCGGATGGCCCAGGTTGGTCCGGACCGAGCGCCAGGCGTCGGACGTCCGACGCCTGGCGCTGCCCATCTACAGATGGGTTCCAAGAAAATGAGAAAGTACTTAGACACATTCCTTTCATATAGCGATTTGTGTTGACAATAATTGAGATTCACGACTTCGTGTAGACGCACCATGGCTAAAAGCAGTTTCCGATGGTCTTTTTTTTTTGAGCAAAGGGCAGGAGAACTGCCATCTATTGATCAAAAGAAGAAGAATTAAAGTAAAAGGTGGGGGGATTAGTCCCTCCCCCGGGGGAAAAGTACAAGTGGGCTAGATTACTCTAAAATTAGACTGGCTCCTACCGATGCAACTCGTCGGAAAGGTGTTGCAGGAAGGACAAGCTGTTTCTCTCTTTTGCGTGGAAGATGCGTGGAAGATGCACTGAGTTTGACAGGACGGAGAAGGATATTACACCAATGGGCGGCTTCCCCCACTACGGTGTGGTAAAGAGTGACTACATCATGATCAAGGGCTGCTGTGTTGGCCCGAAGAAGAGGGTGGTGACTGGTGACCCTCAGCCAGTCCCTGCTGAAGCAGACCTCACGACTTGCGCTTGAGGATATAAAGCTCAAGTTTATTGACACCTCATCCAACTTTGGACATGGCCGCTTCCAGACCACAGATGAGAAGCAGAGGTTCTATGGCAAGGACAAGGCATAGGTCATCCAAGGCAGGCGAAATCCACCTTATAGTGTTCCCAGATTTTTTCTTTCTTGTCCAAGTTTTGTGGCAGATGTTCCCGATGGTCTAACTCGCATCTTTATCGATACCATCACCCCATGAGCTATTTCTTCTCTGGTTGTTGAAGAAAACTTTGGGAGTTCATTCAGCAAATGGAAAGGAAGTCCCTCCATTTGAGATGAGATGGCTGTAGTTTTGTCATGGTCCGGCTAAGTACTGGTATGTATGTTCAGATTTGAGGTAGGAAAAGATCCTCCGCCTTCTCTTTTGCCATGTTGATCCCCTCGTTCGTTCTTGTATCGGTTAATGATATTGAACAGATCAGCTCGCTTCCTGTCAATATTGTAAAACCTTACCTAAAGTAAAACTTACTTGCAAGCTTCTTTATTCATCTCAGGCATCCACAATAGTTATAAGACAATATTATCTCTAAAGTAAAACTTACAGCTAGCAATTACTCCAGGTATTGTTTCTTCTAATTAAGACTTCAACATGTTCCACTCGTTAAAGGTGCTTCCACTTGGATCTTTCGTTTTCTGTTTAGAAGTGTCTTTCCATCATGTTCCATGCATGTAATACCTAGAGACAACTAAACATCAACAATTTGGAGAAATAGCTTGAACAAAATCATTTGATTAGACTTATTTTCAAGGATTTTATAAGTGGCTTCGAGTTGATAAGTTAAATTGTTTAGCTTTTCAAAATAGAGATATGATGTCAATAACTAAGATCGAGAGGTTTTGTAGAAGGAAAAAAGAGGATAGACATTTTAATAATACAAAAATATGTACGGACACGCTAGTGTTACACACTAATGTATCCACCCCCTTGCATCATTTTCAGTGTGGTAAAGTGGTCATGTCGTGATAGGTAGATAAAGAGGAAAACCTGGTTTGGCCAAGAATTTTAAAATTAACTTTGTGAAATTAAATATTATAATGTGATAGGGAGTTGCCATGAAGTAACTAACCTCATACTTGTGGTGAAAGCAACACAGCCAAGCAACTCCCAAGGACCTGCTTCATCTTTATGAAACACATGAAGACTGCTAGATTTAAGAGCATCCTTTGATCGTCAAACAGGTATATCTTTTGACACTTCACTCCTTGAAATTATATTTGATTGATCCCTACAAGCATACAATGAGTAATACCGTATTGTGTAGCACTTCTTGCCAGTTCGCCTCTAGTACCGACATTCAAAAGCCAATAAGCAATACTTCCTCCGTCCACAAATGATCTACATATAAGAGAAATCACAAAGACCAAGAAAAGCAATTAACAGTTCAACTACCCATTTAATCTTAGGAATATTGCTTCAAAAGTTGTGCCATCATTTACTCCTAGGCTTTCATCTCAAAAGTTGTGTCATCCCATCAATTCAAGGATTGCATGCTTGTAGTAGGTCCATATCAGCCATAACTCTCACCTCGAAATGCAATTAACTACAACCTCATGCAATTAAAACATGCTAATACGTAGATCTTTTCTGGACAAACCAAAAAAGCTTATATGCAGATCATTTGTGGACGGAGGGAGTACCGTTTCAATCATCTTCCCATGAAATGGCTGATTGCCCGATACATATTTACTCTGAGGTATGAACAGAACACCAATAGTCTGACTTACGATACAAGTATCTGTTTCTTATTTTCAAGCATTGGACACATATTTTGCTTTGTGTACAGTTGATGAGTTGATAAACTCCATTACGTTAAGAATTGGTTGGTTAGTATGTGCAAGCCCCTATTTTGATCTCAACTAATGTTAACTTCAATGTATCATCAAAGAAATCATAGATTACATGATTTAAGGAGAAATTTGTGTTTAAGTAAAGTAAACACATAAATTTCTAATTAGTTCTCTTTTTTTGTTTTCATTAGGTGAGATATTTATTATCTAATGGCTTAGTTCCACCATGACCGTAGCTATTTGTTTTGTTCACAAATGTAGACATGGTATTGTAACACATCAATGCATCCCTAACTACTGCATTTCTCATAGATGAACTGGTCAATGCAGTGATAACGATAGATCTACTGAGGTTGGAGGCCAATATGGAAAGAGGCCTACTGCTGCCACGTTAAGATGACTCTCGCAAGGTAATGAAAATTATTTTTAGAGTGATTACTTTAAGAGGTTAGAAGACTAAAGTGTTTTTTTGCGATTAGCACAACTCATCAGCGCATAACTTGCTTCATTTTTCAGATACCAATCTGTCGTAGGAACCAAACATTGACGTAATAGAGAATCTAGAGACTTCTCAAGTCGGCACATAATGGCAGAGACTGTGATTCTTCTAGCAGTTAGGAAGATCGGCTTCGCACTTGGAAATGAGGTAGCAAGGCAAGCCGGTGCTCAGTTTGCAAAGAGGGTGGCTCAACTCACGGAGCTACAGGGTAGCATGGGCCGTGTTATGTCGGAGCTTAGTGTGATGCATGATTCTATATGTGAGATGGACATTAGAAACCGCAACAACCGAGGATACGAGGGCTGGTTATTGCAGGTGCGCAGAAATGTATTTGACATTGAAGACATGGTGGATGACTACTTGTATCTTGTTGGTAAAGATGTACCAGATGATGTTGGATGTTGCTTCTTCCTGAACAAAGGAATAAAGAAACCAAGATCCTTGCTATCACTGGACAAGATAGCTTCCACGGTGAAGGAAGCAGAGAGAAACCTTGAGCACCTATCACAAACGAGAAAACGGTGGATTCCAACAATTAGTAGTGGGGGCACTACCAATCATAGTTATACTGTGCAGAGGTCTCTAGATTTGGCAAGTGATTCACGTTCCCTTGGTGAAGAAGATCTTGTTGGCATTGAAGATAATAAACAAACACTCATACAATGGCTAGGAGATGAAGACTTGGAGCGCTATGTTATAGTTCTTCATGGCATGGGAGGACTCGGTAAAACCACACTAGCAGCAACTGTCTATAGAAAAGAACAAGAGAATTTTGAATGCCATGCATGGGTCTCCATCTCGCAGACTTACACCCGGGATGATGTTCTTAGAAGATTGATCGTGGATCTCTTTAGAGATAAACATAGTGTTCCAAGTGACATTGCCACCATGGACTTCACAACCATGCAAGATATATTAAAGAATTTCTTGGAAAATAAGAAGTATCTGATAATACTAGATGATGTTTGGAGCCATAATGTGTGTAACGATATTTTTGGAACACTCGGTACACATGTCAAGGGCAGTAGGATTATAATCACAACTCGTATTTCTGAGGTAGCTCACCTTGCTTCTCAAGATCAGGTACTAACACTACAAGCCTTATCGGAGCATGAATCATGGAGCTCTTTTGCAATAAGGCTTTTCCAGATCATCATTGTCCTCAAGAACTAAATGATATGTCAGCACAAATATTGGGTAAGTGTGAAGGATTACCTCTTGCAATTGTATCCATCGGTAGCCTCTTGCGTGTCCGTGACAAGACCATTGAAGAATGGAAGCAAATATATGATCAACTGAGTTGGGAGCTAAATAATAATTTATATCTAGATCATGTGAGAAATGTTTTGCATCTAAGCTTCATCTATCTTCCCACATACTTGAAAAGTTGCTTCCTATACTGTAGCTTATTTCCAGAGGACTATCTTTTCAAACGGAAAGATCTTGTACGTTTTTGGGTAGCAGAGGTGTTTGTCGAGAAGAGGGGACAAAGCACGTTAGAGGAAGTGGCAGAAAGCTATCTGAAGGAGCTGGTTCATAGGAATATGCTACAATTAGTCCAAAGGAACTCATTTGGTAGGGTAAAGTTGTTTCGAATGCATGACATCGTACGTGAGTTGGCACTAGATTTGTGTCGGAGAGAATGTCTTGGTGTTCCATACCAGGAGGAAAAATGTGGGGGTGAATCTCTCGAGGAGAAGGGTGTGCGTCGTTTGGTAGTACACAAGCTGAAGAATGATTTTGAAGGGCCAATTTCGAGAGCACACCATCTTCGATCTATTATAGCATTGGGCAATAACATTCCACTCAGCACTCTATTGCCTCTCTTGGCAGAAAAGTGCAGATATATGTCAGTTATACAGTTATGTGGGCTATGCATTGAGATGGTCCCTGATGCTATTGGCGAACTTTTCAATCTCCGCCATTTGGGTTTGCGGGGTTCAAAGGTGAAGCTGCTACCTAAGTCTATCGAGAAGCTCTCCAACCTGATGACTTTGGACCTTGCTAGATCTAACATACAAGAGCTACCACGAGGAATCGTCAAACTGAAGAAGCTTAGGCACCTATTTGCCGAGGAAGTGAGTGATCAGTATGGCCAAGATTTCAAGTGTCGCAGTGGTGTACGTATCCCAAAAGATCTAGGCAATCTGGCTGATCTACAGACACTACAAGCATTGGAAGCAGACGATGAGTCTATTGGACATCTAAGGAAGCTGACACAGATGAGAAGTTTGAGGATACATAATGTGAGGGGAATCTACTGTGAACGCCTCTGCAAATCCCTACTTGAGATGGGGTTCTTGTCATCTCTTTGTCTAACAGCAAGCGATGAGAATGAGGTTTTGGAGCTGAATAGCCTGAATCCTCCACCACCAAACCTCCGGAAGCTAGAATTGAGTGGGCGGTTAGCGGAAGGGGCGTTGGAGGAGTCTCCTCTATTCCAAATGTTTGGGCATCATCTATGTTTTTTAAGGCTAGCTTGGTCTCAACTGAGAGATGATCCCTTGCCATGCCTTTCTCGACTATGCAATCTGACGCGGCTATGTTTGGCCAATGCATACACCGGGGAGCAGCTGGTGTTTCAGACCGGGTGGTTTTCCAAGCTAAAGCAACTCTACTTAATGGACCTTCCTAATCTGAAGAGGCTAGGTATACAGCCAGGTGCCATGGCGAGCCTGCAAGAAATACGATTGATCAACCTCAGGGGCATGACGGAGGTCGCACCCACCATCGAGTTCCTCAATCCCCACACACTTGTAATCTTCATCGAAATCACCTCCGACTTCTTAAGTTTGCTGCGTGGCTCTACAATTCTCCGAGGTAGGCGGTGGAGGTATATACTCCGGGATTGACCTGACCGCTCCTTTGGACACAGACGTACGTAAGTCACTCAACTGCCATTTGATTTAACTGACTTGTTTGCTACCTCATGTATATATATAGACTCATCATCTTCATGTCTTTTTGGCAGGCATCATTCTCTTCAATTCATCGCTCAAAGCATTCAGAGAAGGACAATTCTATTAATTGTTATGCACGCTGCAGTTGTGTCAAAAGTTTGTGTTATTGCTATTGGGTTTTTATATTCTTCAAGCCTTCAGCTTCAGCCCTTCATGTACGCTGTAGCCTATCTGCTTAACCTAGCTTGATAAATGTATGAACATATATGTTATTTTACCATGGCTGTTTCTGACGATAACTTTTGTTCCTAGTTAAACTAATTGAATGTCAGCTGTACAAAAATAATCATTTAATATTTTTAATTAAATAGTGCGTGCAACTCTTTTTTAAGGCTATTTTAAGGTACACTAAACAAGGTATAGTTTAACTTACACTAAAAAAAGTAAAATACAAGTTTAGAAAGCTACGTAAGGTTAGCTGCAAGTTTAGAGGGCTACAATATAATTTTCTCTTACCAATATATACTAGTAGTATATACTGGTAGTATATTTTAGATCCTACCATCCTTTGTGGAAATATACTACCATTTGTAGTATATTTAGATCTAAGTCATTGGATATCTATCTATCTATTATATCTCTACTTCTTTAAAGCGACAGTAGTTCGTGCGTCGGCTCGCCCCCGAGCAGCCCACCCCCGAGAGCCACTCTACCCACGCCGCCCGCGTGCACGCCGCGCTCAAGCCGGCCAGCACCCCCACGATCCTTCCCACCTCCCCGCAACCACCTGCACCCGCCTCCTACCTCCCCCTCCCTCTCCCTCTCCCTCTCCGGCGCCTCCTCCCTCTCCTTCTCCCTCTCCGGCGCCCCCCCAAACCCACCGCCACCGGTCCCTCCCTCTCCCCCACCTGGCCCCGCGCCTCGCCGCACCACACTGGCGCCGGCCCCGACCAGGAGCACGCCGTGCCGCCCCAAGACGCCGCCTCCTCCCCACGCCGCGCCGCGCACGCCCCACAGTCGCCGCCGCACCGTGTCCTCCCTGGTCTCCGCAGCCGCTCCCGTCCGCCGTCTTCCCTCCGCGTACACCCATGGCGGCCGGCCGAGGAACCTCGCCTGCATCGCGCCGCCCGACTCCGCCGAGCCACAGACGGTGAGTTCTTGTTGGTGAATTCACCTGGTGGCATGATGCATCCTGAGGAAAGCTCATATCTTTACAGGAGATGAGGAGGCAAATGAAATGATTTTACAGGTTACAACTTGCTACTGCAATTGACGAGGCGACACTGATTCAGCAGGCTTTTCCATTTTTTGAGCAATACACCTTCCTGTAGCATCCTGTGTTTACTCAAAACTATTTTTGTGCATAGTGGCAAAACATTGCGTCTTGCTATAAGACCAGTAGTAGTTCAGTACCATATTTCAATGAGAATGTTCTTTCTATTATCTATAAAAAATTCCAGTGGGATATGAACGGATGAGTGGTTTCTTTGCTTGCACAGGATGAGCAGGCTGCAAAAGTTGACTTGCCTGAAGAAAAGGCTCAGACAAGTAGTGCATCGCAGGATCCTGGGTATCCAGCTGTTCCAAATAAGGATCTCAACAGGAGGATAGCTTTGGTCTCTACTCTTGCAGCAGTGGGGCTCTTTGCATCTCAGAGGCTTGACCTTGGAGGGGCTTCTCTTAAAGATTTAGCTGCTAATGCTATACCCTATGAAGTGGTTAGTGCTTCTTGTTCATTGCCTCCGCCATGAGCATTATACTCAAATCATTACTGAAAAGAAAGCCTAATCGATGCAGAATCTTACAAGAGTAATTAAAATCAACAAAATTAAGAGGTTGCACTAGATTGTTATGTACTTTCGGCTAACTAATGCAACAATGTAGATGTTCATTACTCACTTAATGGATTGACACCCACAATTGTAGTGTTTAAGCGGCAACGATTACAGCTGTAGAATATTGCTCCTGCAAGTTGGGAATGGTTTCAGTGTGTAAAAATGTTCTCTTTTTATAGCATGTCACTATATCCAAGCTTCATTTTGGTTTCTTCTTTTTTCTCATATATAGCATGGAACCCATCTCGAAAATGTTGATGCAGACCCTCCAAATGTTCACATTTGTTGAGTAGTTTTTTAATGTGGCTGGTTCTTCCCTTAAGTTGATTAATTTTTTGGACCACATAAATTTCATGGAAAAAGGAGAAAGCTTAGGAATGAGAGGGAGTGGTCATTGCAAATGGGTATGTCTTTGACCTACTTTCCATGAAGTTATTGCAAGCAGGTGCTAGAATTCTCAATCTAGATGTCTATTTATTGCTATGCCTTTTATCTATTAGAATTTTCAATCTAGAAGACTTCTCTATCAGAACATGATAGCATGAAGTTGATAGTCTGAAAACATGTCTTAAGTGCCAACTACGATGACATGGCCTACAGTAGTTTCTTAAAGTTCTTATTAAATTTTCATGGCAGTCAACATCTGTTAATTTTACTGCTTCAATTTTTAACGTGGGTGCTACAATCCAATAAACTTATATGATTCTACATGACAATTGAGTCTGCTTTTGCTTGTTTTTTGATATATCATGGCAGTGGTATAGGCTTGTTTTTTGGGACCGTACTCGTCTCCATGACAATTGAGTTTGCGTTTGCTAATATTTCTTCAATTTTTTTTCCTTTAGGGAGAATCACTCATGATATCTGAAGTTGTGCCATTAATTTACTTGTGCCAATACATATAAATTGTGTTGTTAATTTACTGGTACTAGCATATTTGGTAGCCTTTTATTTGTTAAATTTTTTCTTATATTTGTTTTAGGGAAAGGAGCATAAATCAACAAGGAGAATGGGTGAAAGAATAGAAGTCAGGCAAGGAAAAGGGGAAAGTAGCTGAGATTACGAAAAAAAAATTGTGCTTCCCTCTTTGGATTAAGCACTGTGGGTTGGACAGACAATTTAAAAGGAAAGATAAATTACCGGTACTTATAATATTGCTGCAGTTGGTACTAGAGTAGTGATTAGTGAATGGTGGCAAATCAGATGATGTTGAACACTTCTTTAAAGTTTGTAATTTTCACTTTGCTACCTCTTTATGTTACTGCACTAATGAATGAATTTCAATTTAATGTTGCTGCATTAGTGAATTGAATTACTTTAAGCTGAGTACTCTGGCTATGTAAATATGGGTCTATGTCCTTATATGCTTTATTGTGTCATCGCTTATCATGATGAGAGTCTGGAGCTCATCTTTGTCATATCAAATTGCGGGATTGAGGATGAGTTGAGTAGCATGGCATGGATTTAAAAGTTGAATTGATCTCTTGATGACCTTTATGTAATTCTCCAGTGAAATGATTTGCATGTCTGGTACGGTGGAAAAAAAAAATTCAGTTTTTACGGTCTTAGTGTTGTTACGATGCTATAAGGCTCTTTCTACCTTCCCTAAGTTTGATGTTTCATTGCTCTTTTTTTATTGTGAGTCCAAATTCACTCAAGATCTTTGGGTCATATAGCAGTAGTGTGTAAATCAGCTAACTTTTAACCGATTCCTCACATACACTTGTTGCAGGTCAGAAGCTACTCACCATTTTATTAGTGGAAGAAAAAAAGGAGATAAGCTACTAGGATACTCAGGTTTTATTAACAACGGACCAAATGTTTTGGGATCGAAAAAGAAATTCATATGGTTGGCAATAGATAGGGATTACTTCTTATTGTCTCATTCATTATGTTTTGCGTTGTTCATTATGCGATTTTGTAGCTTGTAGAAATATACATCTCTTCTCTGCTACTTTAAATCATCTAATGGTCGTGGTGGTGGTACTGTCAACTTGTGATCTGGACCCTCCGATGGCGTCCAATGCACCACACTTTATGGATCTAGCTTAAAATATGTACAATGAAAGGTTTTTTTTAGCAATGTTTGCTTAATATGTATTGCATTTAGTTATTGACTTACCCTTCAAATGATTTAATATTTTTCTCGTTTACAAATCTAACATGCTCAAATAGATTTATATAATTGTGGAGACATGATTCTTGAAATGTTGTATTATGTGGCCCTCAATTTTTATAGAGAAATTGAAGTGTTTACTGGTCTAATATGTGAAACTGCTCTTAGTTTTTGTCTTTCTTTCTCTCTTTTATAGTTCCGTGGCAAAGCACGGGCATTGTACTAGTATACGAGAATGCTTGAGTTAGGACGTCCAACGCACGTCGGACGCGCGTGCTGGCCCGCCAACCACGCCATGCTATCTTTTTTGCGCCGCGTGCGCACGAGCGATGCAATACTATCCCTGCTAAATAGAAAAAGGGCAGTTCATTTTTTTCCTTTTCTTTTTATTCTTTTTGTATCTACTTCTTCTAGAGTCCAAAATGCATGGATCAAATTTTATAATTCATCTAAATTCCTAACGAACCCATTTTAAATACTTTTCCTTTTTTCTATTTTTTGATTTTTTTTATTTTTATTGGTAAAATTGTTCCAACAGAGAAGTTAGATTGTTTCGAGAGGCTAGATTCATTGTTCCAGCAGATCAAATACATTGTTCCAATAGTACACAAGTTGTGATCCACCAGTCTGAACATATTGTTCCAATTGATTTAGCCTATTGTTCCAGCAGACCAAATACATTGTTTCAATAGATATACAAGTTGTTCCATTAGACTAGACATTTTTGTTCCAATTGGGTTTAACCTATTGTTTCAGCAGACCAAATACATTATTCCAATAGGTATACAAGTTGTTCCATTACACCAAATAAATTGTTCCAACTGGCTTTAGCCTATTGTTCCAGCAGACCAAATACATTGTTTCAATAGGTATGCAAGTTGTTCCATTAGAAATTGTTCAAACTGGGTTTAGCCTATTGTTCCAGCAGACCAAATACATTGTTCAATAGGTATACAAGTTGTTCCATCAGACCAAATAAATTGTTCCAACTGGCTTTAGCCTATTGTTCCAGCAGACCAAATACATTGTTCCAATAGGTATACAAGTTGTTCCATCAGATCAAATAAATTGTTGCAACTGGCTTTAGCCTATTGTTCCAACAGACCAAATACATTGTTCTAATAGGTATACAAGTTGTTCCATCAGACTAGACATATTGTTTCAATTTGTTTTAGCCTATTGTCCCAGCAGATAAAATACCAAGTTGTTCCATAAGACTAGACGTATTGTTCCAATAGGCCAAATTAATTGTTCCATTAGTATAGACAAATTGTTCCAATAAATTTTATACAAGTTGTGGTGCATCAGACTGGACATATTGTTCCAATTGGTTTAGCCTATTGTTCTAGCAGACCAAATATATTTGTTCCAATAGGTATATAAGTTGTTTCATCAGACTAGAAATTTTTGTTCCAACTGGGTTTAGCCTATTGTTACAGCAGACCAAATACATTGTTCTAATTTTTAGGTATACAAGTTGTTCCATCTGACCAAATAAATTGTTCCAACTGGTTTTAGCCTATTGTTCCAGTAGACCAAATACATCGTTCCAATAGGTATACAAGTTGTTCCATTAGACCAAATAAATTGTTCCAAGTAGCTTTAGCCTATTGGTCCAGCAGACCAGATACATTGTTCCAATAGGTATACAAGTTGTTCCATCAAACCAAATAAATTGTTTCAACTGAATTTAGCCTATTGTTCCAGCAGACCAAATACATTGTTCCAATTGGTATACAAGTTGTTCCATCAGACTAGACATTTTTGTTTCAATTGGGTTTAGCCTTTTGTTCCAGCAGACCAAATACATTGTTCCAATAGGTATACAAATTGTTCCATCATACCAAATAAATTGTTCCAACTGGCTTTAGCATATTGTTGCAGCAGACCAAATACATTGTTCCAATAGGTATACAAGTTGTTCCATCAGACCAAGTAAATTGTTCCAACTGGTTTTAGCCTATTGTTACAGCAGACCAAATACATTGTTCTAATAGGTATACAAGTTGTTCCATCAGACTAGACATATTATTTGTTTTAACCTATTGTTCCAGCAGATCAAATACCAAATTATTCCATCAGACTAGACGTATTGTTCCAATAGGTCCAAATTAATTATTCCATTAGCATAGACAAATTGTTCCAGTAAATTTTATACAAGTTGTGCTGCATCAGACAAGACATACTGTTCTAATTGGTTTAGCCTATTGTTCCAGCAAACCAAATACATTGTTCCAATAGGTATACAAGTTGTTCTATCAGACTAGACTGTTGACACCCAAATGTGGCAGAAAATCAGATATTTAGAAAGGGCCAAATATGTTGAAATTGTTGGGCTGAATCGGAAATGGGCTTTATCGGCAAAGGAGGAAAAGCATATTGAAGAATACCGATAGATATCAGAGTTTGGAAGAAATACGATCTTATCGGATACAACGCGATAGAATAGGCAGAATCGGTATCGAGATTGTAATAGTATAAATAGGACCTTAGGTCTCGGGAAATAATACACATCGTACTCAAAACACAAACTACTTTCTCGAATCCGATCGACCTCGTCGAAAGGCTTCAACTCGCAAGTAGATCTATCTCGATGGGATAATCGATTCTCTCCTTGTAACCCATATGCATGGCTGCATCATCGTGATCTCGTGTATACAAAGCATATTAAACTGTCTCGGGATTTACCGATCTTTGATATGTTCTTGCATGTTGCACTGTCTCGATTCAATCGATCTGTAATATGTGTTTCTCCTGCAATGCCGATTATCAAATGTTTCATATGCTTTTTCCTGAATCCGATATATACGACTGTCTCGTTTAATCGATATTGTGTATGCCTTGTTTAGGATCTTGCATCTGTGAATGTTTGCTGATCAGTATTGTATCTATCTTCATTAGTTTTAGACCTTTTAATCGGTTTATTGGTTTACATCTAGATTTGGATTTGATTACTGTCTTGGCTTGACCAATCTGTTCAACCTATTTCTTGATTTAATCTGATATATGATGCGAAGGTTTATTACTAATATTATATGAAAAACCCGAAAAGAAGTATAAGATTTGTAATTAAAATAATATTTACATTTAGTTGCTCTATCAGGCATTAAGCCAATAGATTCTGTAATCGGGTTCTTTAAAACCGATTACGAATAACCTGATCTGGCTACATTGAAAAGCCGATTAGGGCTATATTACTGACGATTTTCTCCTTGTCAATTCACAGGTCAAATTGACTGGCACGCTTGGTCTTTGGTTGCGACGCAATCCTAGAGTTGACGCTTCTGCACGTGTGTTCACAGAAATCCACTTCTTGTGTCAACATACTTTTTGGCACGCCCGGTGGGACACCAACAATCAAAGCCAATGAGATGACGTGCACCGACACCTAGGCGGCGTTGGAGGCGCTCAAGCTCGCTGCTGAGGCAGTGACGTTTGACGAAATGAGCCCAGATCAGAAAAAGGAAATTGAAGATAGGCACACGGAGATCCATGAGGAGAACAAGAAGAGAATGCTAACTAGCTATCGGAAAACTCGTAGTGGCCAGATTACGAAGACTTCTATTGGAGATCCACTGCTCACCGGAGATTTTTTCGAGGTGATAAGTGATCAGATCAATAGCTCTGTTTACCGATCGATGTTGGACCAGTCATCGGTTTTAGGGCGAATCGTCCAGGAGGGGACTTGTGCCGCACTACACAATATCATGACTGGACAAACTCAACAGGTGAATCGGAATATCCCGCACGGGATAAACTTGGGAAATCAGTATCCAGCTTACACTCAGCCAGGGGCATCACATGCTGGAACTTCCGAACCAAGTCCTCCATTGACGATCAATCCAACTCCGATTCAGATGATACCGAATAATCAGGCTATGGTCCCGGTCCTAGATCCGATCTATCAGCCGATTAATCCGGGGATAAGTGATAATCTGGAGGAGATGACCAGGAATCTAGTTTACAACATGATGAAGCAATGCGGGTTCAACACGCCTAAAATTGCTCCGCACTACACTATGCCGTATCCATCGGTTTACAACGAAACAGAATATCCGCATAAATACCGAGTTCCTGATTTCGCGAATGCCAAATTCAGCGGGAGTGATCACACCTCTATGCACGAGCATATTGCCAGGTTTCTTGCGCTGTGCGGAGAGGCTGCATCAAAGGATACTCTCAAATGCCGATTATTTCCACTGTCACTATCGGGATCGGCATTTAAATGGTTCACATCACTTCCTCCAAACAGTATCACTTCCTGGCCGGATCTGGAGAAGAAATTTCACGAATATTTTTATTCCGGGGAAAATGAAGCAAGAATTACCGATATCATGAGGATCAAGCAGAAGTTCTGGGAATCGGTAAATGATTATCTGCGTCGGTTCAGGAAAGTTAGAAACCGTTGCTACAGCCTTTCACTGCCTGATAATGAACTAGCAGAATTGGCTTTCAAGGGTTTACTACCCGTTAATCAGAAAAAGGTGGGCAATCAAGAATTCGCTGATATTTCACATCTGGCCCATAAAATCGCGCTCTATGAGAGCCGATTCTCTGATAATTCTTACCTAGGCCAGAAGGAGTATCGGAATAATAACAACAATAATAAGGGAAAAGATAAGGCTATCAATGTTGCCGATACAGATGAAGTTGAAGACTCAGATGATTCCGATACTGAAGACATGGGTGCCTATGTTGCTGAATGGGTAAACAACAAGAAGGAATTCGAGCTTGGATGGATAAAGCCAAAAGGTCCCGGGAAGGGCAAGTATTCTTTTGATACATCCAAGTGTGATCGGATTTTTGATCATCTTCTGCAGGAAAAGCAGATTCGGCTTAAGCAGGGGCATGTGATTCCTCCACTTGAAGAGCTGAAGAAGCGAAAATATTGCAAGTGGCATAATTCATACTCGCATGCCACCAATGAATGCAACGTATTCAAGCAGGTGGTGCAGAAAGCGATCTAGAGCGGGCAACTTCGATATCAAGGTAAAAGCTCGCAGATCGATACAGAGCCGTTCCCAGTCGGTTTTGTTGGAATGGTCGACGCTAAAAGAAAAGCTGATGCTCCCGAGAGTTCAAATCGGTTTAAAGTACTTGTTGGCTCTAAGAGGATCGTGGTAGAAGAAAGGCCGGAACTAAAATTTCAATCATCTGGCCGACGAGGTAGTGAAAAAACTAGTGAGTGGCGCGAGGTGAAGCGCGGGCATAATTATAATCCAATTTCTAAGCCAAAGCCAAAGCCAACCTTTGACCATCTGTTGGAGAAATATGACCAGATGGCTAAGGAGCCACCTCGCAAGAGCGTTAAATCAGATACTCCAGAAACTGTCCACAGGAATTAAAAAAAACCAAGATTGGGAGATGGAGCACTGGGAATGTCCTTTTTTTCCGATACTGCTAGGAAGAGAGAATGTCATTACCTACTCTGGAGAATTTCCTAATGAACCACATGTTTATTCCTCCCAAGAGAACATCGGTAAAAGTCCGGCTGGTGTTTCCTAGTGGAAAAGCCGATGACGTCCCGATGAATAAAAATACCAATGTGCATCGGCCTCCCAAGGTGCCGTTGCCACAATGGTGCCCAAGTGGAATCACAAAGTCCCAGAAGCGGCGCTTGTAGCGGGTGAGGAACGTTGAGGCTAAAGAAGCAGAAGCTGAGAAGTTTAGAGACACTCTGCTAGAATAGGTAAAGCCGATAAAGCTAGCTAGGGGCAAGCAAGAATGGAGGCCCAAGTTGAGATCGGCTGTTATTATTGAAAAGGACTCTGATGAGATATCAATTGCCACTAATATGGTTTGCGTGCTACCTCGGGAATTCATGAGTGATTATGAAGAGGCTGCTGCAGAGCTGGTGATTGGAGTTGAAGATGTTATCTTTAAGAAGCCAGAGAATTCCCGATTACACTTAAAGCCATTGTTTATCATGGGTTATATGAATGGAAAGCCGATTTCCAGGATGATAGTGGATAGTGGAGCTACTGTGAATCTGATGCCATATTCTGTGTGTCGCAAAATCGGAAAGTCTACAGAGGATTTGGTCAAGACCAATATGGTTTTGAGCGATTTTAATGAAAATCCGACTGAAGCGAAAGGAGTTCTGGTCGTGGAGCTCACTGTAGGGAGCAAAACAATCCCAACAGCATTCTTCGTGATTGAAGGCAAAGGGAGTTATAATGTGCTGTTAGGGAGAGATTGGATACACGCCAATTGCTGCATTCCATTGACATTACATCATATTTTAATTCAGTGGATTGGCGAACAGATAGAAGTGGTCAGAGGAGAATCTCTAACCTCAGAAACCGATTGTGCCGAAATACATGACAACCTTGAGGCATTATCGGGAAAACCCTTGGAAGAATGCTACTTCCTTAGCGTCAGTAAGCTGGGATTCAAGCCAACAACATTGGAGGCGCAATCGGTAACTCAAGGACATGATGGTTTTTTATGGGAACCGCGGCTCTAGAGAGGATTGAATATAAGATGGGCCAAGGTTTTATATCGGCTGATGAACTTGAAAAAGTCGATATTGGAACCGATGGTAAAGAGAGGCCCACTTACATCAATAAACAGTTGCCGCAGGAATATAAAGATCGACTTATCCAGATACTCAAGGATCGGGTTGATTGCTTTGCCTGGGAATATCATGAGATGTCTGGTTTAGACCGATCTATAGTGGAGCATAAGATTAAAATGAAACTTGGATTTCGGCCAGTAAAACAATCACCAAGAAGGATTAGTTGGAAAATTTACGATCAGGTAAAGGCTGAAATTCAAAGGTTATTAGATGCAAAATTTATTCGGCCATACAAATATGCCGATTGGATTTCTAATATAGTGCCAGTTGGTAAAAAAGATTCTGATAAAATTCGGGTATGCATTGATTTTCGGGATTTGAATAAAGCGACGTATAAAGATGAATATCCGATGCCAATTGCCGATCGGTTGATCGACGCTGCCTCGGGCAATCGGATTATCAGTTTTCTGGATGGCAATGCTGGTTACAATCAGATCTTTATGGCCGAAGAAGATGTGAACAAGACTGCATTTAGATGTCCTAGAGCTATCGGCTTGTTTGAATGGGTCGTTATGACTTTTGGGCTGATCAGCGCTGGGGCTACTTATCAGAGAGAGATGAACTTAATCTGCCATGACCTAATCGATAAATTGGTTGAAATTTATATTGATGATGTGGTGATTAAATCTCAGGAAGAGGAACAACACTTGGCTGATATTATAACCGTATTAGATTGGTTTCGGAAATATGGTATGAGGATGAATCCAAAGAAATGTGCTTTCGGAGTATCGGCTGGCAAATTCTTGTGGTTTATGGTACATCATAGAGGAATCGAAGTTCATCCTGACAGAGTAAAGGCAATTTTAGATACTAAGACTCCAGATTCAAAGGTTCGTCTATAAGAGCTCATCGGTAAGATTAATTACTTAAGGAGATTTATTTCAAATTTATCGAAAAGAATCATACCGTTTTCTCCATTGCTTAAGTTGAAAAATTCCGATAGGTTTATTTGGGGACCAGAGTAGCAGAAAGCATTTGATAATATTAAGGAATATCTGGTCAATCCACCTGTTTTGGTTGCTCCGAAGGAACATTTGCCGTTTAAGTTGTATCTATCGGTATCGGATAAAACGATAGGGGCAGTTCTAGTCCAAGAAGTCGATGGAAAGGAACATGCGATTTTCTATTTGAGCAGAAAGTTATTGGATCCATAAACCCGATACACGATAGTGGAGAGGTATTGCCTTTGTTTGTACTTTGCATGTACTAAATTGAGGCATTATTTGCTTGGTGCTGAATGCAAAGTGGTTTGCCAAACCGATGTGGTCAAGTACATGCTTAATGCTCCAATTATCAAAGGACGACTCGGTAAGTGGGCGTATACTCTCATCGAGTTTGACTTGACATATGAATCTCCAAAAGCTGTCAAGGGGCAGGTATTAGAGGATTTCATCACGCACCATCAAGACATTAATCTTTCGATTCTCTTGCCTTGGGTAATGTTCTTTGATGGATCGGTTTGTGAGAAGGGATGTGGAATCTGTATTTTTATTGTTTCTCCCGGTGGTGTTCCTTACCGATTCAGTGTTACAGTGGATTTTGGATTGACCAACAATCAAGTAGAATACGAGGCTTTGATTCAAGGATTGGAGTGGTTGATTCAAGCTAGAGCTATTGCCGTGGAGATTTATGGGGATTCACAGTTAGTGGCTTTCCAGATGATCGGTAAATATGAGTGCCATAGTGAACTGCTTCGGGAATATCTGGAGAGAGCTTCTGATCTGGCTAAATATTTCTGTATATTCACGATTCATCATACTCCAAGAGAACAGAATTGTGAAGCCAATGATTTAGCTCAAGAAGCGTCAGGGTATAAATTACCGATCATGGAGTTGTCGATTATTCCGATTGCAAATCCTATTTTGATAGGATGGCAGGTAGAAATTATCGGTTATCTTAAGGATCCTCAAGGGAGAGCCGATAGGAAGCTTAAAAGAAAAGCTCAAAGGTATGTATTAATCGGTGACAAGTTGTACTATCGGAGTTTTGATGGGTTATTGCTTAAATGCCTAAACGAAGAAGAGGCTAAAGTTGCAATCGTAGAAATTCATGAAGGATTATGTGGAACACATTAATCAGCATACAAGATGAGATGGATGTTGAAGCGCGTGGGATACTTTTGGACGACGATGGTGGAAGATTGTTTTAAATATTACAAGGGTTGCAAAGACTGTCAGAAATTTGGGAATATCCAACATGCGCCTGTATCTATTTTACATCCGATCGTGAAGCCGTGGCCTTTTAGAGGATGGGGAATTGATATGATCGGAGAAATATTTCCTTCCTCGTTCAAGGGGCATCGGTATATTTTGGTAGCAACAGATTATTTCACCAAATGGGTTGAAGCTGTACCATTGAAGAAAGTAACTGCTACTGAAGCGATCGACTTCGTCAGAGAACACATAATTTACCGATTTGGGATTCCTCAGACGATCACTATGGATCAGGGATCGGTATTTATGTCAGGAGCATTTCAGGACTATGCTCGAAGTTTGGGAATCACCACAATTAACTCCTCGCCGTATTATGCTCAAGCCAACAGCCAAGCAGAATCTTCAAACAAAAGCGCTATAAAGCTGATCAAGCGAAAAATCGATGAAAGCCCGCGGGGTTGGCATAATACTTTGACGGATGCGCTATGGGCATATCGGATTGCTAAACATGGAGCTACAAAAGTGTCACCATTTGAGTTGGTATACGGTTAAGAAGCTGTTCTACCGGTTGAGGCGATCATCGGATCCACGAGAGTTGAAGAACAAAATAACGTAAAAGCCGATGATTACAAAAATCTGATGGTAGATAAACTTGATGATATGGTGGCAGTCCAGCTAAAAGCTCTGGAACATATTGAGCGAGATAAGCAAAGAGTTGCTAGACATTATAACAAGAAGGTTATACCGAAAGCTTTTGAAATGGGAGAACTTGTATGGAAAACGTTTTTACCGATTGTTCTAGAGATCCTAAGTACGGGCAGTGGTCTCCAAATTGGGAAGAACCATTCAAGATCAATCGGATTATTCCTGGAAATACATATATCCTTGAGACACTTGATGGGGAGGTTTTCGGTAAAGCAATTAACGCCAAGTATCTGAAGAAATATTATCCGAGCGTTTTGGTTGGAGCTTGAGCCGGGATTTGTTAAAAGCCGATTCCTAGGAATCGCCTATAGTTCAAAAAACCGTTTAACACTTGGTCTAATAATGCAATTTTACTCAACACGTTGCTGTTGAGGAAAAGCCGATTCTAAGGAATCGCCTATAGATTAAGACATCAATAGAAGTGAAAGCATGGAAAATAAAGTTATTACAGAGGCACGAAGACCTCAACTGTTTTCACCCAAGGGGCAAAATGAAACATAGTCTTACAATCGGTAAAATACCGATTCATACATTGACAGTTGAAGAATTTAGCTCGCAAGCCAATCATTCGCAAAATTCATAAATAGCTGCGGCGGCGCCGGACATCGTATCGCGGATCTGGTTAACAATTTCAGTGTCTTCCTCAGCTGATCCGGATATGATCGGTATTTTCTTCTTCGCGTCCAGCACTGCCAAGCCACAGGCCTTCACGATGCCATATTGCTCTTTAGCCGCCGATTTTGACTCCTCAAAGTTTGAGCGAGCGGCTGCTTCGGCTTTTCTTGCCTTCTCCAAGTCCTGTTCCAGGGACTTGACCCTTGAAACTGCGTTGGAGGCTGCAATCTTTGCCGATTCTGCCTCTTGCTTCAGTTGGATAAGCTTATCATTTTGGGCGTTGGCATCCTGGATCAGCCCCTTGAGTTCCGCTTCAGCATCTTTCAAGGTTTTCCTTTGGTGGAGCCGATCCAATGCAGCATCAAAATCGGCTTTCTTTTCTCCTAGGGGCAACACCTTCTGGATGGCTGAAGCCACTTGCTCTGGGAGGACTTCTTTGATAGAATCGGTAGTCTCCCTTAAGGCGGAAGGGTTAGCCAGGAAAGCCGATTCGTTCCCAAATAGTTCCCACATTTGCTTCAGCTTCGCAAGTGTGTTTGGTGATAACCGATTGCTCTTGGCCGGTGCTGCTGCTGGAGGATCGATGGTGGCGACTGGAGGCGATGGAGTCCTGATCGGAGAAGATAGGAAATCCAACTCATCGTCAAGCCAGTCCATACTGGATGGGTCAAAGTTCAATTCATCAGTTTTCTTCCCATCATAAGTAATGACCTGCGTTGATATCACAGTTACACGAACTGGGCTTCGAGGTTGAAACATATACTGGAAGAGGAAATATTTAAAGTTACAAGATATCGGAATTTAAGAATTTTGTAAGGATTGAAATGAGAAAATTCCGATTACGTCTTGGGGGTTGACAGCCAGTGGTGTTTGAGATGCCGGTGGAGGAGCAGGCGTGCCATCCTTCTTCTTTTGGATGGGAGAGGTGTCCTGAAATCAAATTTACGATAAGCGAAAGTCGAAGGAAGTTATGAAAGTTTGGGGAAATCAAGTGCTTACTGTGCCACAGACAGACTCGGTGCTATTAGGTGTACGCACCTTTGGGGGTCTTGGCTTCTTGGTAGCCACTTTCTTCCTCAGGTCGATTTCGCCTTCGAGTTTCCCTATTGATCACAGGTGATTAAGATATCGGATTTTTAAGAATTATATGCACTACGCCGATTTTACCTCTCTTCTTGGGTTGTTGAGAGGACCCTTGTGTGAAGGCCGATGCGGACTTGGCTGTCGAATGGATTCGACCGGCTTCTTCTCCAATGAGCTTGGCCTTGGGGCGCTTGTCTCCGCTCTGAAAAGGAAAAAAACATAAGATTAGTAATCGGAAAAGAACAGAGTGAGTTAGTGAATACGCAAGTTAGTTACCTCGCTGTTAGAAGACGATGCGTGGTTTTGGGACTCTGTTCTTTCATCTGAATCTGATGAGGAGGGTCCTGATTCGGAAGGATTTTCCTCTTTGTCCTCGTCATCCTCTGGGTCAGAATCGGAACTTTCATCACTGCTGTCTTCTGATTCCGATTGGATCTTTGTCATGCCAGCAATCTTTGGCCAGTTGGGTTTGCAAGTTTTCTTATAGCCAGTGACTCGTTCGATTAAGGTTGAGGCTCCGCCTTCTGTGGCATAGATGTTTTTGGCGATAGCTTCCCACCAGTTGTCGAACTTCGGCGAGGTGTTAGCCCACATTATAAATTCCGATGGCATTTCGAAGTCGGTGTGAGCGGCTGACGGAATTCCATAGGCCGATTGGGGAGTTAAATCTTCTCTGGCATTCAAATGGCGGTATATGAAGAGATCGGGTATATCCTGCCCGAGATTGAATTGCCGAGCAACCACAGCCGGGTGATAGAATTCATAGGACGGTTTTCTGATTTGGGTCCTCGTGCTCAGAATGGCGAAGAAGATACCCGGTGAAATAAATTCTTTGTAAGCCGATAAGGCTTCGCCTTTTAGGGTATTGGCTAATCGGAAAAATGAGGGGATTGGGTATCTATCCAAATCGGTGTATGGGTTGAACTGATCTAAACCATATTCCGATTCAGACATGGTGAAAAATGCAACCAAGGAATGAGAAAGATCCTCTTGGTTTAGGCGTCTTCTGTTGCAGCTCACCGATATCATCTCGCCATATGATCTGCATAGACGATAACTACTATCGGAATCCACTACAACATAACTAGCCTATTCAAACACATACTTAGCATCATATATGGCTTGTGATGCAGAAAACTCAGAGTACATGTCTACTTCAACACACACTAGCATCACATATAAGTTATGATGCTGAAAAACAGTCCTACATTACATAATATGTGTTACTGACATATGGGTTGAATCGTTGAATTTACTCATGAGAACCTAGCATCACTTAGTAAACCTGTTGCTACACATTATTTATGTGCGTTGTGTTTAACATAAGAAAAACGATTATATAATTATAGTTAGTTAATAAAATACAGAAACTAGACCATAGTGCAATTACAAAAAATAACAATTATGTGAGGACATATTTTTTTTTTATATTGGTACAAGTAAACTATGTATTTTTAACGGTGCTAATGAAATATTAGGACATTATTGAAAATTTCTAATTCAATACTAAAAAATTCACAAAGTTTGCATAGTTTTTTTTAAATTTCCTTTAATGCCAAATGTGCATGCACGTAGCCAGTGGCGGACGCAGGACGAAAACATAGGTGGGGCAAGACAAAAACCATCGTTTGGCTACCAATAACCATTGATCAAATAATAACACAGACTAGTTAAACTATAGGACCACAAATCCACAATGATAACAAATTGATAACGAAAATACAAAATAGTAATGCAAACAAGTTAAGTGATAATAGTATAATACCATGTATTTTACAAAATGATGATTGATGACGATGTAGATACTAGAAAGCCTTTTAGCCGCACCAAATCATCAATAAAAATCCAATCTACAATTAGAAAAATTGTATATTAGAGAAACATCAATACAAGTTTGAACTTTGAACTATACAAAAAAAGAATAATTAACAAATAAGATACGAACATACCACTCGGATGTCAATCTTGTGGGTCGAGGCAATTGCATTCTTCTAGTTTTGAGACGTTGAAATCGTCGAGTAATGGTCTCATCATCAAGAGATTTAAACATCTCCTTCTCCGTATAGCAAACCATTAAGTCATTCATCCAATCATTTTCAATCTTATTACGTAATTCTCTCTTAATAATGTTCATTGCCGAAAATGTTCTCTCAACAGTTGCCGTTGACACGGGTAATAACAAGGCCAACTCAATTAGCTTGTGGACTAAAGGGTAAACAACATGCTTTTCGGTTTCAACCATCTTAATAGAGAGAGATGCAAGATCTTCACAATTGTTAAAAGATGCATGCCTTCTCACATGGACAATGTATGTCTCAAGTTGCTCTCTTAACATTGCACGGTCAGAGAGGGAAAAATCTTGATCATATATATCACCAAGTCGAACAAGTTTCTCGAGATCAAACTTGCAAAATGAGTTCTTTGGATCAAGGCAGGAAAAACAAACTAGCAACTCATTAGAAACTTCATTGAACCGATGGCATAACTCCGTATTGATTTTATCAAGAACAACAAAAAATATCTCAGTACGGTAGTAGTGAAGGTTTGTGATAGTGAAGCCATCACGCCTCGAACGACCTCTAATCGGTACTTCTTCATCCATATCTACCACAGGAATACCCTTCTGAGCACAGAAATCCTTCACATTTTCAAAGAAGGTCTCCCAACCACTATCTGTTCTAATCATAGCCATTCGGGTTTTCACAACATCAAGTAACTCCATAGCAAGAACAATATTGACATCCTTCCTTTGCAAGATTTGAGAGAGCTCATTTGTGATTGCAAGTACTTTCAACATCAATTTTAAAATGAAAACAAATTTGAAACTCTCCATTTTTTCTATCAACCCTGCTGCTTGCGTCGGTACACGACCATCTTCATGGACCATGCTAAGAACAAGCAATACTGAGTCCCACATTGTTTCTAAACGAAGCAAGGTTAAAAAATGTGAACCCCATCTTGTGTCACCAGGTCTAGCAAGGTTAGTTTCTTGATGCAAACCTTTTCCAGGTAAAATTTCACCCCTTTCTAGTTTTTCCAAAATATCTTGGTGGTGTAATTCTTTTAGGGCATCCCTTCTCTTGCAAGATGAGCTTGTGGTGGTTACAATTAAGTTGATGTACTCAAAAAAGTCATGAATTGATTGACAACAAGCACTACTAGCAACAGAAACCACCACAAGTTGAAGTTGGTGTGCAAAACAGTGAACATAAAAGGCATATAAATTCATATCCAAAATCTTTCTTTGCAAGCCATTAAATTCACCTCTCATGTTCGACGCACCATCATATCCTTGCCCCCTAATCTTGGATATAGATAATCCATGGTGATCAAGAAGGGCAAAAAGAGCTTCCTTCAAGGCATCCGACGTAGTCTCCACGACATTCTTGAGAGCAAGGAATCGTTCCACCACACGGCCTTGGTCGTTGACATATCTACATTACAAAAAAGATAGTTAGGCAATACAATATGAAGTGTCATTTCACAATTGCAAACATATGCTACCTATTTACCTCAATATCACCGCCATTTGTTCTTTAACAGATATATCACGTGATTCATCAATAAGAATAGAGAAGTTTCTATCTCTAATTTCTCCAATGATATTCTCTGTGATCTCTTGAGCGCAACATTTTGCAAGATCCTTTTGAATATGTGGAGAAATCATAATGCAATTTCTTGGAGCACGGTCAAAAGCATCCATCACTTCTTTAATTTTACCTTTCAACCAAGATATCAATTCTAGAAAATTTCCCTTATTTAATGAACTAGATGACTCATCATGACCACGAAAAGCTAAGCCTTGCATCAAAAGAAATCTTGTACAAGCCAATGAAGAAGTCAAACGGATTTTGTAGAGTTCTTCGGCCTCACGACTAGCATTAGACATGACAGTACTTATGCTTTGCCTTTGATTATTAAAATCATCAAAATGCAACCTAGCATTATTGTGGATACTACCAACACTACCAACATGGGATTTCAACCTTGCAGCTGCATTTTTCCAATTTGCATACCCCTCTTTGGTGAAAGCTTCATATTTATCTCCCTTTCCTGGTTGCTTAAAGAGAAAGCAACAAAAACAAAACACGGCATCCTTTGACTCACTATACTCCAACCAATCATATTTGTCATACCACTCTTCTTGAAAGGGTCTTGAGCTTTGGCGTATTATGCGCAAGGAAATCTAAACCAGTTGGTCGGCACGGACCATTCAAAATGTATGCCCTTCTCACTTGGTCTTGGACATTTGTGTCATACTCCTCAATTTGTCTTCTTAGTGCGGGATCCGCAACTATATCAGCCGGATTGAATGCTCTCCGAACATTTGCTTGCTCTGCTTGCACATTATCGGGTGTTGCATTGTTACTACCTTGATCGGAACCTCTTTCAATTGAACGATAAAATCGCCTCATTTCTTACCGGTCGCTACATAAAGAAACAATAACACATCACAAAACACAAATTATATTTAACTAAAAAAACATAAATTATACAATACTACTATAGCATTCACAAATAACAAATCTTATATAATTTCATATTTGCATTCACTGATTCACAAATCAAACTATAAAATATTCAAATTCACATATCACATTAGCAACTATAGCATTTTAGAATTCACAAATCAAACTATCAAATTGCCTCACTATCAAATTCAAATTCACATTTTAGTGGAGCCGTGGTAGTGGAGGTGGACCGTGGAGCCGTTGAGGAGAGGCGGCTGCGGTGCTCGGGCAGGCGGCCATGTGAGGCAATGGGCGGCGGCCCATGCCGTGGCCATGCCATGGCCGGCGTGCTGGGCTCGAGGTGGTCGAGGCGGGCAGGGTGTGGCAGTGGCCAGGCGGCGGCGCCTAGGGTGAGGCAGGAGCCAGGAGAGGCGTCGGGGCTCGGGCGTGGTGGTCTTCACAGACGATTCTTTGGTATGGCTGGCCGAACTGAGGAGTGGTGGGGCCTCCTTGCATTTGCTTGTTGGGTCTTTGGAGTCTTTGCGTTTTGAATTTGTCGGCCGGTTTGGTTGGCTAGGATTTGCCCCACCTAATGGGCCAAATATATTAATTTTGCAGTATACTCATACTAGGGTATAAGGAGGCTATAAAAATTGATGTGGGGCCGCGGCCCACACTGCCACCACTGTGGGTCCGCCCCTGCGTAGCATTGTCTGCACTTTATAGTAAAAAAGAGAATTTCACTCTGCCAGCAATATTGACTTCCCGCTAAATTTTTTTTTCAATTCCCGCGTTGGGGAATTATATTTCCCTCAGCCTTTAGTCCTTGAATATAGTAGCCAATTCCCACTGGCGAAAAAAATTTCCCTTAAGCTCTGCCAATAATAGCCGATTCCCGCTAGTGAAAAAAATCCCTTAACCTCTGCCAATGAAGGCCTTCTCGCTAATATTTTTTTTCCCAATTCAGGTTAGCCTAGCACAACTTCCGCCTGGCGCCCGCCTCCATCACGTCTTCCGCGGAGGCCGCTCCTCCCCCGTCGGCGGCGGCGCGTTGCCCTCTCCTCCATCCGCCCGCCGCCTCTCCTCCCCCGCCGGCGTTCTCCGCACGGTGATACCAGATCTGGACCGAGAGCAGCGGGACGCGCGGCGGCGTAGTGGACGTGGTCGGGGCCGGCAGGAGGAGGCGGTGGTGACCGTCGTCCTTGCGGTGGTGACTACGGTGGCAGCCACAGGCGGCGCAGTTGAGCGCGGCGTTGACGTCATGGGCAGGCATGTACTCCCTGCAGCCGTCGACGGGGTGGCCGCCGAGCGCCGCGCGGCGTGGCTGTGCAGGCACTCGTGGTATGTCACCACCGGCTGGGCCGTGGAGGAGTCGGCAGCACAGGCGAGCGGCGACGTGGAGGTGACCGACTATCATCCAGACCTGTGTTGTCTCCGCCTATGACATCGTGTTCACCGGAAAAACTCTCCACTACCAAGAATCAATTTTTGTCAATAATTCTGATGTGTTTGTATGTAAAGGACATGTTTTGTCCTTACATTTGGCCTTTTATGTATCTGATTTAGATTATAACAACATCACAATAATATTTACATATGCTACAACAAAGTATTCACAATGCCTATTAATACTGGGGTTTATGCCAGAGGTTTATACCAGATCTTAGATGAAGATTTTGCCTGCTCTTTCTGGCATTATGAATAAATTTAGATATGCAGAAGGCTATGAGATAGTCTAAACTTGATGTATAATTACTATATGACACACCGTGTGAATGCCTGTACATCACTAGATTCTAGGCTCAAATGTTATTGATTCGATCACTAGTGTCATATAGCAAATGACACAATTCAGTTTTTTCCCACCATTTTGCACAAGGAAACTCGAAAGCTGCATTCAGCTTGGTGTTATTAACAGCAGACATTTGAAGGGATGCTCCCTATCTCAGGGTGTTCAAACCCTGTGGAAAGACACCATAAAAGGTTATCTGATTTTGGCTAATTACAAGGCTGAGCCCATGACGCTAGGCAGAAAGGCCCTACGTTCTAAGAAGTTCCCTGCTGCCATGGCGTTCTCTTCCATTTATATCGATAGGTTCGTGTGTATCATTTTATTGGTATTCCAATATCATCATTGTGTGATTTCATAGTGTTACCTTGAAGCATCTTGCCTTACATTTCAATTATCTTTACCGTAGTGTGTGGCTAACAAGTAAGGTGTGCATGGCCCTTGTATGTTTTATATGAGGATATCGCACTGACATTGGCAATGATGTACAATAAAATTAAACTGCTTTTTCCATATGTTGGACCACTTCAACTCTGATGTTTGAAATATTAAATAAGGCATTATCCTGAATCATCAACAATATATCAGAATTTTTTAGCCTCATTAATTTCCTTTATTGATAGAGACAGTACTTTATATTTTCTTTCGCATTATGTACCCCTAATCTAAGGAGTTTATATAATTCAGTTGATGCTCTCCTTTCAACAGAAGATTATCAGTAACTCATTATTGGCTATCACAAGCATTTGCTGCTATTGATGATCAAGTGATGGGCCTCTGAAATTGGCTGGGTAATATTTAATTTATCTTCGCAAAGAATTAATTACACTGTAGTTAGGCTGTGCAATTTCATTTAATTGTTGTCATTATCTTTTTTATTGGTTTCACTAGTTCTTTTTTTAAAGTAATATGGTAGTGTTCTGTTTGGCCATTACATGGTTCTTATTTTCTAATCTATTCTCTGCACTAGTTCTGTTTGGCCATTGTATACTTGAGGCACGTTCTCTTTGTATTTCCTTTATATCTCGTCGTAATGATCGGTTGTAATGGGCATTTGTTTTGTTCTTTACAGCTACGTTGCACCTGAGTATGCTAACAGTGGACTTCTGAATGAAAAGAGTGATGTCTACAGCTTTGGGGTCGTTTTATTGGAAGCTATTACTGGTAGAGATCCAATAGACTATGATCGCCCCCCAAATGAGGTAAAACATGTTAAAAAACTTTACCTAGTCAGTATCTTAATTTCCGCCTTCATCTTTCCTGGCCTTGTTATCATCCATGTTACATTAACTAACTAGTAGTTGTCCTTTTACGGAGCTATCCAAGTTAGTCTCTTTTTTTTTTATCTGTAGCTGCAACCATACATCTGTTTGATCCAGCGGCTTGTGGACTTGTTGTGATTGATTTTACTTAGCCATATCCACTGCCAATAGTGAAAAAAATCACTCTTATCTGCTAGTGAAATTGCCTTCCCGCTAATGTTTCTTTTCTAATTCCCGCGTTAGTGAATTATTTTTTCCCTAGCCCTCGAGTATGGCTTGTGTGCTGCTTGTCACTTGTAGGGTTGTCCTTGCGTTGAATTATGACCTTGATCTCACTAAATTGAAAGTTTCTATAAGTATGGTTGGATGTAATAGAGCATACAATGAGTAGCACTTTTTCTGTGATGATGGCCTTATTTTTAGAAATTCTCATGTTGAACTTATTATCAGAGAGGGAACATTTACCTACATCATGCAACTTCCTCATTTTAACGAGAACTGTATCAATTGATTATGCCTTTTCGACATGCATGATGGTTTACAATGAACCATTGCATCAGAATGTAAAAGATCTGCAAATTGTGATTTGGATCACTGTTACATTGCTTATGCCCCGGTAGTTTAGTGCTTGATTGGTTGCCTAGTGCCTTAGCGTTTAGTTAATTGACTATTCATCATCAACAGTTCACTGTTATCATACACTATAATTTTTTCTGGTAAATATATGTAGCCTTTGATTTTCTTTCTCTAAACTTTAGTTGAAAATATAGATAACTTTCTAAGATTCCATTGAAGCCACTTTTCGCTATTATTAGCATAATTTTGAAACTTTATTATTAAGGTCATTTGTTGTTACTTATGTGAATTGCTCTTCTTGTAGGTTTAATTTCAGAAGTTTGTGGCACAAAGCAATGTTTTGACAACTATGCTAATATTCTCGATCTTTTTCTTTGGCTAAGGTATTGTTGCAGTCACAAATATGCGTACCAAGTGTTGCTTCCATGTTGAGACCGATTAAAAGATGGGTGATTTTGTACGGTCTTGAGAAGAACTGGGCGAAAGAGCATACTGTGTTAAGCCAATCCACGAGGAGGGATGGGAAGCTTTGACAGAAAAAAATAGGAATTAAGTAGACATCGTTTTTGTGTTTCATATTTTTAAGTCAATTATTAATTACTCGTTGGCTTTTATATGTATGGACAAAGCAGTTGTTTTCCATTTCTATGTGAAGCGATGTATATTACATTATATTATAAACGAATAAAATTTGTTTTTTGATTATTGCCCATATTTAGAGTTGTTCAAGATAAATTTTAGTAAATTATGTGTGACAACCATATTATTATAATAAAAATAATATATTTATATATACATGCATTTAATGATGTTGGAATAGACCGTTTAAGTGATGCTGCTAAATACTACCAATTTAAAGCGTACATGTGATGCTAAATTCATGTTGCTAGCTAGCAACACATATACAAACATATCGCACCATATAATTTTGTGTTGCCACATACAACCAGCAACACCACCTATAACAACACCTACGTTATGTGATGATGTTAATGTCTGCAACACATGCGTGCATATAGCACCATATGAGTATGTTGCTATAGGGTAGTTCTCTTGTAGTGATCTTTCTCATTCGGGAATTCCAGACTGAAGTCCAGTTCTCCTAGGGAGTTGTATATCTGGAGTTTCAGAAACATGCAGATGAACCAGAAAGGGCCACCTAAATTTCCAACTGAGTAATCGGCTTTCTTTGAGCAGAGACCTTCCCTGATCTTATGCATCATCCGATAGGTGGCTCCTAGCAGGTATTTTCCGATTGCTAATTTTTGGCCTGCTGCCAGTGCTTCGGCCACTCTTTGGTAAACCTTGCTGGAACTGAGAGATTGTCCACAGAAAAAGAACCGATCAAGCCACATGTTCAGAAAGGCGATATGTTCTTCATCTTTTACATCGCCTGTCTGCTGATGGGTGTTGATATAGCGTTGCCAGCCGAAGTTCTTCTCGGGAACCAACTTCAGAGTGGTGGACAGATCAAAAGCTGATAGCATTTCGCCATCGGGAGTAAGACCGGTTAGCGTCGCTACATCTAAGAGTGTAGGGCTAATAGGTCCTGTCGGGAAGAGGAAAGCGTTGGCTGTATCACACCAGAAGTAAGCCGATGCTGCCATGAAGGGTTCATCTGCTGGTGGTGGAGATAAGGAAAGGAGGATAGCATCGGTTATTCCTAACTCATCCCATTGCTCTTGTTTCTGACCATAGACCCGAATGAGCCAGTCCTTATATCCCTTGATCGGGCTAGGCCAGGATCTAAAATCCGATTTCCAGCTATTTATACTGAGCTTATTGGCAAACAGTGGAAGCCTTGCTACCGAGTGGTCTATGAATGCTGTTGGATCCCTTTCCCCTATCGGTCCCAAAGAGTACAATGCTTCAGTATCAGAGCATCGGAATAGTACCTGAGACATGTTGCCGATTGGAGGTTGAGCAAGAAGGGGCTGTGCGCTGGAAGTCTTGAGAGCTCCGGAAATTCCGATGCAAGAGACGTGTGCGTAGAGGAGAGCGTGAAAGTGACAGCGAATGGGCGTCTATTTATAGCAGTGGTAAAAACTAGGGTTTTTACCGCGGGTTTCGGCGTTCTCGTTTCGCCCATATCGTCTGTTTGGGCGATCGTGTTTTCAAAATGGAAATTTGAAGCGAGAAATTCTGAGGGTAAAGGTGTGAAATGTTCCAATATGGTAAATCCTATTTTTACTTAAAAGTTCAGCTAATAAGAATACTCATTGCCCAACTTAGGGGCATATTGACACCCAAATGTGGCAGAAAATCGGATATTCAGAAAGGGCCAAATATGTTGAAATTGTTGGGCTGAATCGGAAATGGGCTTTACCGGCAAAGGAGGAAAAGCATATTGAAGAATACCGATAGATATCAGAGTTCGGAAGAAATACGATCTTATCGGATACAACGCGGTAGAATAGGCAGAATCGGTATCGAGATTGTAATAGTATAAATAGGACCTTAGGTCTCGGAAAATAATACACATCATACTCAAAACACAAACTACTTTCTCGAATCCGATCGACCTCGTCGAAAGGCTTCAACTCGCAGGTAGAGCTATCTCGATGGGATAATCGATTCTCTCCTTGTAACCCGTATGCATGGCTGCATCATCATGATCTCGTGTATACAAAGCATATTAAACTGTCTCGGGATTTACCGATCTTTGATATGTTCTCGCATGTTGCACTGTCTCGATTCAATCGATCTGTAATATGTGTTTATCCTGCAATGCCGATTATCAAGTGTTTCATATGCTTTTTCCTGAATCCGATATATACGACTGTCTCGTTTAATCGATCTTGTGTATGCCTTGTTTAGGATCTTGCATATGTGAATGTTTGCTGATCAGTATTGTATCTATCTTCATTAGTTTTAGACCTTTTAATCGGTTTATTGGTTTACATCTAGATTTGGATTTGAATACTGTCTTGGTTTGACCAATCTGTTCAACCTATTTCTTGATTTAATTTGATATATGATGCGAAGGTTTATTACTAATATTATATGAAAAACCCAAAAAGAAGTATAAGATTTGTAATTGAAAGAATATTTACATTTAGTTGCTCTATCAGGCATTAAGCCGATAGATTCTGTAATCGGGTTCTTTAAAACCGATTACGAATAACTTGATCTGGCTACATTGAAAAGCTGATTAGGGCTATATTACTGACGATTTTCTCCTTATCAATTCACAGGTCAAATTGACTGGCACGCTTGGTCTTTGGTTGCGATGCAATCCCAGAGTTAACGCTTCCGCACGTGTGTTCACAGAAATCCACTTCTTGTGTCAACATAGACATTTTTTGTTTTCAATTGGTTTAGCCTATTGTGCCAGCAGATCAGATACATTGTTCCAATAGGTATAGAAGTTGTTCCATCAGATTAGAACCAAAATGGAACAATAGGTATACAACTTGTAGGGGTTATTGATTTTGCAATATGTATACTAGAGGGTATGTACACAACATCTATAACTCTTCTTAGATACAAGTGTTGTCTTCTTTTTTTTGTTGGTTTGCTAGTTTTTTGGTTTTGTTTGTAAAAGACAATTGATTGATATTTTAGATTTGATTTTTTATTTTCTTAAATTGAGGGTCTAGTAACGTCGAAAAACAAAAAAAATAGGATAAAAAACCAAAAGGTGTACCTTTTATAAGCAAACCAACAAACTAATGAACCAACAAAAAAAGAATAGGCACGTACTTTTTTTGTGTACGGTTGATAATTTGATCTCAGCTCATGTTAACTTCAACTGTGTATGTATGTCAAGAGATAATAACATGGCCTAAGGGTGAAATTTTGTTTGAGAATCACAACAGCAGATCATAAACAAATGTGTTGAAATATGTGGCATATAGTAACATGTATCATTTGTAATTTGTTGCTTTCTTTTTCCCTCAGTGAGATCCACCTTTCTTAATTATCACACGACTTACTTGACAACTATAGTTATTTGTTTTATTCAAAATGTCAACATGCTAGCATAGTAAAACCTAATGAACCATTTAATAATTTTTTGTAGATGATGAATCTGTGGTTTTGGAGAGCCTCCTCTATTAAGGACTGGAACCTGTGGCATGCTAGACCAAACCTTACCGGACAGCCGCAGACGCCTTCGGGTCCTGGCTGAGTGTCCTATGGAGTCCACTAACCCCCTGCTCGTGGGATGTCCAGTCGCGTGTTGGTACTATTGCTCTAGGGTAGAGGGTCGCGCCTTCATCCCAAGGGGTAGGTACGAGCTCGCGACCGAACGGCTTTAGTGGGGAACGCCCCGGTGCGGCTACCTGGCTCAGGGTACCCTGTTGCATCGGTTGCTGGCCGAGCCGAGGAAACCTAAAGTACAGGGGGGGCGAAGTGGTGGGCAAAGTAGGTTGAAAGGCCTTGTACCGTATCTCCCTCTTTTGGGATGAGACGGGACCTGTCGGGGAACGTGTCCACACTCTGCAGAGTTAAAACTATCATGGTAGCCGTGTCCACGGTTATGGACGGGGAGTGATGTTTCCACAGTGTAGTCCCACCTTTTTAATAATAATTAACTTGACTAGTGGGTAGGTGGATTTGGACTGGTGTGTGTCTGCACCTTCTCTTGTTATTATCTAGGATTATGAGTGCATGCATCAACTCACCTTAATTAATGATTAAAACTTGTTTAGACGGTAGGTTTTTGTGTAAATAAACCCTCCATCCCTTTGACCCTGCATTGCATTTAAGGACGACCTATTGCTGAGGAGCCACCTCCTCACTACAAGTTTTGCATTTGTTGTTCAGGTTGCAAGGACCAGAAGGGTCCGAACTCAGGTGTGTGGAGCTAGCTGCGGGAGTCCGGGTCAATTGCTTGGATGTTCGTCGCTGAAGGCTTTCTGCTACTCTAATGTTTATCTTAATTTGTTGTTCTCAATATCTTGTAATGTTATATTGTAATATCATATTTAAACTAGATATTGAATGCCAGCGATGATATCCGTTGTCCACCGTGAGTACTAGTCCTGCATAGTACAGTCATGGTGCCGATTCTGGTGTGGAAACACCGGGGTCATGACACGCCGCCGCCGCCGGCGACCTCACTGGCGCTTCCGCCACCCCCGCCCTCCGGCCACCGCATCCGCCGCCTGGCTCGTTCCACCTCCGCCCGCTGCGCCTCCTCCCGCCGGCTCCCACCTCGCGCCCTCGTCTACCCCCCTCTTACGCCTCTCCGCCCGCCGCTGCTAGCTTGCGCCGTCATCGTCAGCCCGACCTCCCAGCGCGGATCCGCCGTCCCTACCCTCCGGCCACAGACCAGCCGCCGTCGGCTGTTCCACCTTAGCCCGCCATACGCCTCCTCACCATCGGCTCCCACCTCGCGCCCTCGTCTACCCAGCAGCTCTGCCACTCCGCCACTTGCCGCCGCCCGGCCCTCCTCCTCGGCCGGACCCATCGCCCGCCTGCCCGGCCACGGATCCGCCATCCTCGAGCCTCCACCCCTCCTCGCTGCCCGCGTCTCCATGGTCCGCCGCCCCGCCTCCGCCGCTACCCGCCACAGTTGGATTTTGAAATAACTAGCGTCTGGGCTACCCTTCCCCGCGCCGCCACTGGCCACCCCAGCCGCGGCGTCCACCTCTGTCGCCCAGTGCCTGCCACCACCCTCGCACATGTCTTCAAAATTTCCGTGATATTTCCTTGCCAAACCCAACTTTTTGGGATTTTCTAATTTTTGGATAATTTTGGCGGAAAGTCCAAGGGGTTAGCCTTTGGTTTTTGAAAACAGTGAGATCCATATAGTTTTCTTCGTATAAATGCATAAACCCAAAGTTTTCTAAAAGTGGCATTTTGTCGACGGTTGAGATATCGATCTCAAGTCAACTAAGGTTCTTGAGAAAGGGAGATAGGAGACACGGCGAACAACACGAACAACAACCAGCGACGAACAGGGAGATAGGAGTTTTTATCCTGTTTCAGGCCTCTCGGGAGAGATAATAGCCCTACGTCCAGCCTTTCTTATATATCAGAGATGATTATAAGGGGAAGCTCGGCGAGATGGACAGGTCTCGGCGAGATTATAGGTGTACAGGAAGTAATATGCAAAGATGCAAAGTCTCTTGGCCGTCAAGTCGTGCTGGCTTGACGTAGATTGGATGCCCTCTACGCACCGTAGAGGCCTTGTTTATATAGTGTGGAGCAAACCGACCTACCGAGGGAATATCGGGCCGGGCTAACCACGAGATCGTAACGAACTCAACATGCCAAATACATCCCGAGGTAGATAAGGTAAACTCCAAGTCTTGGGATCACGACGTCTGCCCCAATCCGGGAAACCAACGTCCGGGTCTTCACGTAGCCGTGTAGAACTCTGTTTGAGTCGGACTCAAACACGAATCCTAGGCCGTTACGCAACGTGCCAGCCAAGAAGGCTGTTCGATTGGGCCGTCAGAGAGTGGGCCATGGCAATGGGCCGTGATTTAATCCCGGACAGCTAGCCCCCGAGACTCAAGTGGAAGGACTCACTAGAGTGGGGTCTTCCTCTTGAGACTCCAAGTCACGAAGAGGGAAATATATCATTACGAAGATGTACAGCGAACGATCGAAAGGGTTTAGGTTAGCTCGAACAGGATTTGTCCGGAATCGAACAAACCCGACCAGTACCGAGCAACTCTATTGCGTCGAACAGGGAACAACATCTATCCGGCGAACACTCGGTCCTCGGCTGGAACCTTTGGAAAAAATAGCCGTTGGCAGATCTCAACGGTAACTTACGCTGCGTAGTGAAAACAGTCGACCGTTTTTACTTAGCCGTTGCGGTAAAAACTAGCCGTTTTGTGGCAAAGAACGGTTGCAGAGCTGCTCGTTTGGGTCTATAAAAGCACCCGAGTCGCCCGCGGCTCGCCACTTCTGCTCTCGCGCCTTTCCTTCCCAAGCCCTAATTCCAACCGCGCTCAGCATCAAAGAGCCAAACTCCACCCTCAATCCTGTTCGTCCAGCCCTGGGGACTGCTATGGCCAAGTTCGCAGGCACTAGCATGACCGAGGAGGACTTGAAGGTCTAGGAGGAGGAAAGCCACATCGACGCCGGCAGCTGGAGGCTGCCCGTTGAAGAGGAAACTCCGAAGCCGCTCGAGGATGAGTTCGTCAACTTCGAGCAGTTCGCACTGTTCGGGTTGAGGTCTCCCAAGAGCGACTTCGTGGAGGCCTTCTTCAACATCAGCTGGTTGGAGGTGGCGAACCTCAATCCGAACTCGATCCTCCAGATGGTCGTGATCCACCGGTGGAGCTGTTCCTCCACTACTATACAGTGACGAGGAGCAGCTCCGCCGCTCCGGCGCTTGGGTGCTACTACCTCAAGCTCCGGGCCACCGTCGACGACGCGCCCTACCCTCGTCCGCCACTGCTCGACTCAACGGGGCCGTGGTGGATGAGGTGGTTCTACACCAAAAGAAGCAGCGACAGCAAGCTTGTCTTCACCGGGAAGGCGCCGGCGAAGGGAACGCCAATGCCTCGGCCGGAGCTGTCCGACGAGGATTGGTACCTGACGCGGAAGATCGCCTCCCTCGTGGGCCTCGGGCTCACGGGCAGGGAGATCATCCGCTACTTCACAGCGAACAGGATCTGTCCGTTGCGGAGAAGACCCTACCCCTTCTATAAGATAGAAGGATGGGAAGACATTACTAGGGAGAGCACGGGTAAGTGCCTTTAAGACTCAACCTTCATTTGGTAATTTCAACTAAACAGGAACTAAAGACCTCTTCTGTTCGGGCAGTGCAACCGACCGAAGCATGCGTGACCGAGCAGGTCGACGCCATGTTGAAGGCTGCTAGGAGGGACGGTGAGGTCACCGGCGAGGTGGCCCATACTTGTCCGCGCAACGTACTCGTCCGCACACCCGAGGTAAACACTTACACCCTGTTCGGTTTTGCAAGACTCGCACGGTTTAAAGATGCTAACATTCGCTTCCCGAATGAACAGGAGACCCAACTGATCCTCGGAGGGATCGTGGAGGAGCTCTCTGAAAGCGAGGGAGTGAGGAAGGGCAAGGCCAAAGTGGCCGAGAAGCCCAAGGTGGTCGCCGCGTCGACGCGGAGCTCGCCGCGCCACGACGGTCGCCAACCCTCAAAGAAGCCGCCCGTGTGGCGGCAAGCGAAAGAAAGCGGGCCAGCGCTGCCAGCCAAGCGGAAAAAGACCAAGCCCCTCCCTCCTCATCGAGCAAAGCGACGAAGAGGTAAGGGTCATGACCCTTTGGCTTAAGCACTATGCGCAGGCTCACCCGGGCCATATGGAACGGCTGCAACAGGTCGCCGAGCAGAGGAGGCTCGAGGAAGAAGTCGCGCACCAGAAAAAACTTCTTGAGCTGCGCCAAAAGTGTGCTTAGCTTAGCAAGGAGCTGAGCTTGTTGCCGCAAGCTCCTGGAGGCCAGGGCGAAGAAGCCGAAGAGCCCTCGAGCAAGAAGCGCAAGCTCCACCGAGGAGAGAAGAAGAAGGTGACATTCCCTGCGGCAGGTATGTAGTAGCAAGGACGCTTCTGTCGGGGATAAAAATACGGCCCATTGCCATGGCCCACTCCCTGACAGCCTAGTCGAACAGCCTGCTAGGGCCCGGTTCCCTGGAAGGTTCTACAAGGCCCATGTGCATCGTGTCGAACAGCCTCCTGGTCGGTACGATTGCGTGGGGCCCAAGACTTCGTGTTTGAGTCCGTCTCGAACAGGAGTTCCGCACGGCTACGTGAAGACCCGGACGTGGTTTCCCGGATTGGATTAGGAGTCGTGATCCCTAAGAATAGGAGTATGCCTTATCTGCCTCGGGATATATTTGGCATATCGAGTTCGTTACGATCTCGTAGTTAGCCTGGCCCGATAATCCCTCGGTAGGTCGGTTTACCCTGTACTATATAAACCATGCCCCTACGGCGTTTACGGGGCATCTGGCTTTGAGTTTACGCGTTAGCATCTCGTAGACACCTGATCTTCACCTGTACACCTATAATCTCACCGAGACTTGTTCGTCTCGATGAGCCACCTCTTGTATTCATCTCTGATATATAAGAAAGGCTGGACGTAGGGCTATTATCTCTCCCGAGAGGCCTGAACTAGGATAAAACCATTGTCTCCCTGCTCGTTGCTGTTCGTGCTTGTTCGGCGTGTCTCCCATCTCACTTCTAAAGAACCTTAGCGACTTGAGATCGTTATCTCAACCGTCGACAGTTGGCGCCGTCCGTGGGGATACGCAGATCGAGCATGTCGAACTCTATCAGCGACACGAAGATTCTCCCTGAGGACTACGACTCAGAAGGGCAGGACGTCTCTTCCCCTGCCAGCTCGAATCGATCTTATCGACCTAGATCGATGTCTGTATCCGAGACAGAGGTCTCTGGATACGCCCCAGAGATGGTCTCTGGTCGAGCTCCTGTCATCGACGATGAATACGGAACCGATTATCTATACGCTGGTTTAGATCTATCGGATTCCAAGGCTATATCGGTTGATTCCTCCTGTGTCGACACAGTGATGACACCATCCAGCGCTCAAACGCGCGGCCACCGCACCGTCAACATGGCCGGCGCAGGGACTTCGGATCCTGCACGGGTCACGGTGGCCGAAGAGATCGGGCAAATCAATTCTGCCCGGAACCAAGATGGAGCCGCATAATCGCCGCGAAAGCAAGATATTGTTCGCCGCACATTCGACGAATCCATCAACCAAACCTTGGCGCAGATCCGCGATCAGCGCAAGCGTCAGCGACGCGACCCACCTCGCGCACCTACGCCATGACCCCCGGCGGAAGTTCAGCCTGCCCGGATGGAATCCCCGCGTGCCCGGACTCCAATCGGGCAAGACGCGGATGCTTCAGGGATCCTAGGACCAATTGAGCAGAGCCGAGAACGGCTCCATGCCCTGGCGACCGTAATCAGATCCGCTTACCAGGACAATCTCGTCCTTGTGAGTGATGCTGTGGCTACTCACCTTGAGAAACTGGCCGAGGGCCTTAAATCTATAGGTGAGGCCTCATCCGGGCAGCGCGGTGAGCCTGTCCGGGTAGATCACTGTCCACGAGAAAGGTGCCGGTGGTTGCCGCCGCTCGCGAAGTCCCCGTAGTCATCGCGACCACAGGGGCAAGCGTGCGCGCGACGATCACGGAAGATCCCCTCGCGAGGAGCGCGTTGTCGCGACCACGAGGAAGGAGCGCGGAGGCTTATCGCGAAGAGAGTTCCTCCAGGCAGAAACCTCCCGCTCAGCTAGAGTTCCCCCGACCAACAGGACCAACGTCTTTTCAAGGCTAGGTTCTGCTGGGGAAGGTGGCCGGTCTTATGCCTTGGGCTGCAGGGCCTTCTCTGACGAGCTTTGCTCTGTCCGGTGGCCCGCAAAGTTCAAGCCCGGACACATGGAGAGGTACAACGGGACGCAAAACCCAGACGAGTTCCTTTCCATCTACGCAACGGCCATCATGGCGGCCGGGGGTGACGAGCTTGTCATGGCAAATTACCTCCCGACCGTCCTTGAGGTCTTTGCCGGGCGTGGTGTTCAATCGGCGAGGAAGGTTCCATCGGCTCTTGGAACCAACTTTATGACGCTCGATCGCTAACTTCCGAGTACATTACGTGCGTCTGGGCAAGGAGGATGATCTGCACGGATGATCCGGATGAATGGGGAGACCCTCCGCAACCGTGAAGCGTTTCATTAAGATTCGCAACACGATCCCGAACATCTCGGATGAATCATTGTCGCGCCTTTAAAAAGCGGAGTCCGCGACGAAGCGGCTCACCCAGATCTCGAGATCAATGAGACTGGACCACCAACGACTGTTCAAAGGCGGTGATCGCTACGCCAATGCGGCGGAGCGTTGATCTAAGAAGGCGTTCGACAAAGGCGAGTTGCCCACTGACTGGTGTGGAGGAGAAGAAGAAAGCGACAACAACCACGGTGACAAGAAGTCCCAGAAGAAAAAGAAAGGTGATGTGAGTAACACCGTCGCTGGTATAGATCGCACACCTCCTCCCAAGGATGGGCAGAAAAAGCCCAACAATAACTATAAGGGCAAGAAGCCCGCCCAGGGAGGGAACCAAGGCAAAAAAGGTCCAAGTGACCGATATTGCAAGTTCCATCAGCACTACGGGCATGATACACGCCATTGCAGGACCTAGGCTGCAAAGCTCGAGGATTTCTACAACAGCAAGGGCCCAATGCCTACCCTGCCCGAGAAAGGTGAAGCCGGTAAGGCCAAGTGCCAAACTGATGATGGTGATCGGGACGATGACGAATACCAAGAGCCCGTGAACCATATTGCCGTCATCTTCGGCGGCTCCTCGGCTTATACCTCTCGGCGCAGCTTCAAGGAAGCCGGGGGAGGTCCTAGCGTTGAAAAGGGCAAGCCTCGGCCCGAATCGATGAAGTGGACCGAGGTTCCTATCTCCTTCTCTCAGGAGGATTGCCCCACTGGGATGACCAAGCCCCAGAGGCTCCTACTGGTGGTCACTCCGACCATCAGCAACGCCAGAGTTGGCCGTGTACTCGTAGACGGCGGGAGCGCTTTGGATTTGCTCTCTGCTAAGGTCTTGGACGAGATGCAGATCCCTCATTCCAAGCTTAAAGAGGTCGCGATGCCCTTCTACGGCATTGTTCCCGGAGAAATTTGTTCGGCCGTTAGGCGGTCGTTACACTGTTACCTTCGGCAGTCCAAGTAACTTCCGGACAGAGTTGATCACGTTTGACGTGGTCGACTTCCCCTCCGCATATAACGCGATTTTGGGCCGGCCATCTCTTGGCAAGTTCATGGCCGTGTCCCACCACGCTTATCATTGCGTGAAGATACCGGGTCCTAATGGTGTGATCACGGTCAAGGGCAACTATAAGGCCGCTCTCGATTGCGACGAGCAGTCTCTTGCCCTGGTCGACCAGCTTCCACCTCGTGGCCCCGATGCTCCGCAGACCAAGTCTGCACGCCCTAGAGTCTCCCTTCAGCCAGGAGGAGAGACCAAGGAGGTTCCGCTGTCTCTGGATGACTCCTCCAAGACAGTTCATTTGGGGGCCAATCTGGACCCTAAATAGGAAAGCGAGCTCATTGCCTTCCTCGGAACTTCGGGACCGCGCGTCGCAATGGTTCGACCAGGGCAAGGGACTGCTAGTCGTAATTCAGAGCAGCTTTTTAGTTGCCCTTGACCGTAATCACACCGTTAGGGCCCGGTATCTTCACGCAATGGTATGCGTGGTGGGACACGGTCATGAACTTGCCAAGAGATGGCTGGCCCAAGATCGCGTTGTAGGCAGATGAAAAGTCAACCACGTCAAACGTGATCAACTCTGTCCGAAAGTTGCTTGGACTGCCGAAGGTGACGGGCAGAACAATCTGCCCCAACGGCTTGACAGCTTCTCCGGGGACAATGTCGTAGAAAGGCATCGCAACCTCTTTGAGCTTGGAGCGAGGAATCTGCATCTCGTCCAAGACTTTGGCTGAAAGCAAGTCCAGTAGCGCCCCGTCGTCGGGAGACACGACCAACTCTGGCGTTGCCGATGGTCGGGGCGACCACCAGTGGGAGCCGCTGAGGCTTGGTCATCCCAGTGGGGCAATCCTCCTGAGAGAAGGAGATGGAAACCTCGGTCCACTTCATTGATTCAGGCTGAGGCTTGCCTTTTTCAACGTTGTGCACCTCCCGAGCAGCTTCCTTGAGGTCGCCGAGAGGATAAGCCGAGGAGCCGCCAAGATGACGGCGATATGGTTCACGGGCTCGATATTCATCATCATCGCCCCGATCACCATCGTCGGCTTACGCTTAGCCTTGCTTCAAGATCACCTTTTTTCAAGGTGGTGGGCATTGGGCCCTTGCCGCTGTAGAAATCTCGAGCTTTGCACCGTGTCCTGCAATGGCGCGTGTCATGCTCGTGAGTTCCGTGGAACTTGCATTATCGGTCACCGACCTTTCTTGCCTTGGTTGTTTCCCCGGGCGGCTTCTTGCCCTTATAGTTATTGTTGGGCTTCTTCCGCCTCTTTGGGAGGAGGTGTGCGATCTATACCGCAACGGTGTTGTTCGCATCACCCTTATTCTTTTTCTTCTAGGGCTTCTTATCACCAGGATTGTTGCTGCAATTCTTCTTTTCATCTACACCAGTCGGGGGGCACCGCCTTGTCAAACGCCTTCTTCAGATCAACGCGCTCGCAAGATTGGCATAGCAATCAGCCGCCTTAAACAGGTCGTTGGCGGTCCAGGTCTCATGGATCTCGAGATCCTGGGTGAGCCGCTCGTCGCGGACTCCGTTTTTAAAGGCGTGGACAACAGACTCGTCCGAGATGTTCGGGATTGTGTTGCAGATCTTGATGAAACGCTTCATGAAGTTGCGGAGGGTCTCCCCGTTCATCTAGATCATCTGGTGCAGATCATCCTCCTTGCCCAGACGCACATAACAGCTATGAAAATTGGCGATCAGAGCGTCACAAATTTGGTCCCACGAGCGGATAGAACCTTCCTGCTGGTTGAACAGCCACATCCGAGCAGCGCCCTCAAGGACAGTCGGGAGGTAGTTAGCCCTGACTAGCTCGTCACCCCCGGCTGCCATGATGGCAGTGGCGTATATGGAAAGGAACTCCTCTGGGTTTTGAGTCCTGTTGTACCTCTCCATGTGACCGGGCTTGAACTTGGAGGGCCACCGACACTGGCAAGCTCGCCGAGAAAGCCTTATGTTCAAGGCGTACGACCGACCACCTTCTCCCGCAGAACCCAGTCTCGAGAAGACGTTGGTCCTGTTACGCGGAGGAACTCTCGTTGAGCGGGAAGACTCTGCCTGGAGGAACTCCCTCCGTTATAGTCCTCCTCGCTCCTTCCTCGTGGTCTCTACGATGTGCTCCTCACGAGGGGTTCGTCCGTAATCATCGTGCGCACGCTTGCCCCTGTGGTCGCGATGACTACGGGGACTTGGCGAGCGACGACGACCACGGGTAGCTTGTTCGTGGACAGTGATCCTTCGGCGGTGACGAGGTCACGCGATCGTCGGAGCGCCATTGCCGAATCCACCGAGCAGCCGATCACGCTGCCCGGATGAGGTATTACCTTCACCTATGGACTTAAGGCCTTCGACCAGTCGCTCAAGATGAGAAGCTACAGCATCGCCCATAAGGGCGAGGTTGTCCTGGTTGGCGGATCTGATCACCGTCGCCAGGCTGGCCGTTCGGCTCGCTCAAGGGGTCTGGGATCCTCGAGGCATCCGCGTCTTGCCCGACCGAGTCCGGTTATGAGGATTCTTCCCGGACAAGCGAAGCTTTTGGGGATCTGGCGTGGGTATCGCGAGGCGGGGTCGCGTCGGCCGACGCTATACCGATCGCGATCGCGCGCGAGTTTGGTTGATAGATTCGTCCAGACTACGGCGAACAACATCTTGTTTGCGGGCAGCTGGTGCAGATCCATCTTGAAGCCGAACAGAATTGATCCGCTGGACATCTTCGGCTGCCGCGACCCATGCAGGATCCTCTGAGGTTCCTGCACCGGCCATGTTGATGCTGCGGTGGCCGTGCGTAGGTGCGCTAGACGGTGTCATCACTGTGTCGCCACAGGAGGACTCGACCGACATGGCCTTGGAATCCGAAAGATCTAAACCATCGTAGAGATCATCGGTTCCGTATTCATCGTCGATGACGGGAGCTTGATCCAAGACCATCTCTGGTTTATATCCAGATATTTCTGTACTAGATACAGAGAGCGAACGAGACCGAACAGATCGATCCGATCTGACAGGGGATGAGACATCCTGTCCTTCTGAGTCGTAGTCCTCAGGAAGAGATCCATGGTCGTTGATAGAGTTCGTCATGCTTGATCTGGTAGATCCCCACGGACGGCGCCAACTGTCGACGGTTGAGATATCGATCTCAAGTCAACTAAGGTTTTTGAGAAAGGGAGATAGGAGACACGCCGAACAACACGAACAGCAACCAGCGACAAACAGGGAGACAGGGTTTTTATCCTGGTTCAGGCCTCTCGGGAGAGATAATAGCCCTACGTCCAGCCTTTCTTATATATCAGAGATGATTACAAGAGGAAGCTCGGCGAGATGGATAGGTCTCGGAGAGATTATAGGTGTACAGGAAGTAATATGCAAAGATGCGAAGTCTCTTCGCCGTCAAGTCGTGCTGGCTTGACGTAGATTGGATGCCCTCTACGCACCGTAGAGGCCTTGTTTATATAGTTTGGAGCAAACCGACCTACCGAGGGAATATCGGGCCGGGCTAACCACGATATCGTAACGAACTCAACGTGCCAAATACACCCCGAGGTAGATAAGGTAAACTCCAAGTCTTGGGGATCACGACGTCTGCCCCAATCCGGGAAACCAACGTCCGGGTCTTCACGTAGCCGTGCAGAACTCTATTTGAGTCGGACTCAAACACGAATCCTAGGCCGTTACGCACCGTGCCAGCCAAGAAGCTGTTCGGCAGGATGCACATGGGCCTGATAGAACCTTCTAGGGAATTGTGCCTTAGTAGGCTGTTCGATTGGGCCGGCAGAGAGTGGGCCATGGCAATGGGCCGTGATTTAATCCCCAACACATTTGTTTTCAATATTTACATGATATTTTATCACCAATTTCAACTTTTTGAAAATTTCTATTTTTGGGTAATTTTGACGGAAAGTGTAAAGTGGTTAGCCTTTGAATTTTTCTAAAACAGGGAAAGTCTATAGGAGTTGGCCTTTGGTTTTTTCTAAAACTGTGTTTTTCATACAATTTTCTTCGTATAAATGCAAAACAATCAATTTTTTTCTTCATGTGACACATGTTTTCAATATTTCCATACTGTTTTCTTGCCAATTCCAAGTTTTTGAATTTTTCTAATTTTTGGTAATTTTGACAGAAAGTCCAAAGGGGTTAGCCTTTGGTTTTTTCTAAAGGCGAGCGCCAAGCGTCGGACGTCCGACGCCTGGCGCTCGATCCGACGAAGTCGGCCATTGGATCCCCGCCATCGCCCTAATCCCACGTGATGCGCTACCACGCCCCAGAAACCAACGACTAGATAACTATCAGTGCATTAGATCAAATTTTCAATTAAACTTCTGATTTTTGTACAAAATTCAAACAGTGTTCAAAAAGCGTGGAATAAATTTCATAATTCTTATAAAATCGAGAGCAACCCATTTTAAATACTTTTTAAATTTTTTGATTTTTTTCACTTTTTGATTTTTTTTATGTGAAACTAGGAGAAGGCACTTATGAAACTTACATCTATACTAGCGAAACTTGTCCATGTGCTGATGAAACTTGGCCGTGTGCTTCCATCTGATGAAACTTCGATGTAACCTGATGAAACTTGGATGAAACCTGCTGAAACTTGAATTGACCTGATGAAACTTGATGAAACCTGTTGAAACTTGATAAACTTGGATAAAACCTAATGAAACTTAACAGTTCGGCAAGTTTAACGAATATGAAATACAAGTTTCAGTAGGCGAAAACCAAAGTTTCAGTAGGCGAAACCCAAGTTTCACCAGCTGAGTTTGAAGATTTATATGGCAACATATATCTTGTTTTGTTCGAAAAAATACGAGGAACACGTTGGCGCAAACGGTTTTTGGATTGGAGCACCCAGTAAAAAATTATGGTCGCCAAAAAAAAATGTTGTGGGCCCCACCCTGCATGTGCACAGTGCACTCCCACCCACATGCTGCCTTGCTGCTTGTGAGTCCTGAGGCGCGGACTCCCAAGACAAGATAGCGTTCGTTTTCTAAAACAACGACTTTCATGTGGTTTTCTTCGTATAAATGCTATAAAAGCATTTTTTTAATTCATGCGGCACATGTTTTAAACATTTCCGTGATGTTTTCTCGCCAATCTCAATTTTGTGGGATTTTCTAATTTTTGGATAATTTTGGCGGAATGTTCAAAGGGGTTAGCTTTTGGTTTTTCAAAAACAGCGAGTTTCAAGCGTCTTTCTTCGCATAAATGCTATGAAAGCATTTTTTTTTCATGTGGCACATGTTTTCAAAATTCACATGTTGTTCTCCCACCAATTCCAACATTTTGAAATTTTTTAATTTTAGGGTAATTTTGGAGGAATGTTCAAAGGGGTTAGCCTTTGATTTTTTTTGAAAACAGTGAGTTTCATGCCATTTTCTTCGTATCAATGCTATAATACAATTTTTTCTTCACGTGGCACATGTTTTCAATATTTCCTGGATGTTTTCTCAATAATCCCAACTTTTTGGAATTTTCTAATTTTTGGGTAATTTTGGCTGAATGTCCAAAGGGTTGAGCATTTGGTTTTTTTGAAAGTAGCGAGTGTCATGCAGTTTTGCTCGTATAAATACTATAAAAGCAATTTTTCATCACGTGGCACATGTTTTCAATATTTCCATGACGTTTTCTCGCCAATACCATCTTTTAGGAATTTTTTAATATTTGGGTAGTTTTGACGAAAAGTCTGAAGGGGTTAGCCCTTGTTTTTTCGAAAACAAGTTTTATGTAGTTTTCTTCATATAAATGCAATTAAATAAATTTTTTTTGTTAGTGGCACATGTCTTCAACATTTCCACGATGTTTCCTTGCCAAACCCAACTTTTTCAGATTTTCTAGTTTTGTATAATTTTGGCGGAAAGTCCAAAGGGGTTAGCCTTTGGTTTTCGAAAATAGCGAGTTTCATATAGTTTTCTTCGTATAAATGGCATAAAACCAATTTTTCTACAAGTTGAATTTGTTTTCAACATTTCCATGATATTTCTCGCCAATTTCAACTTTTTGAAAATTTCTATTTTTGGGTAATTTTAATGGAAAGTGCAAAGTGGTTAGCTTTTGCATTTTCCTAAAACAGGGAAAGTCCAAAGGGGTTGGCCATTGGTTTTTTTCTAAAACTGTCTTTTTCATACAATTTTGTTCGTACAAATGCAAAACAATCAATTTTTCCTTCATGTGACACATGCTTTTAATATTTCCATAATGTTTTCTTTCCAATTTCAAGTTTTTGAATTTTTCTAATTTTTGGTAATTTTGACGGAAAGTCCAAAGGGGTTAGCCTTTGGTTTTTTCTAAAAGAACGACTTTCATGCACTTTCCTTCGTATAAATGCTATAAAACCATTTTTTTATTTATGCGGCACATGTTTTAAACATTTCCGTGATGTTTTCTCGCCAATCTCAACTTTGCGGGACTTTCTAATTTTTGGATAATTTTGGCGGAATGTTCAAAGGTGTTAGCCTTTGGATAAATACTATAGTACTCTGATTGATGAGTTCCACAAATGGCTTTGGGGTGGGGGGGGGGGTGTGCCTAACACTGCCGATGCCGGTCCCAAGCCCGGATAAAAGTGGAGGGGGCAAAAATTGACCTTCCAATTATTCATGGTGTGTTCAAAAAAGCTGATTTTTAAAATAAGAAATAAATAGTAAACAAATTCAAAAAAATATGAAACCTGGTCACTGGCTACGTTTCAGTGAGACGAACAAGATCAACAGTTCAGATCTGTTGTTCAATCCGTACTCCCCAAAATACGCTAGCCTTCCTATATATATAGAGATAGAGTGGAGCTATAGTACTCTTAGGAGTACTTTAGCTAAAGCATTCTCATGTTTAGAGCTTGCCACGTGTCCTTCCACCCTCCCCCTCATTCCCAAAGAAGCCTCCCACCCTCCCTACCTCCCCAAAGGCGCCTCCCACCCTCTCTAGGCGCGCAGACTCCGTCGGAGAAATTATAGTAAACATGCGTATACATTATTGTAAACTTGCACTCAAGTTACAGTAAATGCTGATAAAAATTTGGTTAGATTACTTCCCTAGTGCAAGCATATGGTTCATTAATTAAGTGAATTTCTCTTCTTATTTCTACTTTTTCCGTTGATTGCGAGCTCCGATCGACGAACCGTTTCCACATACGTGTTGTTTACGTTTTTTCCAACAAAACTAGACCTGTCTTGCCAAATAAATTTTGGTTTACTATAATTGTTACTACACTTTACTGTAATACAAAAAATAGTAAACTCTATTTGTTGTATTAAAAAATATTTTTTTGTAAAATGGTTTACTATAGTTGGGAATCAACGTTTACAATAGCTCGCAAGCAATGTATTTAATAGGATGTTGCTTAGTTTAAATTATAGTAAATTTATAATAATGAACTTTACAATAATGTGCTAATCAATTTACAATAATATGCTAATCAATTTACAATAATGTACCAAGAAACTTTACAATTATGTGTCGAGGAACTTTACAATAATGTGATAAGGACCTTTATACACTACAGGAAACGTGAACAGTTTCGAGTGCCAAAACCGTCGACCGAAGCTAATAAGCCGTCGGGATTACATTATCTCGGCGGCCAGCCGTCGAGAGAAAGTCGTCGAGTGAACTTATCTCGACGGCTAACGTACGAACCGTCGAGTTTACGACGTCAGACGCCGTTACCGTGGGGCGCGCTTAGTCTCGACGGCTACGGACTAACAGTCGAGAGAAAGCGAAAGGTGGGCCCACCGACCAGGCATTCCATGTCATGTAGTATCGACGGCCACCGATATAACCGTCGAGACTATGATGTCCGTGTGTAGTGTAGTCTCGACGGCTAGTGTTATAACCGTCGAGAGTATACTGTGCAGTAAAAAAAAATTGTGTTAAATTTGTAAAAAAAATTCAGAAAAGCTAAGAAGAATGCTCCAAAAAGACGGCAATTCTGCACCGCAAAACCCAAAAGCCCACAATGCATATATCCCATTCTTCGCACGCATGCGACAAAATCACAATTGATAGGCTCAAATACACTCAAATAATGGAAATGCACACAGTTCACATCTAATATCCATCAAACCATCCAAACAGCCCGCACGACAAACACATATGTACAATATAGCAATCACAATCATACGATAACCAAAACGTATATATCGTTGACTAGCTAGTCACCTAGTGCTCGCTAGAAGGAGGATCGCCTGAATGGGGTAGCGATGGCTGGGTAAACAATGGGGGAGCGCCATCGAACAGGTTGTTGACGAAGTCGGCCTCCTGGCTGCCCGATGTGTCCCCTCCCTCCTGCGCCTGAGCTGCTGCTGGGTCAGCAGAACCCTAACCCTTAAAACAAATATGGACTTATTAGCTAATGGTATGTGTTGAAATAAAGTATTAACACATAATTTGAGGTCGAATGACTTGCCGCCTCTGGAACGTACGGGTAACCACCATGTGGGCGAGCTGGGCCCACATAGTCACCTGCTGGAGGGGGTAGGCCACTGTACAGAGCTTGGTGATGAGGAGGTGGCGGGCCCCCGTAGTAGCTCTGGTAGGGAGGTGGTGCCCCGAATCCACCACGATACGGTGGTGGACCACCGTAGAACCCCGGACCACCACTAGTCCCGTTTGGGCCAGCCTAAAACACATTTGGCATAAGACGTGTTAATCGAATGGTAAGATCTATCTGATAGAATATTTAGAGTTTAAGTACATACCCCAGCTAGTCGAGATAGGTTCTCCAAATAGGCGAACCTTGCCTCGAACTCCGCGCGCTATCGAGCCATCTCTTCCTCTTGCCTCTTTCGCGCCTCCTCCGCCGTCCTCAGGCTCTCTCGTGATCCTTCGCATCATCTGCTGTTCTCTTCTCGCTCCTCCTCCCCTCTCCTCCGAGTCTGGACTCGGGCGTTGACTCTCTACTGTGTGCCTAGCTCGCACAGTGGGCATGTAATCCTCGGACCTATAACAATGTTTTGTCAGTAGTTAAAAATTTGAACTTAGTTAACTTTTAATATAAACAAAGCCTACCTTAGGTGGTCCTGACCGATCGCCAACCGCCCGTGAGCCTTCCCACCCATAGTTTGGTGGATGAGCACGGGGTCCAGCGGCTCATCCTCCGGGTTCTTCTCTTGCCCATGCTTCTCGGCATAAGCCTCCTTGTAGCGTGCCTACGTGGAAGTGTAAAATGGGCATGAATGGTTGAACATCACATTAAGTCAAAACTCGGTATCAACAATTTATGTACCTCTCGCTACGCAGCAACGGGGTCCAGGGGCCCATGGAACCATCCTTATTTTGCGATGAGTGGCCCCTACGAAATACTTGCAGCCAAGGAGGCAGCTGCCCGGTGGTGATGGCCTACAGAACAAAGTAAAGAAATTATGGTTTTGAGTTCGAAAACAAAGCTCCTAATAGGGAATAAAGAAGATTACCATTTTCTTCCTAAGCTGGCCGAAGGACATCTTGCTGACGGTAGTCCTACTGCCTTTCATCGCACGGTTCTTCTTCACTGTCTCGGACCTATCACGGAACTCCTGACTGGCCCAATGGTTGGCCAGGGCCTCCCAGGCATCCGGGACGTTCGAGGCCCAATCTGGCCGAACGGTGAGATACTGCGGCGCTGTGAGGTACTTCGTCCGAGCAAAAGAGCTGCCGACCCTCTCACCGTGCTCTCTCCTGTCAAAATTAAAATTTACGGTGCGTTAGAAATATATACAAAAAATAGAAATTGTCTAAGTGATTACCTGTAGAAGTCCTCGATCGCCGAGACTCGTGCCCCAGACATCAGATCCTGCACCTTCTGCTTGGCACTTCTGTCTATCATCGGGTCAAAGTCGGTCTCCTCCAACCCTGCACGAGGACGGTACATAAGCTACAAACGTGTGATAGTAATGTCTGTAAATACCCTTTCAACAAATGTCAAAATAGAAATGTGTTCAAACTCACCCAAAACTCCCGCTTAATCTCCTCGGCGGCGGTGCTATCACCGTGCTCGGCGACCTTGTAATCATCCCAGGAGTAAGCCGAGTAGGATGCCCCCTCTTCCCGACCATCCTGTGGTATCTGTCGATCAAGATCCCAAGCGCGGGAACTGGCTGAGTGTGGTCCTTTCTGGGATGGACACAGGACATGTTGCTACAAATAATAGAAACAACGGAGTTAGTATTTTGCGTTAGTAATAAGACAGTTCACAGTTAGAAGAACATACCTATCCCCATCAATCTCAATCAGAATCCGATCCGCCAGATTTCTTGGTGCCTTGGGCATCTTGTTCGGCCCCCTCTTCTTCTTTGATGCCTGACTACCCCCTCCCTGGCTAGAGCCCGGCGTGTCCGCATCGCCGGCCCCAGACTCCTTAGTGACGGCCAGCTCCACATCGGAGCAGTGTCCGCCCTCACCGACAGAACCCGGTGTACGCTCACGGTCGTCGCCCTCCTCCTCAGAGGTGCTCCTCCTGAACTGTCGTCATGCCATCCTGCAGATAAAGTAATGTTAGCGAAGAATAATAAATTATTAAGTAAATTTAAATACGCATAATTAATAACCTCAAGTTAGAAGTATGTGTCATCGACATCGAGAGGATCGTTCATAGGTTCCTCGATGTCGCCCGTGTCATTGGGTGGGTTAACTTCTTCATTGACATCATCATCAATTGTGACTGTTAGATTATCTAGCCCATGACCAATATCAATCACGAAATTGTCGTTCGTATGTTGTTCTTGTATTGGATGATGATAGTCATCGGACGTTGGAGTGGTTAACCTTCCAGGTCTTCGAACTTTGTATACAACCCACCAAGACTTCAAATCTTTCTCATCTCGTTTAGTACTACCCTCTATTGGTTTACTGCATGGATAAGGTAGGTAATATACTTATTCTGCTTGGTTAGGAAGGATAAAAGGATCATACCCTTTTAATCTCGAGGTGTGTTTCACTTCCACCATTCCTAATTGAGGTTGACGTCTAACCCCTTTGATAGGATCGAACCAATCGCAACGAAATAAGACAATCGATAATTCTTTACTTCCCTCGAAGACTAATTCAATTATCTCCTCAATGATGCCATAATACTCCATGCCATCGTCCCCGTAGCATAGCACACAACTATTTGTTGTCTTCAAATTAGGTTTTGACCGTTCGTGAGACGCAGACCGGAATCGGAACCCATTGACATCGTAAGTTCCATACACCTTTACACTATGTCTTGGTCCACGCGACATGATACGAAGATCATTATGTACGCTCGTACGGGTGGTGCACTGCGTTAGAAAAGATAGATGATATTATAGATTGTAATAAATTATATTAAATACTTACATGATACTAACGAATACTTACATGTTTCCAGAACCAAACTTAAAATTTGGACGGCCATCTCTAGCACCCTCCTTCATTAGTTTTGTTCTCTTCTCCGGATTGGGATCATTACTGCTAGTGCACTCAGTTCTGATGAATTATTTTTGCATATCTACCATTTCCTCCATATTATCGAACACATATAGTAGTGCCACTATCCTTTCTTCTTGTGCTAACTCTCGCCTTGTACTTCTCCCCACAGGATTACCTTTCCAAAGAACAGCTTTAGTTCGGATTGGACGTCAGTGCAAACCGTGTTGTACCATGGTACTTGTATGTTAACATTGTGCTCTCTCGTGAAATATTTGTTGCAAAAGTTGGTAATCTCCTGTATGTAGTACGATTCTGCTATCGAACCCTCCACACGAGCCTTGTTTTTTCACGTTGGACCGAACCCCTTTTAGTCGTCGCTCCACGGGATACATCCACCTATACTAAACGGGTCCTCCCAATTTAGCTTCATACGGCAAATGCACCAATAGATGCTCCATTGGATTGAAAAACCCAGGCACATAAATTTTTTTCAAGCTTGCAGACAAGTATAACTATATCATCTTCAAGTTTCGTCATTTCTTTCTTTTGTATCTCTTTAGCACATAATTTTCTATAGAAGAAACTCAATTCTGCAAGAGCTATCCAAACTTCTTCAGGTACATAGCCACGAAACACAACTGGCATGAGATCTCTTATGAACATATGATTGTCATGGTTTTTCATTCCATTTATTTCCTTGAACAACATTGACGCCACGGACAATATTCGACGCATACCCATCGGAAAATCTAAGTTTCCTTTTGAACCACTCCATACATTCTCTTCTTTGTGCGACTGTTATACAGTACGGTGCTTTGGCTTCTTAGCCCTACCATCAATCATGTTCAAAGATGGTCGATTGCATATTTCACTGCAATCGAGATGTGCTTTAACATTATCTTTGCTCTTATCAGCTATGTCAAAGTTAGTACCAAAAATCGCCTGGGCCACATTCATCTCTTGGTGCATGACATCAAAATTATGTGGCAAAAGCAAATCATCAGCATATGGAAGATAATACAAATCTGCACTTATCGTCCAATGGTGTGACTTCGTAACCCTCGTACACACCATTCCTTCCTTCAACCAATCTGGCCTGCCACGCCTTTATAGCAGCAACGGTTAAACGACCACGCTTTTGTCTTCTCTCTACGGTGTTTTTTCGAAAGGCATTTTTTTGCTTCCTAAACGGATGACTTGGTTTGAGAAAAGCACGGTGACAATCAAAGAAACTTGTCTTTCCCCCATGTGGCAACTGAAAAGCATTTGAATCATCCATACTTGCAGGACAGCTTAGTCTCCCATGCGTGCTCCATCCAAAAAATATTCCATATGCGGAAAAGTCATGAATAGACCACAAAAATGCGGCCCTCATGCGGAAATTTGAATTTGTTTTCCTATCATATGTAATTACACCACTATTCCATAACTCTTCAAGCTCTTCAACCAAGGGCCTCATGAAAAAGTCTAGATTTTTTCTAGGATTTTTCGAACCAGGCACGATAAGGGATAGAAACATAAACTCTTCTTTAAGTAGAATCGATGGTGGGAGGTTTAGAGGCATTGTGAAAACTGGCCAGCAAGAATACGACGCGGCATTCATATTAAACGGCGTGAATCCATCTGTCGCGATCGCAAGACGTACATTTCTTGGTTCCAATGCAAAAACAGGATGCTTCTGATCCAAATGTTTCCACGCTTCCCCATCCGATGGATGAACCATGACATCACCCTTTGTCCTTTTACCCTCTTTGTGCCACCTCATCTGCTGCGCCGTTTCTTCAGTTAAGAAACATCGTTGGAGACATTTTGTCAGTGGGAAGTAACGAAGCACTTTTCTCGTCATATTTGTCTGTCTCTTATTTCCTTCGGCGTCGTCTATCTCCACATATCTTGACTCTCCACATTTATCGCAAGCACTCTTATCGGCATCTTCCTTATAATATAACATACAATGATCGGGACAGTAGTGTATTTTCTCATATGGCATTCCTAATCCACTTATAAGTTTCTTGCACTCATACCAAGTAGGTGGCATCTTATGACCCTGAGGAAGAACATCGGACCACAATGATATGAGTTCGTCAAAATAATTAATCGAGAAATTATACTTGCATTTAATAGCCATCATCCCGCCACAATGCATAACAATGCTATCGTGGTTCCATCGCAACGGTTGTTTGGCAGACTCAACAAGCCCCATAAAATCGGACACAGACGTGGATGCCTCGTCCTCCTCGAAATTATGACCAAAATCATCCATCAACTCATTGACCCGATCGATTTCATCAAAACCTTCATCGGGTACGGATAGGGGTGGTGCACACACAGCACGGCGACTCTCCCCATGATACACCCACCGATGGTACGCGGCTTTGTAACCATGTTTACATAGATCGAGCTCCATCTGGTCACGGGTTCTCTTTCGACAATTTCCACACTCAGCACAAGGACATGTCACCTTAATAGTAAGGTCTGACGCATGCTGGAAAGCATGAGTCACGAATTCATTGGTCTTTTCGTACCATTCATCCGTGTGTTGTCCGTTGGGTTGCCATCCATCGTACATCCAACTTCTTTGTTCTTCCATCTATGATTAGCATGCGTCATTTCAAGGGAGGGTTTCATGACAGGGCTTAGGAAAGCTTCTAAACCCACCCACGAATGACCGATCGAGCGAAATTCATTGCGACACCGGTGGGTTCAAGACGAAATTTCGGCAGCATAACCCTAATGGTTCTCCAGTGCAACGATGGCCTAGGAGGGTTATTAAAACCACCGGGCACTTATGTTATACACAGGAGAACCTCTTAGGATTATGCCATCGAAATTCACGTCTCGAACTCACCAGTGTCGCAATGAATTTCGCCGAACGGTCATTCAGAGGTCGCTCACCGACGCCTACGATGGCGATCCCATGGACAATTCGGAAACGTTTATCACATCTCGTATGAAACAAAACGAATCACCGTTTGTGTTCCATATGAGTTGTGCCGTTTTCAAACGGGTGACGTACGGCTAGGTCACAATCAAAAAATACTAACGCGGGCATAATATTAGACTACCTAATATATTACCTAACAAAAAAAGGTAATAAATAACATTTACAAATTAATAATCAATCAACAATCAATGGTAATAAATTATTTGAAATATATTTTTTTATTTAATTTTAGTATTTCACAATTTTTTTTCTCATTTACTAAAGCAATTTATTTTGTTTTCATTTTATTTTATTAATTAAATAATTACCTAAATTAATCAATGAATTAACCTACAAAAGAGTAAAGAAAATTTATTAACTATACATTTAATTATATTATTTATTTTTCCTAAAATTATTTAAATTTTTATTACGCTCATAATACATTAATTAAATCTAAGTTAGTATCGACTAATGATGCATGGCCATCGACAACGCAGAGCAAGCACGGAAAAAACCATCATTACCTCGACGTCGACGGTCAACGATAGGGACGGCGTCGATATGTGGGAGGAACGGAAGGGCGATGCAAATGCCGGAGGAGAAGCGGGCGATGACATAGCGGCGGCGATGGCGGCGTCTTGGTGAGGCAGAGGCAGAGGCGAAGAGCCATGATGGCGGCGGCGGCGGCAACCGTGGATGGCGGCGGCGGTCGGTCGGGAGAGCCGGCGGCGGGCGGGCGGAGGCAGAGGCGGCGGGGGGACGGAGAGACGGCATCGCGGGCTACGGCGGCGGCGGGCGAGGCATCGGCGGCGGTCGGTCGGCGGCGGCGACATAGCAGCTAGCTGGCGCGGGCGGTGGGACTTAGGCACAAATGTGCCTAAGTCCCACCGTGGCGGCGGATAATTACACATAGTCTTGACGACCACAGTAGAGCCGTCGAGATAGATAGATCTATCTCGACGGTTTTAGGTCAACCGTCGATACAGACGCAAAATCACTCGACGGCCACGTTGAGGCAGTCGACACTACGTGCACTAACGGCTTGACTCACTCGACGGCCGCTTCGAGGCCGTCGACACTAACTGTCCTACCGGCTTGACTCACTCGACGACCACGTTTATCCGGTCGACACTATGTGTTCTATGGCTTATCTCACTCGACGGCAACATAGAGGCCGTCCACACTACGCGTCCTAACGGCTTAACTCACTCGACGGCAGAGTCTTGGCAGTCGACACTATGTGTCCTACGGCTTGACTTACTCGACGGCGCAGTACAGCCGTCGATACTATGTTGCCTCTGTGGGACGTTTTACTCGACGGTTCCAACAATGCCGTCGATATAAATTGGTCAGTAACTCGACGGTTACAAAAATGGCGTCGATACTATAGTGTCAACAAGACATAATTTGATTTTTAAAATTACAAAACAAAACTTTTTCACCTCAAAAATAATGCATTGACGTTTGTGTATCAACATCAATCAGCAGCAAAAAAAATTTCCGAGCATCTAACGTGACGAGCACAGTCGAATGGGCCTTTTTCCGACAAAGTAATAGGTTATCGTACGGTTTCGGATGTTTCGTTAGTTGTTACACAAATTACTTTAATTTCAAAAAATACATTTTCAACTATGAATCACAACTTATGAAATGATGTAATATATAGGAATTATTACATTGATTTTTCTCCTCAAAAAATAATTAAATATCAATTAAACTATAATATATAATAAGAAATTGTGTATTTAAAAATTGCATTGCCTCGACGGTTCAGGCGGAGCCGTCGATACAACTAACGCCGTTCCGCTTTTCTCACGGACGGGTTTATACACTTGACGGTTTAACATTGGGCCTTATAGTGGCCGTCGAGACAGTCTCTGCAGTATCGACGGCTCGGTTATGGTCGTCGATTGTAGTTTGGGCACTCGAAACTGTTGACGTTTCCTGTAGTGATAGTAAGATATTATTTAATTTTACTAGAATCTTAGCCACAATAAATTTACAATAGATGATAATAAATTTAAAATATTGCGATAAGGATAGTGGTGGAAATGGTATGGATATTGTCCGACCGATCGACCGAATTGATCGGATAGTGATTTGGATAGTTTTATAGATATTCGACTATTTTTATGGATACGAATACGGAGCACTGATTATTCGGTGAATAAGGAATATCCAAGTTTTTGTTCGGATAATATCCGAACATAAAATATGGATATTATCCGAATGTATTTCTACAACTTTTTATTAATAGTTTTCCAACTTTTTAATTTTTTGAATTTTTAAATCTAAACTAAGTCAATAATATTCGTGTATAGACTTTCTAAGCTTATGTTTTTACTAATGTTATAAATTTTCACTTTTAAATTTAAATTTTGACCATATTTTATTAAAATTTGGAATGGTTTTTTGAAAATTAATGTCAACTATTCGACTAACAATATTCGTATCTTTGTCTTATCTGATCTGTATTTGCTCCGTATTCGTAACCGATGTCCAGTATTATTCGAATCTATATCCGGTAAAAAAAATATGGATAAGGATATGGAAAGAACAATATCCGACCTTATTCGATCCGATCACATCCCTAGATAAGGACCTTTACTATAATGCAATAATAAACTTTACTAGAATCAAAGGCATCGGAACATAAACAGAAAAACAGTTGCATTCTTATGCCGACGAAGCATCAAGTGAAGTACACTCGACGCGAATAACTTTGATCTCCTGCGCTGCACACTAGCTCACCATCACGTTATTGTGCTAAGCATCATCATCAAGAACACAAGAAAAGATGTGCGGCATTCATACATAATAATCCTAGTTAGAGCCCTCCGAGCTCCATAATTGGTACTGTTACTACTGTACACACCCAATTGCTATCATACAAGAACGCGAAGCGTAGTTCGCTTGGCAAATGGCAATACGGTAGCGTGTGAATAACAGATGCCACTCAGGAGTAGAGGGGGCGCTCGGTCGAGGCGCCAGCGACGTGATGATGGGCTCGCTGTCGTCGTGATAGCCGTGGTAGCCGCGGAGGCAGAAGGCAGACTGGAGGTCCCAGGCCTCGGCGCAGGCACAAAAGACGCAGGCGACGACGACGGTGGGCGGCGCGTGTCCCGGAGCGCGCGCCGCACCTGCGACCGCGCGAAGTCCAGGAACACGCCGCAGAACACCATGTGCTTGCGCCACTCGTCGGCGTGCACGCATCCCGGCCACTCGCACAGGTATAGCCGGTCGCCGCGGAACGGGCTCGCCAGGAGTTTGTTCCCCCTGCTCACGGCTCAGCGTCCCCACGACCCCGAGGCCAGGTGCGCCCCCACCGGCAGCACTCACCGCCGTGCCTGCCGCCGGCTGCCAGCCACCACGCCGCGCCGCCCTCCGCAGCTGCCGCCCTCCGCCGCCGCCGCCGGGATCTGGGACCACACAACGGAGGCGGAGGCGGAGTTGCCGGTGGAAGGGGCGGTGCTGGGCACTAACGGGGTCTTAAATTTGCTTACCTTTAAAATCCGTTCTGTGAAACTGTACTAATCCTTGAATCAGTACACTAGTGCCTCACATTACATAACCGGATCATCACATACAATACCAAACAATATTTATTACAAATTGGACATAATAACCATGTCCTTGTACTTTTACACTGAGATGTCTTAGAGACGTTTATATTACAACAAAAGTGATGTTTTCAGACGGAGGCTACGCCATGATTACAGATGTGGATCCCAAACTATGCAAGTGAACCTCGGACTGCAGGAGAGCCTAAGTCTGGCCGGGATCATGAAACGTTGGATAACTTTCCTCGTGACATGCGTAGTCTCCATCTTTAGGGTCTCCATAATCTAAAATAGTGAGTGGGTACGAGGGTAAGTGCGTAATCAAACTGCACTTGCAAGTTAATACTATCCTTAATGCATAATAGTGATAAAGGCTATATAGTGGAGTTATGATAATTATCTTTGTGGAAAGCAAGTTTTGGAATTACATTTATGTATAAAAGCCTAACCTAGCCATTTTAGAAAAGACATCTCCAAAAAGATGTCGAGGAGAGATATATCAAAGTTCATATACTCAATACTCATGCCACACAGGCACCCTCTACATATTTTTCCCGCATCCCATCTTCTTTCACCACACCATCATTCTGAGTCGGCAATCCCCGTTGCGAATCGCTATCTTTCCCGAGTTCCCGCGAACTAGTGACCCAACCCACCTCGCTGATTGCCGTTCAACGAATGGCATTGGTCCCTATAGTTCACCCCGGTAGACAGGGTCAGATCTCTACACAAGATACGACATAATTCACCTTCCCCTCAGGATTGGTCAAAAGGCTACACAAGCCTGTTAGGTTACACAAATCTATATATGTTCACACAAACCACCAATCCTGCGCGTGATGGCCACGCGTTGTGATGTTAGCGACCATAACTTACACAAAGACTATGATCGGTGGTTTTCTGCTGTGCTCAACACATGATGCACCCTTCCAGACGAGCCCAAACTCCATCCGGCTAATCCACCTTCTCATCTTTTACCTCTTATATAGGTATTTGTTGCATAGATGATCTTCTGGGTGCACCCTGCCCAACACCCTTCTCTTCCATCAATTCTATTCCCGTTTCCCGTTACCACATATCCCCATACCATAATTCACACATCAACACTTTAACACATGCAACCCGTTCTCACATATCCCCATACCATAATTCACACATCAACACTTTAACACATGCAACACAAAGTTTATCATGATCAAAGTGTGTAATGTTATCATGTCCACCGGTGAGTTTTGGCTCACCAATAAGGGATTGGATATCCGATTAAATCATTAAGACCTAAGAGAGTCTAAGAAGATTTTACCCAATACTAAGAAGTCTAAATATTTTTTTTAGTATGTGGGCAATCAAGCAATTATGATATCAAAGAATCATATTTGGTAAACAAATATTCATCAAGGACAGGGCATGATATCATCATGATTAAGAAAATAGGCAATTTACAGATCATAGCAGGCATGCAAGTTTATATTTTAAACAAGATAGTTTAGTAAAACATGGGTAGAAGAATGAACTAGGGTGTTAACTCGCCTTGAGGATCAATAGATTGAACTTGGCTTGCTTCCGGGTATCCTTCTTCCGGAACCAGGTCGTCTATTAGAGCAGATACTCTAAATTAATAGACATTCTATATAATGTATAAGCGAAAATGCAGGGCTGAGTATCGATCTTAGGTGAAAGTACTAAATGTGGTGACTAGGATGGTTAAGGGTGAAATTACCAAAATACCCCCTAGGAAATCCTATTTGGAAAATGGTGAATATACCTTTCTTTATATCTTCTCTGGGTTAAAAGCATAGATGCCACTAGAGAGTCTCCTTTGAACAGAAATGCCATCGCAGAGATCAAAATATCTGAGACGCCATTATAAAGTCTGGATTCGTGCATACATGCCATTTTGGACGATTCTGGAATTTCTAGAGAAATCTTTGGAACAAATCTGAAAGCAAAACCGACATGTGGGGCCCACATGTCGCCTCTCCACCCCATCTCGCTTCCTCCTCCCTCTCTCACTCTCTCTCTCTCTCCTCTCTCTCCCCAAACTCCCCAATGGCCGGGCGCATGCAGTGGCGGCCCGGCGACGGCAGAGGCAGCGGCCATGAGAGGTAGCGGGGTTGGCCCCGTGGCTTGGCTCCCCCTTGTGCACTGCTGGGGCACAGGCGGTGCTTCCCGCCTCCCTTTGGCATGACCAGCGGCGCTGACTTCGACCTCGACTGCCTCGGCTCGGCATGGGACGACGGCGATGGCACCCGCCTGGCCTCCTCCGTGTGAAGCAGAAGTGCTCCGGCCTCCGCGTGGGAGACGACGCGCCTGGCCATGGCATGCATGCAGTGCTGCCTGGCCACCGCCACACGCCGCTTGGGGAGAGAGACGGGGATAGAGAGAGAGAGAGAGTTGGGAGGAGGAAGAAGATGGAGAGGAGAGGCTGACATGTGGGCCCCACATGTCAGATTTTGCTTCAGATTTGTTCTAGTATTTCTAGAAATCTCAGAATCGCTCAAAATGGCATGTATGAACTAATCCAAACTTTATAATGGCTGCCTCGATATTTCGATCTCATGATGGTATTTCGCCAAAGGAGACTCTGTAGTGGTATGTATACTTTTAACCCTCTTCTTTATTATATTCAGAGCCTCTTCTATACTCCAAAATTTATTTCAAAATTTCCCAGGGTGTGGAGTGTTCCTAGTATTTTCTGAAATTTTCTAGAAATTTTCGGAGCTAATCAGCTATTTTTAATAAATAGAATTGTATTTATGGAATTATCTAAATCAATTAATTTATGGAAAATCTATTTGGAACAGTACTGGGCCAAACCCAGCATTGTGAGTAGCGTGGGGAAACATCGCGGCCCAGCTCCGAGCGGCGGCGCTTCCAGCCAGCGCGGCCCATCTGGCCAGCGCGGTCCAATCGCGGGTGCGGCGCGCGTGAGACAGCGACACCAAAGATGCATTCCCATAAGGCGTCTCCACTTAACCTGGCGCGTGGGACCAAGGGACCACCAGCCAGCGACACAGAATAGTGCTGCTCGCAAAGAGACAGAGGGGAAAGAGACCTGGCATGCGGGTCCCAGCGGCCAGTGGCTCACACTTGCGCGGCTCTTGGAATGATGACGTCACGATGACATCATCGTCTTTAACCTCTCACAGGCGCACGAACCCAAAGGGAAATCCGATGCTCGCCGGTACTAGGGTTCATGGCAAAGGTTGTAGATGTTACCTATGGGTTTCTTGAGACAGAGCGCGTCTACTGGAGCCTATGGCACAACCAATGGTGGCCGGACGCGGTGACGCCATTGCCGGCGGCGGCGGAGCGGCACAGCATCAAATGGTGGTGACACAATTATACAACATCGATCAAATAAAAGGGCATGGGAGCTTCGGAATGACGAAAGCGTGCGTACCGTAGCCCTAGCGATGATGGAACAGCTCTAGATCAACCTAGCGGCGAGCGTCCCCGATACGGCTCCAAGCAGGGCAACCACGGTGAGCAGGCTCTGGCAATGCTCTGGCCAAATTAGTTTAGGGTAAATGCTCGTGAGACGACAAGGATTCTCTGGGCAGAATGAATCGGAGTAAAACGTACCGAAGAAGAGGAAATCGACGGATATGGCTTCGGTACGGCCTAACTCCGACGAGCGATTCCGGCCAAAGTACTTGTTCCGGCGACGTGAGCGTTGGACAGGGAGCTTAAGGCCTTGCCGTGGACGCAGTAGAGAAGGCAGAAGCGCTTGGGAGCGAAGGAAATGGAATAAAGAAGAAAAACGAGGCGGCGGCGAGATTTTTGTATTGCCGAGGGCGGCGGCGTCGAAGCCCAACGATGCCAGCGCGACGCGAGCGAGCAGTGGGGGCTACGTGGCGTCGCAAGCTTTCTCCAACTCCATGCACGTCACTGGCTAGCCGACAGCGAGGCGGAGAGAGAGAGGGCGGTGAGCGGCTCTGGTGAGAGAAAGAACTAAGCAGGGGGAGAGAGAGAGCAGAGGGGAGAACAATTGGGCTGGGCCTAGAGATGCCCAAGAACGGCCCGAACAAAGCCCTAACAGCGAATAGATTTAGAACTTGAATTTTACACTAAAATTTGCTTAACGATTTTGAATTCTAGGGGATTTGTTCAATTCTTTTGAATTTGACTCAATTTTGGGGTGTTACAAATCCTACCCCCCCTTAAAATAAATCTCAACCTGAGATTTAGATCCGTACCACGAAATAGATGTGGATAATTTCGTCGAAGATAATCATCAGATTCCCATGTGGACTAATTACCCGTCTGGTTGCTCCATTGGACTTTGCACATCTTGACAGTCTTCTGCCAGGTTCGTTTATCCATGGTATCCATAATTTTCACCGGATATATAGAATATGTGAGATTTTCAGATATAGGGTTTTCAGAGAATTCCACAGTTTCTTCTGGCAGTCGCAAACTGTTGGTGATCTGTCAGCGGCCCACCCCGAGATGGGCCTTGGGCCGGATCCGTACCGGCCTGCCGCGCGTACAGAGAGCCCAAAAGGCCATCCTTGGCCATACCAAAAGAAACGTCTAGCCCGCTCGGGCCATCCCCGGGCTTGATCAAGTCAACCGCGCCTCCCTAGGTCCTAACAAGGAGCGTTGCGTACCTCCCGGGCTATCCTTAGCCCAGAAGAGGGCCCGTGGATAGTCCGCCAATCCCTAGACAGGTGGAGACAACTGTCGGGCCCCACCACACTTTCCTCGCCCTTGATCGAAGGAGCCGCACCTCCCCAGGGCTTCAGTAGCCCGGGAGAGAGCCGCGTGGGCAGCTCGCCGTGCCGTTTGTCTCTTAGGCGGGTGGCAGCGGCTACCGCGCTACGCGACGCCCCCAACGGGTGGCACGGGGCTGGCTCGGCCCGGTCAATGCTATATTGGGGATAAAGGGAAAGTGCTTTCTCCTTGCGCAGGCTGCACACCAAGACGAACACGTGTCCAGTACTAACTAGACTAGGTTCTCTTTGCAGGCCACAGACAGGACGGAGCCCGGAATGAGATAAGGGCGCCGCCACTAAAGATGGACAAAACAGAAGTAGACGCGGGCCCGTCGTATCAGCTTCGGGCAGCTCACCGTGCCTATAAAAGGAGAAGCCTGCCCAACGTAGCAGGGATCCGCTCCGATCCTCACCGCTCCAGCATCCGAAGCTTCCCTAGCAGTAGCCGTAGTCCTTAGCAATCTCTAGTGTCCTACACTCCCCCTGTAAGCTCGGGACCGGCGCCTTCAAGCCCGGTCTCGGCGCACATGTACTGTTTTCCACCAGATAATCAACAAGGCTGGAGTAGAGCTATTACCCGGCAGTGGGAGCTCGAACCAGGGTAAAAATCACTTGTCTCCACGGTTTGTATTTCCTTCGCCTTTCCTCTCATCCCCTCTCAATCTCACCGTACGACGGATCTGTACCAGGATCCCAGGTCGCACCAGGCGTAGTCCAGGAAGACCACGAGGCCAGAGCCACCGCGAGCTCGGCCATCGCCCCGGGCTGCTGCGAAGGGTTGTCGTTGGGCCTCACTCCAACTACAAATTCGTCTGCCGGTCCGTGGACCCGCTGCCCTTTGAGGTGCGTTTCCCAGACACCGATACAAACATTTTCTCAATTGAGATACATGGAAGACATTATGAATACAACCCAGATCTGGAGGTGGGTCAAGATGATAGGCTACTAATCCTCTTCGGCTCAGAATTTGATATGGTCCAATATATCTGGGTGCTAGTTTGCCCTTCCGTTGAAATCTTTGAACACCACGAAGCGGAGATACTTTCAAATATACAAAATCTCCAAGTTGAAATTCAATAGCTCTTCTTCGCTTATCGGCGTAACTCTTCTGCCGAGATTGTGCTGTCAATAACTTCTCCCGGATGATCTTAACCTTTTCTTCTGCTTCTTTTAGAGAATTAATATCGAATACTGGCCCATCTCCCACCTCAGACCAGTAAAGAGGTGTTCAGCACTTACGCCCATAGAGATCTTCAAATGGTGCCATCTGGAGACTGGTTTGATAACTATTATTATAGGAGAATTCCGCGTACGACAACCATTTCTCCCATCCAGTGGAAAACTACAAAATGCAGGCCCTTAACATATCTTCGACAATTTGGATCAGTCGTTCAGATTGCCCGTCTGTTTGAGGATGAAAAGCAGTACTGAAGCTCAGAAGGGTTCCTAAGGCACTATGCATCTTATTCCAAAATTGGAAAGTGAACTGGGTTCCTCGATTAGATATAATCCGCTTGGGTACTCCATGCAAGCACATGATTCTTGCTCGGTATATATCTGCTAGCTTCTCACTGCTATAGGTACTTTTAACTGGCAGAAAATGTGCCACTTTGGTTAATCTATCCACATTGACCCAAATAGAATCAAATCCTGATTTAGAACAAGGAAGTCCAACTATAAAATCCATAGTGATCTCATCCTATTTCCATTCCAAAATTTTAATAGGCTAAAGAAGTCCAGCCGGTCGCTGATGTTCGGCTTTGACCAATTGACAATTATGACATCTTGCCGTATATTCTGCCACATCACTTTTCATTCTTGGCCGCCAGAACTGACTCTTCAGGTCATGATACATCTTTGAACTTCCAGGGTGAATAGAATAGGGAGTATCGTGAGCTTCCGATAGGATGGTCTGTTTTAAAGGCTCATCGTGTGGCAAGAAAATCCGATCGTGCATCCAATAAATTCCACTATGATTCTGTTCTACCCCCTACTTTTATTCATGAGGATCTTTATTCTTTCAGTACTTGGATGACCTAGCAGCTTCTCCTTAATTTGGCTCATCAATGTGGGTTGCAATTCTAAATTGGCTAAAAATCCATCTTCAACTAAATTTAGGTTAAGTCCATCCATATCCTTAAGGAGAGTCTCGGGCAACTCAGAAAGCTGCATATGATGGCATCGAGCCTTCCTACTTAAAGCATCGGCCACCACATTGGCCTTACTGGGATGATACTGAATATTGAGATCATAATCCATGGGATGATACTGAATATTGAGATCATAATCCATGATTAATTCCATCCACCTTCTTTGACGCATGTTTAAATTTGACTGAGTGAACACATATTTCAGACTCTTACGACCTGAATAGATATCACACTTTTGTCCCATAAGATAGTGTCTCCATATTTTTAAAGCATGAATTACTACTGCTAACTCCAGATCATGTGTTGGATAATTCTCCTCATGCTTCCTTAATTGACGGGATGCATAAGCTATGACTCTTCGGTCTTACATTAGGGCACACCCTAAACCTTGTTTGGAAGCATCACAATATACTTCAAACTTCTTGCTTGTATCGGGGGTGGCTAGAACAGGAGTACGGGTTAGCCTATTCTTCAACTCTTGGAAACTCTCCTTGCAAGCTTCTGTCCAAATAAATCGAGTATACTTTTTGAGAAGCTGAGTCATAGGTCTTGAAATCTTCGAGAAATCTTGGATGAATCTACGATAATATCTGGCTAATCCCAGGAAACTTCTAACCTCGGTGGTATTTGTGGGTGTCGGCCAATCAGTAACCGGTGCTATCTTCGCTGGATCAACTTTAATTCCTTTGGCCATTATGATATGTCCAAGAAAGCTGATATCATCTATCCAAAACTCACACTTGCTGAACTTGGCATAAAGTTTGAACTCCCTAAGCTTATCCAGGACTAATCTCAAGTGTTCAGCATGTTCAGTTGCACTCTTGGAATATATCAGGATGTCGTCGATGAATACCACCACGAATTTATCCAAGAATTCCATGAGGATCTTATTCACTATGTTAACAAAATGCACAGGAGCATTAGCTAAACCAAAGGACATGACTAAGTACTCAAATAGACCCTACCTAGTGGTGAAGGCAGTTTTAGCGAAGATCAATCTTTGAGAAACATTTGGCTCCCTTAAGCTGATCTAATAAATCATCAATTCTCCGCAAAGGATATTTGTTTTTGATGGTGACAACATTCAGAGCTCGATAATCCACTACCAGCCTTCGACTTCCATCCTTCTTGCCCACAAACATAGCTGGTGACCCCCAGTTGGATGAACTTGGTCGAATCAACCCTTGACCATGTAGCTCTTCTAATTGCCTCTTCAGTTCTGCCAATTCTATGGGATTCATCTGATAATAGGACTTGTATATTGGAGCTGTTTCTGACACTAATTCTATGGCAAATTCCATATCTAAACCTCTATCCGGTGGAACACCAGGAAATTCTTCAAAAAATAAGTCTAGATATTCTTTCACTACTGCCACTTGGGATGGATGTTCTTTCCTTAAGTGCCATGCGACATGATTCCATACAAAAGGTTTATCGACCTTCCATGTCATGTCATATCGTCCTGGTCTGACGAGATGCACTTCTCTCTTGGCACAATCAAGAACTCCTTGATATCGCTTTAACCAATCCATACCAATAATGATTTCTATCCCTTGACATGGCAATACTAAAAATCAAAGTGAAGTCTATGTTGTCCCTTATTAATGTCTACCCAAGGGCAGGCCTTTTGAACCACGAATGATCCATTTGGGGTTCTAATAGCTACATATTTGTTTAGTGCATAAGTGTCTAAATCATGCTTATCTACACAATCTTGGGTTATGAATGTATGAGATGCACAGGAATCAAAAAGTACTTGAACAGGATGGAGGTTGATAGCGAGCGTACCCATCAGAACTCCCGATGCTTCTTCGGCTTCTTTTGCGGTTATATGATGCATTTGTCCGCGATTCTCAATTGGTGGAGCAGAATTGTTGTTTCCACGTCCTCTTCCGCGCCCTTGAGGGATTGGTGCACGGGGAATCAGTCGATTGTCAGTGGCTGGCCTGCTTTCTGGACAATTTGCCGCACAATGTCTAGGCTTGCGAACCTATAGTATACTCCGGGCGCTACCGGTTCTGACCTAACCGGCCTTGGTTGGGGATTGTACTGCCTGTCTTGAAAATTGCCAGCTGGAGTGAATCTTTGATTTGAAGACTGGGTTGGAAGCTGATAATGTTGAGGTTGCTGATCATAAGGCCTCTTGAATGGAGGTGGCCTTGGTGCAAGTGGTCTACTCGACCTAGAACTGCCTTGGGAGACCATCTTCCTCTTCCGACTTATCTCCATGCCACATAGATCATTCTCTACTACCATGGCCTTGTTGATTACATACTGGAAATCCTTATAATCCAGCAACAACATTCTCAATCGAAGCGGTGGATACATACCTTCAATAAATCTATCCACCTTCTCTTCTTCATCGACAATGTCTTGAGGGGAGTATCGGGCCAACTGATTGAATCTAGTGAGATATTCTTGAACCATCATATTACCTTGCTTCAGCGCCCTGAATTCCATCTTCTTCATTTGCATAACACCTCTTGGGATGTAATTGCTATGGAAAACCCTTTCAAATTCCTCCCAGGGGATATCCTTGGCCATCGGTTCTTCTAAGATGGTTTCTTCTACAACAGACGGTGGCATTTGATCTGGATCATTGGTGGTAACTTCACCTTGAATATCCAACCTTGCTTCATGGTTTTGAGTGCGTGATGATGTTGCAGCAGCTGTGCCCCTATCCATGGCCGAGGCTCTAGTCACCAGATAGTTTTCCCAGCAGTTTAAAGCAGCACCATCAAGCTGATGCGTCACAAGGAGCACCATATCCTTGGCGGGACATCTGATCAACGCCAGTTTCCTCGTAATTGTTTTTAACCAATCGTCAACTTCCATTGGTTCATTGGCATCAGTGAATACTAGAGGCTTGGTTCGTGTGAATACTCCCAGCCTAGAGTCAGTCTGCACTGGTGGCTCCAACTGTTGCCTCTGATTCGTCATCAAGGCACCAAACATTTGTGCTTGATAGGCCAGTACTTGCTCCATTGTGGGGTTGCCGGATGGAGGAGATGGCAACCTCACGGTTCCTCGCGGTCCTTTCGCTTGAGCATCATGGCCAGCACCACCCTGTGGTCTTAGATCGGCCATTCTACATTTACATAAATCACCGTGGAATTTCAATGACATGGCATATTGCAAGTATTAAAAAGGCAAACGAATGAAAAACAGAGACTTCATATATTACAAGGTTTTGTTCAAAAGGTTAACAAGAACTTAATTTACAACACGGTCATCAGGGGTTCAATACCTATCTTCTACTAAGGCATTGATTATTTTTGAAACAGCCCTGGAAAACTGCACATAAGCAGTGATATAATACATGAAGGCTCAAGCAACATCCTCCTCTAAACTACTGCCTCCTCTTGCTGAAGAGGCTGCGAAGATACCCCACAATGTGATGTGGTGCGTACTTCGCTGGATCACGGAGCTGCTCATCCAAGGTGGCAGGTGCTGAGGGAGTTGATGCAGAAGCTTCCGCTTCATGCCGTGAAATTCCTGCCAAGGCGCGGCCAGGGAGAGTTCTCTTCTTGACAGTGTGGCAAAGTCTATGGAATGGCGGAGGACTCGGCGGAGAGTGAAGTGCGGGCACAGGAGCATCTCCTTCACCTGTATAGAACATAGGTGGATCCCCTCTACCTGTGCTATCACGACATCCCTTTCTTGGCGGCATGCCTCTAAAGTGCTCTGAATACATAGCGCATGGAGATGCAATTTCCTATGAGCAACGTGCTCATCTACCAAAGTAGAGCGCAGGAAATCAATCTCCTCCACCGCCCCATGATGGGCATGCTGAGCTCCCTGAGCTAGGTGAGCCAAGTAAACTGTCCTATCATCAGTATTAGGCAACTCCACCTCATACTGCAACCGTCGCCTAGTGTCAGGGGCTAGTCCATATGGCCCATTGCTAAGCAGGTGATCATACTCTCTACGTAGTCTTAATAATGCCATGGATGCTGCATCACTAATAGCGTATTCCACACGATCCCTCGGAGTTTCAGTACGGAACCTGTGTGCTAAGATGTCTGGGTAGGCATGGTAAATGCAAACCTCCACGATGTAGCTGGGTTTGGGTATCGCATCAACAGAAGCCCAAAAATAGCGAGGCAACTCAGAATATCCTAGGGCAGCCCCGACATATGCTGGAGAGCACAAACATACTCACTCCTCTGTCCCAACAAGTACCGCATGGTGGAATCATACTCATTAAATACTACGTCTGACATCTACAAAGAGCAGAGTTTATACCTTATATTAGTGATAAGGTTAGAGAAATAAATATATGAATTAGATTGGCATTTCCATAAAATTTAATGCCGATTGCAGCATGCTTGTCCATGAACATGATAAAACCACACATCCTATTAAAGCAGGGTGATAACTAATAAATCATGGCATCATCAAGTTAAGAGAGCGGCCAAGCATACAAACGACAAAATTCACATAAATATAACACAAGCGAAAACCCTAAGATAGACAATTCGTGAGTGATCTAGTGTAAGCACAAATCCTTAGTTCACCGGCCAAATCTAAGTTTTCTACAGTCGCATAATTTGATACCAACTCTGACGTGGCCTCAAATTTGCTTAATTTTGAAACCTGTCCTGTGAAACTGCACTAGTCCCTGTATCAGTACACTAGTGCCTCATATTACATAGCCGAATCATCACATACAATACCAAATGAAATTTATTACAAACTGGAGATAATAACCATTATTTGGTACTTAATTTACACCTAGATGTCTTAGAGACGTTTATATTACAACAAAAGTGATGTTTTCGAGCGGAAGCTATGCCATGATTATAGATGAGGATCCTAGACTATGCAAGCGAACCCCTGACTGTAGGAGAGCCTAAGTCTGGCCGAGATTATCAAACGCTGAATCACCTTCCTCGTGACCAAGGTTTACAAAACCGCGGAGCACGTCCGAACCGTCTACTGCGCGGAGGCGGTTAACCATGGTTAGCCACGATTTTCATGCGGTTCTCACCCTAAATGCAAAACCACGGTTCCTCGGTTTTGTTCATGGTTAGCCGTGGTTTTTGGCGGTTAACCGGCGGTTTTCCGCGGTTATCCGCGGTTTGTGAGGAAAAAAGGGTGAAAATCGATGAAAATTGCTAAAATTCTTTAAAACATACATTAAAATTTTGAATTTTAAAAATTTGTTTAAGCCAAAATGCTTAGAATGATTAATAGTATTTTAGGAATTTTATGTGTATTTTACATTTAAAATTTATTTGAACGAATTTTGACCAAATCCCTAAACCCTAAACCGCCGGTTTACCAAACCGGGCCCCCTCGGAGGTGCAGTTAGCCGCGGTTAACCGGCGCTTTTGGAAACCCAGCTCGTGACACGCGTAGTCTCCATCTTCAGGGTCTCCATATTCTAAAAGCGTGAGTGGGTGCGAGGGTAAGTGCTCAATCAGACCGCACTTGGGTATTAACACCATCCTTAATGCACAATAGTGATAAAGGCTATATAGTGGAGTTATGGTTATTTTCTTTGCGGAAAGCAATTTTTGGAATTACATTTATGTATAAAATCCTAACCTAGCCATTTTCGAAAAGACATCTCAAAAAAGATGTCGAGGAGAGATATATCAAAGTTCATATACTCAATACTCAAGCCACACAGGTATCCTCTACATTTTTTTCCCGCATCCCATCTTCTTTCACCACACCATCATTCCAGGTCAGCAATCCCTGTTGCGAACCGCTATCTTTCCCGAGTTCCCGTGAACTAGTGACCCAACCCACCTCGCCGGTTGCCTTTCAACGGATGGCATTGATCCCTATAGTTCACCCCGGTAAACAGGGTCAGATCTCTACATAAGAGACGACATAATTCACCTTCCCCTTAGGATTGGTCAAAAGGCTACACAAGCCTGTTAGGTTACACAAACCTATATATGGTTACACAAACCACCAATCCTGCGCTTCCGCGTGATGGCCACGCGTTGTGGTGTTAGCGACCATAACTTACACAAAGAATATGGTCAGCGGTTTCCCCCTGAGCTCAACACATGATGCAGTCCATGAATACCAAGAATTCCCCATTTGAGAATTAAGTGCATCAATCCCCATGGGAACTTGATTCTTACAATGTTGCTAGCACTCTTATGAGGTTTTTGTGTTATTTGTATCTTTACGTTAGATCTGAATGAATAGGAAGGACAGTCTGAAGGCCTGTAATTCAACGCTCAAGGGCCAGGCGAGCCAAATTCTCTACATCATTCTTCTATCCTAGTTTTTATTAAAGTTATATTGCTTTGAATTATGAAATTCCATGCTTATGTGTTCATTGTACAAATTATGTGAAATAAAATGTTGTTAGAGCTGGTCTAGATATCACCCACTATATTACTAGTGTTGTTAAACACAATCCTGACCTTGATATATATTTCCTTCCCTGTCATTTGGTAACTTTGGAAAAGATTATAAACCTCTTGACTGGTAAGTCCTTGGTTATGCTTAAACATGGATAAGTCTAGAGTCCAATGGATTTCATCCTGGCAGGTCAACGTTGCGGCATGGAATGATGGATCAGTCCTCTTGCATTGGTATAGTCTTGCTATCAACGCTGTCGGTATAGCTTTTTTATCAATGCACTTCAATGATTGGTTTCTGACCATCAACATAAACAGAGCTGGTTCGTCAAATGGGTTAGTCCCTTCATCACCATAACTATGGTGATGCTCTATGCACTATCTCGAGCTTACCATGCAACCCTGATAAGCCCCATATATTATCCATGCACTTGGGTGCCCCTTTCTGCCTGAGTGCAAAAATTGAGTCAGTCAACACTCTACTAATCATAACGATATTGAGGATTTAAGGATCTTGACCTTAGTTGAGCTCAAGGGGATCACACCTCGCTGAGAGGGTGAGTCTACTGCCATTTAGGGAGACATATGCCTTGCAAGGGTATGGTCTTGCCTGTTGTTGGAGACGGTACGAGGTACCGGTCTACCTGTTTGTTCGGGGATCATGACAACTGGGATGGCTTGGATCCGTCATGTTTGGGAACATGAGGTCTTTCCCTGTTGTTGATACACCCCTGATGATGAATTGAATTGTGTATATAGCACAATACGTCTTTGTTTTGTAAAATGGATAAATCCTAGGTATTCTATTATTATGGCATTACAAAATTGACATTATTGAAAATAAAATAACCCAGCCTGTCGACGGTTGGGATATTGACCCAAGTCAACTAAGATTCTTCAAGAGGGAGATAGGAGACACGCCAATGTAATCTAACAACAACGAACAGGAGACAGGGTTTTATCTGGTTCAGCCTCTCGGAGAGATAATGTTTCACGCCCGGCCTTTCTTATATATCAAAGATGATTACAAGAGGTGGCTCGACGAGACGAACAAGTCTCGGCGAGATTATGGTGTATACGAAGTGCTAAAATGCGAAAACTCTTGGCCCGAGATCTGGTGCACTATCTGATGATGACTTGACCTAATACTCGATCCCCCTAAACGCCGTAGGAGTTTGGTTTATATAGTGCGGAGCAAACCGACCTACCGAGGGAATATCGGGCCGGGCTAACCACGAGACAGTAACGATCTCAACGTGCCAAATACATCCCACGGTAGATAGGGCATACTCCTGGTCTTGGGGATCACGACTTCTATTCCAATCTGGGAAACCAACGTCCGGGTCTTCACGTAGCCGCGCAGAACTCCTGTTCGAGACGGACTCAAACACGATTCCTTAGCCATTACGAACCGTGCCAGCCAAGAAGCTGTTCGGCAGGATGCACATGGGCCAGATTGAACCTTCCAGGGAGCTAGGCCCTGGTAGGCTGTTCGATTGGGCCGTCAGGGAGTGGGCCATGGCGATGGGCCGTGATTTTATCCCCGACAGCTAGCCCCCGAGACTCAAGTGGAAGGACTCACTAGAGTGGGGTCTTCCTCTTGAGATTCCAAGTCACGAAGAGGGAAATTTTGTTGCTACAAAGACGTGTAACAAACGACCGAACAGGTTATGGTTCAATCGAACAAGACTTCCTCGGGACCGAACAAACCCGACAAGATCTTGAGCAACTCCGTTAATCAACAGGAATAGCATCTATTCGAAAGCGGACCACTCACCTTCAACAGAGACATCGAAAAAGTAGCCGTTGGCAGATTCCAACGGTAACTTCTGTCATTGCAAGAAGGAAAACAAAGCACCGCTTTACCTAACTGCTATGATAAAAACTAGCCGTTTTGTGACAAAACCGTTGCAGAGCTGCTCTTATGGGACTATAAAAGCACCCAAGCGGCCCGCGGCTAGCCACTTCTGCTCTCATGCCTTTCCTTCCCAAGCCCTAATTCCAACCACGCTCAGCGCCAAGCAACCAAACTCCACCCTCAATCCTGTTCGTCCAGCCCTGGGAACTGCTATGGCCAAGTTCTCTGGCACTAGCTTGACCGAGGAGGACCTGAAGGTCTGGGAGGAGGAGGGACACATCGACGCCGGTAGCTGGAGGCTGCCCGGGGAGGAGGAGACACCGGAGCCGCTCGAGGACAAGTTCATCAACTTCGAACAGTTCGCACTATTCGAGTTGAGGTCTCCCGAGAGCGACTTCGTGGAGGCATTCTTCAACATTAGCGGATTGGAGGTAACGAACCTCAATCCGAACTCCATCCTCCAGATGGCTGTCTTCGCACACCTGTGCGAAGGCTATCTGGGAATCGATCCTCCGGTGGGGCTGTTCCTCCATTACTACACGGTAACGAGGAGCAGCTCCGCCGCTTCGGCGCTCGGGTGCTACTATCTCAAGCTCCGGGCCACCGCCGACGACGCGCCGTATCCCCGTCCACCGCTGCTCGACTCGATGGGTGCGTGATGGACGAGGTGGTTCTACACCCGGCGGAGCGACGACAGCAATCTCTTCTTCACCGGGAAGGCGCCGGCGAAGGGAACGCCAATGCCTCGGCCGGAGATGTCCGTCGAGGATTGGTACTTGACGAGGAAGATCGCCTCCCTCGTGAGCCTTGGGCTCACGGGCAGGGAGATCATCCGGGACTACACAGCGAACAGAATTTGTCCGCTGCGGAGAAGACCCTATCCCTTCTATAAGATAGAGGGATGGGAAGACATCTCCAGGGAGAGCACGGGTAAGTGCCTTTAAGACTCAACCTTTCTTTGATGACTCATCCGAACAGGAACTAACAGACTCTCCTGCTCGGACAGAGAAGCCAACCGACGCATGGGTGACTGAACGGGTCGACTCCATGCTGAAGGCAGCGAAGAAGGGCGGCGAGGTCACCGGCGAGGTGGCCTACACTTGTCCGCTAAGTGTGCTCGTCCGCACAGCCGAGGTATATTATTTGAACCCTCATTTGTATCGCCGGACTCGCACCATTTGTTCAATGCTAACATTCGCTTCCCGAACACGCAGGAGGACCAGCTGATCCTCGGAGGGATCGTGGAGGAGCTCTTTGGGTCGGAGAAGGAGAAAGCGAAGAAGGGCAAGGCCAAGGTGGGCACAAAGCCCAAGGCGGCGGCTGAACCAACGCAGAGCTTGCCGCGCCATGGCGGCCGCCAGCCCTCGAAGAAGCCCCCCATGGCAACGGAGCGTGCCGAGCAAGCCAAACGCGTGCGCGGCCAGCCAAGTGGGAAACGACCAAGCCCCTCCCTCCTCGCCGAGCAAAGCGACGAGAGGTAAAGACATTGACCCTCTGGCTTAAGCGTTACGCGCAGGCTCACCCGGGCCGCATGGAAAGGCTGCAACAGGTCGCCGAGCAGAGGAGGCTCGAGGAAGAAGTCGCGCGCAAGAAAAAGCTTCTTGCGCTGCGCGAGAAGTGTGCTCAGCTCAGTAGGGAGCTGAGCTCATCGCCACGAGCATCTGGGGGCCGAGGCGAACAAGGAGCCAAGGAGCCCCCGAGGAAGAGGCGGAAAGTTTTAGCAACAAAGAGGAAGATCAAGTCTTCCGCGGCAGGTATGCAGTAACGGATCTTTTGACCTCACAACTTTACTAACCGCGTTGGATTTAACTAACCCCTCTTTACATCAGCTATCCAGGAGAAGATCGCCACAGACAATGTGGAAGAGGCGATCGAGTGGTCCCTGCTGCCCGAGCATCTGCACGGTGCGTCGCGGGCAGTGAGGTTGGCCAGCCTCAAGGACAAGCTAGCAGCGTGGAGCTTGCTCCCGCCAGGCTCCAGCGAGCAACTCGACGCGCTGAAGGGCGCGGTAGAGCGGCTGGAGGCGGAAGAGGCGGCGCATGGCGCCACGGATAGCGGGGCCAAGGTGTTGGCTCCGCCAACTGCCCGAGGTGGGACCGAGCAGGCGGTTCTACCAGGCACTTCGTCGCAGGGGCAGCTCGTCCCTATGGCGACGGAGGTCACTGGCGAGCAGGGTGAAAGTTCTGCCGCCAGAGTGCAGGAAGAAACCCACGAGCAGGGCGCACAAGTTGCCCCCCCAGTGGAAGCTCCGGTGTCGCCCGGTGGAGCGGCACCGACCTTGCCCGAAGGTGATCGGGCGGAAGAGGAAGAAGGGCAGGAGCGCGGGGACAAAAGTTCTTCGCCCGCCGCTCCTGCTCCCGAGCAGACGCGCTCCCGAAGGAAGAAGGAGCAAAGGAGACGGCGACAAGGGCAACGCGCCGGTCTCATCCCGCACGAGCGAGGCTTCGTGACACACGGTCTCGAAGATCGCCTGCGCCGGGGACTGAAGCGTCGGCTTGGCAAGGTAAGCAACGGAACCAAGCCTAGCCCAGTCAAGTTATCTCATCGCAAAGCGGCTAACTTGATCTTCTCCCTCAGGTCTTTAAGAACACCATGGAGGAACTCGAGGAAGGCGTCACCGTCGAACGCAGCGTTGTTCTGGCGGGCTTTCGAGAGCAGCTCCGAATGAGGGGGCTCGAAGGGGAGCCCTCTGCGCCAGCCAAGAGCCGGAGCAAGTTGGCGGCGAAGATAAAAAAGCTCAAGGCCCAGTTGACCGAGGAGAGGCAATCCTCCAGGGCTCTTCGAGAAGAGGCCGAGGAGCTTCGTGCATAGGCTGCGGGGGCGGACGTCGCGGAAGGGAAGCCGGGTCGCACAAAGTGGCTCGAGGAGCAACTCAACGACGTGTCCGAATGGCGGAAGCTGCTCGTGAAACAAGTAAAGCACCTCGAGGCCCAGCTCGCCGAAGAGAAGTCGACTTCCGCGTCACTCCAGGAGAAAATCTCCACCCTGTGGGCTTCACAGGAGGAGGCCGAGGAGATGCGCGGGCTGGCCGCAAGGGCGAGCGCCGCGGAGAAGAGGGTCAAGGAGCTGGACGAGCAGCTCAAGACCACCGAGCAGCGAGCCAGTCAGAGCGAAGATCTGACCGAGCAGCTGCGGGCCAAGACCGAAGAGGTCGAGGCTCTCCGTGTGAAGGCAACGGAGCAGGCCAGGAGCAGCAAGGACGAAGCCGATCGTCTCCGAGCTGAGGCCAGAGAGGGTTTTAAAGCCCAAGGGGAAGTCCTGCGCCTCAAGGAAGTGGTCGAGGAGCTTAAGGAGCAACTCGCTTCTAAGTACCTGTAGGGCTGTAACCCGAAAGGGACTTTTGTACCTGTAATTTTTGTTAATAAAAACTTACCTTTTCCCTGCAAAAAAGAGCTGCAAAAAGACAAGAACGAACAGAAAACTAAGAGCAGAGGCACACCAACGCTAGAAAGTTTTAAGGGAAACCGGTAGAACGCTTAGCCTAACTCCCAGCCCCCATTGTACAGCTGTTCGAAAACCTGAGTTTGCGAACTCGAACAGGTGTACAAAAGAAGAGAGCGACACCCTAGCCCCCGGTACGGACGATACTCGAAAACCTAAGTTTGTGAATTCAAGCACGTGCGTAGAGAGAAAGAGCGACACCCGTATCCTGATCGGCTCGTTCCATTAGCTGCTCGTTAACGTAAGTTAGGCAATTCCAAGAGTAACCGAATAGGGAAAGTGCCTCTGCCGCTGAGGGCTTACGAGAGCAGGTTTTGCCAAGTGGTCGTGCTATGAGCGGTAAGTGCCTCTGCCGCGGAGGGCTTACGAGAGCAGACTTGGCCACAAGGCTGGATGCCGTTTTATGCAACTCTGAGTTTTAGGAATTCGTTGAAACTAGATACGGGCAGGGAAACCCTGAAGGTCATAGAGCCAAAAGTTCGCAAGACCGGGCAGCCATCAAGTGTTACCAGAGAGGAGATAGTCTAAGAAGACAAAGAAGTGAAAAGGGCCGCAGAGGACCGCGAAAATTCACTGTTTATTGGATTGAACTTTTCATGGCAGCCCGGGAGACTTGGACGAACTAAGGCGCGAAGTTTACAAAAGCGCGGAGCTAAACAAACACAGAAAAGACCTACACAAAGAACTTACGGTCGGGTCGATGTTCCAAGTGTTTGGTCGGCTCTCTCCGCCCTCCATTGCTGTGCAAACGGCCCCGGCGAAAGCGTAAAAACAACCGTGAACGGGCCCTCCCACAGGGGAGTTAACTTGTTGGCATTGGACAGGTTCTGGACACGGCGCAGAACGAGGTCGCCCGCCTTCAAAGCCCTTGGTTGAACTGACTTGGCAGCATGCCGGCGAAGAGCTTGCCGGTAGCGCGCCATTCGACTTGTGCCCGTTCGCGTGTGCCCTCGAGGAGGTCGAGATCGAGTAAGCGCTTGCTCGCCGTCAACCTGTTGACCGAGCTCGTCGCGAGACGAGCCGAGTACTATTTCGGCGGCGTGATGGCTTCGCAACGTAGACCAATTGAAAGGAGTTTCCGCCGTTGCCGGTGGTCGAGGCGAATCGCCGGAGGACGGAAGGAACTTCGCCAACCCAGCCTTGTTGTGCTCTCGGAGTGCCGCGAACACGCGCCGCTTGATACCTGTGACGATCTGTCCGCTAGCTCGCCGACCGCTTCCATTGCTCGTGGATGTGCCACTGAGGCGAAACAGACCTTGGTGCCCAGCTGTTCGCAGTATTCCTGGAATAGCTCGCTTCTGAACTGGGTACCGTTATCCGTGATCAGCTTGTGGGGAATCCCAAAGCGCGTGACCACGTTGTTCTTGAAGAAACGTACAGCCGTTTTGGCGTGAAGAGATGACACAGGCTCTGCCTCAATCCACTTTGTAAAAGTGTCGATGGCGACGTGCAAGTGTGTGTAGCCCTTATACCCTTTAGGGAAGGGGCCGAGGAGATCCAGACCCCATGTGGAGAAAGGCCAAGATGGGGGGATCGTTTAGAGCTCTTGGGCGGGCTTATGTGCCTTCCGGGCGTGAAATTGGCAAGCTTTGCACTTAGTCACTATATCCCGGGCATCTTGTAACGCAGTGGGCCAGTAATAGCCCATGCGAAACGCTTTGCCAACCAGAGTCCTGAAGGAGGCGTGGTTGCCACAGGCACCCTCGTGTATGTCCCTAAGAAGGAACACACCCTCCTGTTGCGAGATACACTTGGAGAGGACTCCTAGCGCACCTTGACGGTAAAGGATGCCGTCCACAAGCTTGTATGGACCAACACGCCTTGTAAGCCGGGAACGCTCAGCTTCGTCGTCGGGCAAGGTCCCATCTGTAAGGTACCGGACAAATGGCGTTGTCCAGTCCGCAGTCTGCTCAATGACGGAGACAACACCACCTTTCTCTATTGCCTCGTCCGGAGACGTGATTGAGGGCTTGTGAAGGTGCTCGACGAGCACCCCTGCCGGAGCAGGTTCTCGTGAGGATCCAAACTTGGACAGCTGGTCGGCCAGGAGATTGTCCTTCCTAGGCACGAAGAGCACCTCGAAAAATCGAAAGTGCTGCTCCAACTTCCTCACTTCAACCAGGTATCGCGCCATTGAGTCATCGCAGCACTGATACTCCTTGTTAACCTGATTGATGACCAGCTGTGAATCTCCCTTCACAGTCAGCCGTTGGACGCCGAGCGACTTGCACGCTCTTAGTCCCGCGAGGAGGGCCTCGTACTCCGCGGTGTTGTTAGTTGCCGCAAAGTGCAGTTGGATAGAATACTGGAGCTGCTCTCCATGAGGGGAGATGAGAACAAAACCAGCCCCCGAGTTTCCAGTGCGCGAGCCATCGAAAAACATGGTCCAAGGGGGTTCATCAGGTTGCTCGGGAGCTTCCTGGGATTTGGGCGGGCAGGTCCATTCAGCGACAAAGTCAGCTAAGACTTGGAACTTAATAGCAGTTCGGGCAGAAAACAGAATGTCGAATTCGGCCAGCTCCATTGCCCATTTAGCTATACGTCCGCCGGCTTTCTTGTTCCTTAGGATTTCTCCCAGAGGGAACTTGGTCGGGACCAGTATTTGATGCGCCTGGAAATAGTGTCATAGCTTCCTAGAGGACATGAGCAAGGCGTAGAGCAGCTTCTGGACCTCAGGGTAACGCTCCTTTGATCCGTGAAGTACCTCACTCACGTAATAGATTGGCCGCTGGATGCCTTCCCTTTCCACCGTCAAGACCACGCTCACCGCTTGCGGCATGCAACCAAGATACAGCAAAAGTTGCTCGCTGTGCCACGGGGTAGTCAACACAGGTGGGTTGGACATGTATTGCTTTAGATCCTGGAAGGATCGATCAGCCTCCTCTGTCCACTCGAAACCATTGTGCTTGCGCAGGGCCTTAAAGAAGGGCAGCCCGCGTTCGCCTTGACGGGAAATAAATCTGCTCCGAGCAGCCATCCGCCCAAAGGAGGCTCGAACTTTCTTAACGTTAGTTGGAGCCTGCATGTTTTCAATGGCCTCGATTTTTTCGGGGTTGGCAGAAATACCTTGCGAACCTATGACGTAACCGAGCAACATTCCAGGTCGAACACCAAAGGTACACTTCTCTGGATTTAACTTTATTCGATGCCTGGTGAGATTACAAAAAGTCTCGGCCAGGTCGTTTACATGATCTGGAGCATACTTGCTCTTTACAACTATGTCATCGACATAGACCTCCGGATTTTTTTCGCGCTGTTCTGGGAAAGTCTTCTCCATCAAGCGCTGGAACGTGGCACCGGCATTGCGCAGACCGAAAGACATGGTCGAGCAGCGTAAAGTGCGAAGGGGTGATGAAGGCGCCTTTCTTCATCCTCGGGAGATGCTTATTTGGTGATAACCGAGTAAGCATCCAAAAACTCAATAGTCAAGCATCAGAGTCGCATCGACCACCGGTCTATGCGAGGCGCCGGAAATTGTACTTAGGACAAGCAGCGTTCAGATCTGTGTGATCGACACACATCCTCCAATTGCCGCATTTCTTCTTTACAATGACAGGTTGTCCACCACTCGGTGTGATCAACCTCGCGGATGAAACCAAGAATGAAAGCAAATTTGCTGTCGATCCTTGATGATCCCCGCTGAAGTCCGAAAAACGACGAAGCTTCTGGCGAACAGGCTTCTTGTCCGGCCGGACTGCCAGTTTGTGCTCGATAACTTCCCTTGGGACTAGAGATGGCAATGGGGCCCGTTCCCGATTCCTCATGGGAATTCCCCATTAGGGACGGGACGGGACAATTGTGTCCCCACGGGACTAAACGGGAAAACAATCCCGTCGGGTCTGCAGGGGGGACGGGATGGGAGCCGCCCCCGCCCCCGTTTCACGGGCCCCGAATAAATAGTGCTCTCTCCTCGCTCTGCATATTTCGCCCATAAGACAAGGCCACCAATTCCCAACCGCCAACCCTAGTCTCCTAGTCAGCCCGTCTCCTCCCGGCCGCCGCCTCGGGCCTGGCCGCCTCGGGCCTGATGCCAAGCCGCCGACGCTCGACAGCGCGCCGCCGCCTCGAGCCCTCGCGCCGCCCGCGCCCTACGACGCCGACGCCACCCTTTCGCCATGCGCCAAGACGCCGACTTCGAAGGCCAGCAAGCCGTGGGTTCGCGCCACGCGCCCAGCGTCTACCCCAACGACCTCCTCGCTTCCTCCTCCTCGGTTCGGGCGCCCCACTCTCTCCTGTGCCCTAGTTTCCTTCTTCCTCCGCTCGTTCGGCCCCCAGCCCCCACTCTCTCCTATGGTCTAAACGGGATGTGGAACCCGTCGGCCCCGTTATTCGCGACGGGACGGGACGGAATTTTTCGCCCGATATGGGACGGGAAAACCACGGGGAATTTCAGTTTTATGGGACGGGATGGGTGCTAATCCCCATGGGCTAGCCCGCTGCCATCTCTACTTGGGACTCCGGGCATGTCAAATGGCTCCCAGGCAAACACATCTGCGTTAGCTCGGAGGAAGACAATGAGCTCGCTTTCCTATTTGGGGTCCAGATTGACCTCCAAATGAACTGTCTCGGAAGAGTCATCCAGAGACAGCGGAACCTCCTTGGTCTCTCCCCCTGGCTGAAGGGAGACCCTAGGGCGTGCAGACTTGGTCTGCGGAACTTCGGGACCACGCGGCGGGAGCTGGTCGACCAGGGCAAGGGACTGCTCGTCGCAATCGAGAGCAGCCTTGTAGTTGCCCTTGACCGTGATCACAACGTTGGGACCTGGTATCTTTACACAATGGTAAGCGTGGTGGGAGACGACCATGAATTTGCCGAGAGATGGCCGGCCCAAGATTGCGTTGTACGCAGATGGGAAGTCGACCACGTCAAACGTGATCAACTATGTCCGGAAGTTGCTTGACCGCCAAGGTAATGAACATGTAACAATCGCCCAACGGCCGAACAGCTTCTCCCGGGACAATGCCGTAGAAAGGCATCGCGACCTCTTTAAGTTTGGAACGAGGAATCTGCATCTTGTCCAAGACCTTAGCAGAAAGTAAGTCCAAAGCGCTCCCGCCGTCGATCAAGACGCGGCCAACTCTGGCGTTGCTGATGGTCGGGGCGACCACCAGTGGGAGCCGCTGAGGCTTGGTCATCCCAGTGGGGCAATCCTCCTAAGAGAAGGAGATGGGAACCTCGGTCCACTTCATCGATTCGGGCTGAGGCTTGCCCTTTTCAACGTTGTGGACCTCCCGAGCTGCCTCCTTGAGGCTGCGCCGAGAGGTGTAAGCCGAGGAGCCGCCGAAGATGACGGCAATGTGGTTCACGGGCTCCTGATATTCATCGTCGTCGTCCCGATCACCACCCGGCCGGCCGGCGCTGCTTTGCAGATCACCTTTTTCGGGCGGGGTGGGCATGGGGCCCTTGCCGCTGTAAAATCTCGAGCTTTGCGGCCCAGTCCCGCGAAGGGCGTGTATCATGCCCGTAGTTTTGGTGGAACTTGCAATATCGGTCACTTGGACCTTTCTTGCCTTGGTTGCCTCCCTGAGCGGGCTTCTTGCCCTTATAATTATTGTTGGGCTTTTTTTGCCCATCCTTGGGAGGAGGTGTGCGATCTATACCGGCGACGGTGTTGTTCGCATCACCCTTCTTTTTCTTCTGAGACTTCTTGTCACCAGGGTTATTGCTGCTCTTCTTCTTTTCCTCCACACCAGTCGGGCGGCAGCCGCCTTGTCGAACGCCTTTTTAGATCAACGCGCTCGCCGCATTGGCATAGCGATCACCGCTTTGAACACAGTCGTTGGCGGTCCAGTCTCGTTGATCTCGAGATCTGGGTGAGCGCTTCGTCATGACTCCGTTTTTAAAGGCGCGACAATGATTCGTCCGAGATGTTCGAGATCGTGTTGCGAATCTTGATGAAACGCTTCACGGTTGCGGAGGGTCTCCCTGCTCATCTGGATCATCCGGTGCAGGTCATCCTCCTTGCCCAGACGCACGTAATACCTCCGGAAGTTAGCGATCGAGCGCCACAAAGCTGGTCCCAAGAGCCGATGGAACCTCTTCTTTGGTTGAACAGACCACGTCCGAGCAAAGACCTCAAGGACGATCGGAGGTAATTAGCCATGACGAGCTCGTGACCCCCGGCCGCCATGATGGCCGTAGCATAGATGGAAAGGAACTCTTCTGGGTTCTCGGTCCCATTGTACCTCTCCATGTGACCGGGCTTGAACTTGGAAGGCCACCTGACAGCGCGAAGCTCATCAGAGAAGGCCTTGCAGCCCAAGGCATATGACCGACCACCTTCCCCGGCAGAACCTAGTCTCGAGAAGACGTTAGTCCTGTTGCGCGGAGGAACTCTTGCTGAACGGGAAGATTCGGTCTGGAGAAACTCTCTCCGGGACAACCCACCGCGCTCCTTCCTCGTGGTCGCGACAGCGCGCTCCTCGCGAGGGGACCGTCCGTGATCATCGCGTGCACGCTTGCCCCTGTGGTCATGACGACTACGAGGACTTGGCGAGCGACGGCGACCACGGGTATCCTGCTCATGGACAATGGTCCTTCGACGGTGACGAGGGTCACGCGATCGATCAGAGCTGTCCGAGTCATTCCGGGCAGGTTGACCGCGCTGCCGGGAGGAGTTGTTGACTTTCCCTAAAGACTTTAGGCCTTCAGCCAGTCTCTCTAGGTGAGTTGCAACAGCATCGCCCATACGGGCGAGATCGGCCTGGTTGGTGGATCTAAGCACCGTATGCATGGCCTCGAGTAGTTCCCGACTCTGTTCTAGGGGTCCTGGGATCCCAATGGCATCCGCGTTCTGCCCGACTGGAGTCCGGTCACGCGGGGAATTGACCCGAACAGGAGAAACTTCTGCCGGGAGACTTGGCGTGGGCATGCGAGGCGGGTCGCGACGCTGTCGCTTGCACCGGTCGCAGTACCGTGCCAAGGTCTGATTGATAGAGTCGTCGAGGCTGCGGCGAATGACATCTTGCTCGCGAGCAGTCAGCGCAGCCTCATCTTGATGCCGAGCAGAGTTAGTCTGCCCGACCTCGCCAGCCGCCGCAGCCCGTGCAGGTTCCTCAGAGGTTCCTGCTCCGGCCATGTTGATATTGCGGGGGCCGTGCGAAGGTATGCTAGACGGTGTCATCACTGTGTCGCCACAGGTGGAATCTACCGACATAGCCTTGGAATCTTATAGATCTAAACCATCGTAAAGATCATCGGTTCCGTAGTCATCGTCAATGACGGGAGTACGCTCTGAAACCATCTCCGGAGTATAGCCGAAGACTGCTGTCCCAGATATGGAGAACGATCGAGACCGAACAGATAGATCCGATCTGACGGGGGATGAGACATCCTGTCCTTCTGAGTCATAGTCCTCAGGAAGAATCTCCGTATCATTGATGGAGTTCGACATGCTCGATCTGTGTCCCCACGGACGGCGCCAACTGTCGACGGTTGGGATATTGACCCAAGTCAACTAAGGTTCTTCAAGAGGGAGATAGGAGACACGCCAGCGTAAGCTAACAACAACGAACAGGGAGACAGGGGTTTTTATCCTGGTTCAGGCCTCTCGGGAGAGATAACAGCCCTACATCCAGCCTTTCTTATATATCAAAGATGATTACAAGAGGTGGCTCGACGAGACGAACAAGTCTCGGCGAGATTATGGTGTATACGAAGTGCTAAGATGCGAAAACTCTTGGCCTGGGATCAGGTGCACTATTTGATGATGACTTGACCTAATACTCGATCCTCCTAAACGCCGTAGGGTTTTGGTTTATATAGTGCTGAGCAAACCGACCTACCGAGGGAATATCGGGCCGGGCTAACCACGAGATCGTAACAAACTCAACGTGCCAAATACATCCCACGGTAGATAGGGCATACTCCTGGTCTTGGGGATCACGACTTCTATTCCAATCCGGGAAACCAACGTCCGGGTCTTCACGTAGCCGCGCAGAACTCCTGTTCAAGACGGACTCAAAAACGATTCCTTAGCCATTACGCACCGTGCCAGCCAAGAAGCTGTTCGGCAGGATGCACATGGGCCAGATAGAACCTTCCAGGGAGCTGGGCCCTGGTAGGCTGTTCGATTGGGCCGTCAGGGAGTGGGCCATGGCGATGGGCCGTGATTTTATCCCCGACACAGCCCCACCAAAAAGAGCCTATTATCATTAATTGCATCAGGCAGGGAGTTGGCTCATGAGCACGGTTGGTGTGCTCATCCTCACCCACATTATTTTTTTTAGGTATGGGAGATTTGGTTGGTGACAAACTGGATCCATTTCTTGGACACAAGGCGGGACTCTAGTCATTTGCCTGGTAGATTTAGACATAGCCTCGAGACCCGACACTTCCATTTCCGCATTTCCTTAAACTGTCATTTTTAGGTTTGACTAAGAGCAGATTCAGCAGCTCCTAGAAACCACTGTAACAGATATAGAGGGGCTGCTGGAGGAAAGGGATCTTTTAGAGGGTAGTGTAAGTTGTGAAGGAATTTTAGAGGGGTGGATAGAGGGGATGCTAATAGTGTTTTAGAGGGGAGATATAGAGGGGCGGTTGGAGTTGTTCTAAGGCGCAAGTAGCTTTGGCAACAGTGACGTACCCCCGCCCATGATAGGGAGCTACCAAAGTATGAACCCATCTAAAATATCCGGAAGACATAAAGGGTATCCTGCCAACCCGTGGAAATGAAAATCGTGAGTTAGTCCCCACTCTCAGGATTGAAGACCACTGGCGCGCAACACAGGCGTTATCAGGAGATAGCGTGCTTGGGTCAAGCGGTGAAACCGGAATAATTTGATCAAAACCCAACAGCACTGCGAAATGATTGGGATAATAAGCTTCAAAGATCACCCGCCCTGACGTAGAATAAGCCATCCATATCGAATGCTAATCAGAAATTCATACTCTGGTAAGTACTGGAATATATGACTAACCCCAGCTCTAAAAGGGACAGCAAGACTTATGAAACCGATCATGCTGGATAATCAAATACTTCTTCCCTCATACTTATCTACTTAGCATTATTTAATATGTTTAGTGACCCGTAAATCAATGTTCTACTCTCTCATGGAAAACCTTCTTTGTAGTAATATGAAAGGTTGCCGCTCATAACGGTGATATTGTAGGTTCAAGCCCGACTAAGCCCATCTGACCTGATTAATCCTCCGGTAGTCACCTGAACCACTCTCTCCGATAGCCCATAACCTCTCTTCTGGATGCAAAAGAAGATTCGATCAACATACAAGGTTTGCCTTCTTGTGAGAAGGAGGGTTATGAATTGTGTTCTCAGTGCAAAGGGAATCTTTGAGAAGGTTCAGTGAGTCTGAAGAGAGCTCGTCCAACAGATGTATTAGAAATGATACCCTGGGATGGGTGTAAAGCCAAGCAAAATGCTTCTGCGCCGAGAACCGAAGATTGTGTGGGTTGTAAGAGATGCAAATCCGCCTGCCCAACAGATTTTTTAAGTGTCCGCGTTAATTTAGGACCTGAAACAACCCGTACTATGGCTCTTTGACTATTCGACCTGCTCCTCGAAGCAAGGAAGGGAATGAAATGCCCCTTATCCAAGTACGGTATAAATTGATCTTTCTCACTGGTCAGACTTCCAAATTAATAGATGAAAGACGTCAGGCAGATACTACCCTGGCTATTGTTTCCAATTATTTCAATTGAATGAGAGTCTATAATTGCTATTAACTGATCAATTAGTAAGATTACATTTTGGTACTGTATCATTTTGCCTAACGACTTATGTAAACCAAACCATTATGTACCCTGACTAATAAATGAATGTCATGTATCGCTTTGTATGAGTTGATCCAGCTGCTATAAATGGTATTGTACTAGCAAGACAGATCCTGGGCTCGCATAGGAGCCACCCAGGTGGGCCCCGAAATCTAGGACCCACAAAGCAAGTATCAGAGCATACAACTATAGAAACCCTAACACTTGATCATTCGAAAAACTACGTATTTTACAAGGATGAAAACTTTTTATATTTTTTTTTAAAAAAAATCTACTGGCACATCTTCTATTCCTCCCCTTGTCCATTTAAAAATTGCTCATGAACTCTCCTTGCCCCAATTATTCCCTCTTAGCATATCGTCTACTTTTCCCCCAAAAGTCTAATCTAATTGCCTCAAATGTTGATTGACGAACCCATAATATCAAATATCTTTCACCCTACCGGAGACCTTGACGATATACCCAATGCCAACCTCGATGACATTCTGAGCAAGAACTCCCAAGGTCCACAATACGAAAGTTCAAAATGGTGACAACTACGCCCTGCGCAAAAGGGTCAAGGAAGAAGTCGAAACGACACAAGCAGCTTTGGATAATCTACCCCAACATCTTCAGCATTGGAAGAACCAATGAATCAACTAGTTTCCCTCGCATCAACCTCAACTAGACTGAAAAGGATGTAAGCTTGGACACTCGAACTACCGACCCAGTTGTTCGAAACAACTCCACCCAGTAGAGTTATCCCCGACGTCAAGCCATTAGCTTGTATTTAGGTTAAACCTCTACCCGTAACTCTATAGCTTAACTTTTAGGACATGAGCGAACTCATTTCCTATCAACCCCTAGTTATGACCTAGACGTTGTAAAATAATATGTTGTACCTAGTGGGATATCATAATGGTGTCCTACCCCTTATATTGGTGTTCCTAAAATTATTGAGTTCTTTTATTCGGTTATTCTGCACCCGCATATCATGCATATTAGATATCAACCTGAACCTTTCAAAACTCTCTTCAGATGCCTCTTAGAAGGGCCTCTCAAAGGATCGGTGCTGGTACTCGACACTTTCAATGATATTGTAGGTAGCAGCCTAGACAAAAAGTAGCAAAAGATCCTTAGTCTTGAAAAACTAAGCTCGATGCCACCACCAATGATGAAATCCATAAAATGGGCCATAATGCTCTTAAGTGGGTCACTTTTTATCTTTATCAAGTCATCATGAAAGTGCATCTAGGCCCTATGTAGGTTTTGGTGATCAATGACGGGCAATTAAGGAACTAACGTGTTTAACGAGTTTATGGACATATTTTAATCCTATGCAAAAGAATATGAGATGCTCATGAAGTCATCGAAGGTAAAAAAGAAGATTGTGCATAGTGTTTAGACCTAGATCTTTTAAATTTAATTTGAGTCTAAGGACACGCCGTATTATTAAGAGGGATGTGACGAAAAACCATTTTTAGATGGTCTAGGTGCTCAATGTTGACTAATCTTGACAAAGTCTATCCACCAAACAAATTTGAGGGTCTTTTGTTAAATTCATATCGGACTATTCGATGTTGACATCGGACTATCCGATACAAACCGGACATTCCGATCCTTGGTCCGATATGACCATCTCTATCTCGAGTTCGTAAAAAAATATCAGACAATCCGATAATTTTATCGGACTATACGATATTTCCAAAATTCCTCTTGACATATTTCTATTTGAACATTCTCCTCCAGAGTTAGCAAATTAGCCAATGCTTTGAGTGTTATCCCATTTTCATATTAGACTATCCTCAACCTTAATATTCCTCAGCCTACGAGTTAGAACTATTATATATATAATATTTAGAATGACGATCTTGTATGTATAAAAAGATTCAGTTATGTATTATCTCTACTAATATAAATCCCCTTGTGGTGGTGGTGGTGATTTCACCAACTTATGATCTACATCGTCGATCTAAATCCAACGTTCATGAGGCATCCCACATTCTCCAACTGAAACCCAAGCCCCAGCGACTCCCCGCCACCGCCACATTCTCCTTCCCTTCCCATCGTGTGTGTGTATATATATATATATATATATATATATATATATATATATATATATATATATATATATATATAGAGAGAGAGAGAGAGAGAGAGAGAGAGAGAGGACCGGGGCAAGGAAAGGGGAGGCAGCCGATGGGAGAGGGAGGGGCCGGACGGGAGGTGAAGACAAGCTTGGCCGGTAGCCTCCTCTGCCGTCAGGGTACTGAGAGACAGATGAGGAGAGAGAGAGAGACCGGATCGGGGAGAGAAAGGGTAGGCGGCTAGTGGGAGAGGGGGCGTCCGGGAGGTGACGACGAGCTTGGTCGGTGGTAACTCCGACGGCGGCCACGGTGGCTTGTGGCAAGCGGTGGTACATCCAGCAAGGTGCATGACTCCTCGCGCCCCGCCGCAGCAGTCGGGGCAAGAGTGGAGCTGCGACACTCTAGCCAAGTGGGGAGGCACCACGACGTGACCTTAGCCCGATCGATGTTGAACAACAAATGTCGAAATGGCATAACCTGTCAGAATTGTTTCTGGAGTCTAGAGCTGGAATCTTAGCCTCGTATGTACTTCCTTCTTTTTTTGTTTGACGCTTTTGACTTTTGGACACATCTTTAACCATTCGTCTTATTCAAAAAAATGTAAATATCATTTATTTTGTTGTGATTTGTTTTATCATTAAAGGTACTTTAAGCATGACTTGTATATTTGCATTTTGTGTTAAATTTTTTAATAAGACGAATGGTCAAAGACGTGTCAAAGATTCAGAAGCGTCAAACAAAAAAATGGAGGAAGTACTTGTTTATCTATTTGTTCAGTGTTTTTTGTGAATTGTGAGATGCTTTTGAGAATTCGAGTTGATTGATTTTATTGTTCCAGGTTGCCAGAGGGCTTGAACATAGGAGCATTTCTTCAACTCCTTTACTCTTCTTACTCATAAAGTTTCCATTTTGCTCGTGCTTTAGCTCTTATTGGGGACTGCCTGATGCTCTAGACCAATAAAGCCAATAAAGCTAGCACCTTCGCTACTTTTCCATTTATTAGGCCCTCCCCAATAGGAATCTCTAAATTTGATCTCCTATGGGCTCATATACAGGCTTTCTTTAAAAAAATCTCTCACTATATTTTTCCCATATTCAACAATGTTCCCTATATCGAGAATTGTATAGGGGAAGAATAGAGAATCTCTACATATAAGGGAATGGAAAGAAATTCTCTATTTTAGGGAACAGAATAGGGAACGTTATTGGAGTACATAGGGGAAGAACCCATTCCCTATTTTGGGGTAGAGAACGCTTTAGAAAAGTCTGTTGGAGATAGCCTTAATCAACCAAGTGACGGAAGCTTGCATCTTGCCCTTAGTTTTGATCTACGTGACAATTTGATCAACCTAAGAAAAGAAGACTGGTTAACATTTTTTTACCTTTTACCCTCCTTGCTCAGAAGCTCTGCAAGGTGCTCACTCAAAATCATTTTTTTACCTTTTACCTTCCACTCTGCAACCCTCCCCTCCCTGCGAGGTATTCAACCGCCAACGCCATCGTCGCCTCCGCTCTGGCGCCGCCACCCCACCCCTCTTTTACCGCCCGTCTTCCTCACAACATGAAAATCCAATTGGTACCAACATGAAAATCAAGGAATAACACTCTGGAATTGCCATCTGAGACCACCAATTTCATATGCAAACTGCTGTTGCTTCTGCACTACAGGCTTGTATTTAACCAATATTCATTTGTCTTGTACGATTTCTGTTGGATTATTAGGACAACTAAGCTACAGGATGCAGCATGAGTTCATAATATGTAAGGGAATGCAGATCGAGCAGCTTATCTACTGTCTAAAATTTTCTTTTAAGAAAAGTTGGATTTATAAAGTTTTAATCTCTGCCAATTTTCTTTTTTAGCTAGCTGTTATGGAGCACTCTAAAGACACAAAAATGTAGTTTTATTGCTACTACTGTTTATGCCCTTCTCTATGCTTGAGTAGTTGGAATTATTCCAAAGGAGAGGTGCACTTCATGTTCATTAGGCTTACAGTTTTCTGAAAAATAAGGCTACCGAGATGGAAAAGTTATCTGAACTTCACGTTTAGTTTAGTTTATATCATAAAAAGACACCAAATGCAACGAGCCTAACGTATTTGCTAATGTCCTGATGTATTTATCATAGCAAAATGTTTTGAGAGCAAGTACCAAATTTTAGTATAGAAATATGACATACTAACAGCGCATACATTTGGTTTGGTTAAGTCTGTTAGGAATAGCACTTGTATTCATATGGGGGCCAAAGGGCCAGTATATATACAGAGTACAAGGGCAAAAAGGGAAAAGGCTAGAAAACCCTAATACAGTAAAGGGACAGGCCATGCCCATATACACAGCCCAATACACAGCCTAATATACAGCCCAATACATTTGTAACACCCCCTCAAACTCATGGTGGATCAACAACACTGAGTTTGGATAGACAAAAATAATGATGTTGTCGAGTCTGTGCCTTTGTGAAGAAATCTGCCAACTAATCCGCTGAAGGCACATACTGAAGAGCCACAACCTGCTTCTGAACCTACGATCTCACATAAGAAGGATCAACACCAATATGTTTGGTGAGCTCATGCTTCACCGGATCCCTGACAATACCAATAGCTCCTGTGCTGTCAGATAAAAGAGAGGTCGGTGTAGCAACAGAAACACCAAAATCCTCAAGTAACCAACGCAGCCAGGTAACCTCTGTCGTCAATAGAGCCATAGCCCGCAACTCACCTCTGACCTTTGGAACGAAGCGCATACGCTTTTTAGTCTTTCAAGCAATTAGAGAATCACCAAGAAAAACACAATAAGTGGAAAGAGAGCGGCGATCAGAAGGATCCCCAGCCCAGGTAGCATCAGAATAAGCACAAAGGTGTAAAGAGTTGGACCGAGGAAAGAAAAGACGACGAGACATAGTGCCACGCAAGTATCGCAAGACACGAAGGAGATGACTATAGTGGAGCTGAGTAGGAGCAGAGACAAACTGACTCAGAATATGAATAGCATAAGAGATATCGGGACGGGTGACACCAAGATAGACAAGACTACCAACAAGGTGACGATACCGAGTAGGATCTAATAGAGGTTCGCCATCGGTGGGTCGAAACTGAAGATTTAACTCCATCGGAGTCTCGGCCACGCGATCATCTGTGAGAGAAGCCCGATCAAGAAGATCCCCAATATATTTCTCTTGAGATAGAAAGATACCCCTGCGATGTAGAGATAACCTTAATCCCGGAGGAAATAACGAATGGGACCCAAATCAGACATGCAAAACTGCTCATTAAGACGAGCCTTGACAAAATCAATAAACTGAGTCATCACCAGTAATGATCATGTCATCGACATAGAGCAGAAGAAGAGTGCGCCCACGAGATGAGATGTGGACAAACAACGCAGGATCATGATCGCAGACAGAAAAGCCAGCAGCAGTAACCACTGTAGAGAAGCGCTGAAACCAAGCCCTGGGAGCTTGCTTAAGCCCATATAAAGCACGACGAAGACGAAGAACCTTATCATCAGAAACAAAATACCCAGGTGGAGGCCGCATAAAAACTTCTTCATGCAGTTCTCCATCAAGAAAGGCATTTTGAACATCAAACTAATAGATAGGCCACGTACGAACAGAGGCCACAGCAAACAGTGTTTTGATAGTGGTCATGTGAGCCATAGGAGCATAGGTCTCATCATAATCAACACCAGGCTCCTGCTGAAAACCATGAGCCACAAGACGAGCCTTATAACGCTCAAGAGAACCATCAGAGCGAGTCTTGATCTTGTAAACCCACTTGCACGTAATGGGACGAACATGGGACAGAAGAGAGACAATTTCCCAAGTGCCATTACGCTCAAGCGTAGAAATCTCCTGAGCCATCGCATGCTGCCACTCAGGAAGAATGACAGCATCACGATAAGAAACCGGCTCAGCAGAGGCAGTACCGACAAAACCAAAACGCTCAGAAGGTCGAATAGAGCGACGATCACGAAGAGCATATGGCTGGGAGGTAGAAACTGACTCCTCAGAGGATGGGTCAATCGGAGAAACCTCAACCGGATGCTGACGGCGAGTGTAAAAGAAAGGACGAGGAGGAACAAAATTAGGTGAAACTGATGGAGAAGAGATAGGTGGCTTGGTAGGAGAAGGAACACTAGACTCAGGAGGAAGAGAATCAGTGGACTCAGAAGGCTGAGAAGACGTGTGAGACATTGGAGGAGGTGGAATAGGAAGAGAAGAAATGGGAGTATCTAGAAAAGTTAGAAAAGAGAGGGATTCGACGGTAGAGGATGGAAAAGAAGGATGCGGATAGAAAGAACGAGACTCGTCAAATGTAACGTCCCGAGAAATCCGCATCTGTCGACCAGTATGATCCCAACAACGATAGCCCTTGTGCTCATCACTATATCCCAGAAAAAACACACTCAACTGACTGGGCGGTCAGTTTAGTGCGTTCACGAGGAGCGAGAAGAACATAGCAGACACACCCGAACGATCAAAGATCAGAGTAGTCTGCTGGGTGTCCAGAAAGACGCTCTATAGGAATACCACCTTGAAGAGCAGAAGAAGGCTGAAGATTGATGAGATGACAAGCAGAAGAGACAGTCTTAGCCCAGAAGTGAGGTGGAACAGAAGAAGCAATCATGAGAGCACGAACGGTTTCAAGAAGATGAAGATGTTTACGCTCAGCCACACCATTTTGAGCATGGGCACGGGACAAGAGGCGAGACAGAGTGCCCCTTTCAAAGAAGAAAACTATGAAGATGCCTAGAAAGATACTCCCCTGCAGAGTCAGCTCGAAAAACACGAATAGCGGAGTCAAACTGAGTACGAATCATGGTGGCAAAATTTGTATAGATAGACAAAACCTCACTACGAGAAGATAAAATATATCCAAATGTGGCGAGAAAAATCATCTATAAAAATGATGTAATATTTATGACCACCTTTTGACACAAAAGGGCTGTCTCCCAGACATCAGAATGAACAAGATCAAACGGACGAGCTGACACAGACTCACTAGAAGGATAAGGAAGTTGCACCTGTTTGCCAAGGTTGCAACCCGCACAATCGAGATGTGCAGGACCATACACAGACCCAAAAAGACCACGACGAACCAAAGTCGATAAACGAGAACCACAAAAATGGCCTAAACGATGATGCCACTGAGCAAAAGACGTCGTGGAGGAAGCAGCGGAGACGGAGAGACTGGCAGGAGCAGCAGAAGAAGGACGAAGCCAGTCAAGCTCCAGAGACGCTGAGAGTCACGGCACTGGGGGCCAGTACCAACCAAGAGACCCGTGCGATGATCCTAAACACAGCATTAGTCAGTATGGAAAATCAAACGACAACCTAGATCAGTAAGATGGCCGACAGAAATAAGCTGCATGTTTAGATTAGGAACATGAGAAACAGATGGTACATGAAAGAAAAATGACAAAAGAGTGTCGCGTCCTGTGACAGGAAGAGAAGTACCATCTGTTGTCTGAACAGTCAATGGTGTGGTTAACGGATGAACAGAAGTAAGATAGGTGGAATTAGGTGTCATATGAAAAGAAGCACCTGAGTCAAGAATTCATAATGAGGTACCTGGTGTCTCAGTAGAAGACTGCGAAGCAGAAGCAGCAGAACCCAAGGACGAAGAGGCAGCCATGCGACGCAATAGCGTAAGAATCTCAGTAGAGGCATCTGGACTGCGCTGGGAGTCTGAGTCTCCTGTGATTGGTGCTGCAGTACCCTTGGGCGAACGACGACGAGCAATATCCTTTTTCTTCCTATAGCAGAACTGCTCAACATGACCGTCCTTGTCACAATAGGTGCAGTGAAGACCAGCCTTCGTCGTCACTCCAGAAGACGACGAGACTGGGGAGGAAGACGACCGAGAACCCATAGAAGTTGAAGCAGCCGGTGGCCGAAGAGCAAGAACTGACGGAGAAGTCAGTAGACCAGCACCACGAAGACGAACCTCCTCAGTACGAAGAGCAGAGAGAGCCTCCAGTATAGTGACACGAGGGTGACGGGCAAGAAATTGGGCACGAACTTGCTCAAACTACAGCCGAAGGCATATGACGAAGTCGTAGACACGACGAAGCTCCAGTCGAGATCGCTGACGCAAGCAACAGGCACAAGTTCGAGAGTCATGATCGGCTGCAATATCAAGAGCTGCATCCAGAGAGTCCAACTTACGCCATACTCCAAAAAGCTGAGCATAAAACTCATCCACTGTAGAATCACCCTGTTGTAGAGACTTCTCATGGCGAAGAGCAACAAGGTACTAAGAGTCACCCGAAGGCTCATAACGATTCTGAAGATGTGACCACATCAGCTGTGCAGATACCAAAGAGACCACTTCTCCAGTAAGATGCACCTCCATGCTAGCAATCAAAATAGCAGAGGCACGAGCATCCTCATCAGACCAAAACTTGTAGGCGGCGTACTGAGATTTGTAAGACTGCAAAGCCTCCTTATACTCATTAGAGGTCTTCGTATCAGCATCAGTAACACCTAGAGAAGACGAAGAAGGTACTGCCAGGGGATCAGGACGCGATGGGCAAGGAAGCTCGCCGGTAAGAAAATCCCAGAGGCGTTGCCCACGCATGTGAATGCGCATGTGCTGGGCCCAATCCTAATAATTGAGTCCATCAAAGAGCACGGGGCACCGAGGAACAGACACAGTTCCTGACGACATTTTTTTTATTTTTTTTGATTTTTTTACTAACTCAAGCGGTCAAGTCCGACCGCTACCAAAAGCCAGCAACTGACCGAGGCCAAAGCCAAACCGACCGAGGCTTGAGTGGATCGGTGGCCCCGACGGCGGCGGCAGATCGCCAACGACCCCGACAAGGCGATTCCGACGGCGGCGCCGGCGGCGAAACCACAAGATCTGGTAGTCGCGAGGGCGGTGTCGGGGATAAAATCACGGCCCATTGCCATGGCCCACTCCCTGACAGCCCAATCGAACAGCCTACTAAGGCCTAGCTCCTAGAAGGTTCTATCAGGCCCATGTGCATCCTGCCGAACAGCTTCCAGGCTGGCACGGTGCGTAATGGCCTAGGATTCGTGTTTGAGTCCGACTCGAACAAGAGTTCTGCAAGGCTGCGTGAAGACCCGGACGTTGGTTTCCCGGATTGGAACGGACGTCGTGATCCCCAAGACTTGGAGTATGCCTTATCTACCTCGGGATATGTTTGGCATGTGTCGAGTTCGTTACGGACTCGTGGTCAGCCCGGCCCGATTTTCCCTTGGTAGGTCGGTTTGCTCAACACTATATAAACAGGACCCCTACGGCGTGTTGAGGGGTCAATCCAGCACCTGATGTTAGGCCAAGAGACTTCGCATTGTCGCATATTGCTCTCTTGTACACACATAATCTCGCCGAGACCTGTCTATCTCGTCGAGCCTCCTCTTTGTAATCATCTTTGATATAAAGAAAGGCCGGACGTAGGGCTATTATCTCCCTGAGAGGCCTGAACCAGGATAAAAACCCCGTGTCTCCCTGTTCATTGTTGATTGCTGTTCGCATAGCTCGGTAAGTCTTCTATCTCCCTTCTCAAGAACCTTAGTTGACTTGGGTCCGATATCACAACCGTCGATAGGCGGGATGAGAACCCGACGACAATGGCGGTCTCTGACGGCCCCCGAAGCAGAGAGGCGGCGGAGGCGCCCCTCCTCCCCCGACGAGGAGCGGCTGCCGCGCCTCCGAAGCAGAGAGGTGGCGGTGGTGCCCCCCGACGATGAACAGTGGTGGCGGCGGCGCCGCCCTCCCGACGATGAGCAGGGTGGCGGCGGCGCCCCCCGACGAGGAACAGCGGCGGCGGCGGCGCCCTCCCGACGACGAGCAGGAGCGACGCCCTCAAAGCAGATCCGGCAACGACGAGGCGGCGTAGAGGATCTGATGTCGGCGCAACGTAGAAGATCCGGCGGTGGCAAAGGAAGAACCACTGCAATCAGATCCAGTCTTGCACCAGGGAGAAGATTCAGCGGGGAGAAGATCAGCAGTAGGAAGAGAGAGTGAGCAAGTGCAACGCACCGATTGGATCGGCTAGAGAGGAAAACAAAACCCTAACCTTCGCTTTGATACCATGTTAGGAATAGCACTTGTATTCATATGGGGGCCAAAGGGCCAGTATATATACAGAGTACAAGGGCAAAAAGGGAAAAGGCTAGAAAACCCTAATACAAGTAAAGGGATGGGCCAGGCCCATATACACAGCCCAATACACAGCCTAATATACAGCCTAATACATCTGTAACAAAGTCCAGTCTTAAATCGTGGCCTCGAATGTACATGACTGAACTTCAAATTCAGGATCACATTTTGGTCATCCAAATGAGATTCAGTTTATGAATTTCATAGTCGTATGGGAACTCACAGAGATTGTGTAGCTACAATTAATTCTTCTTCCAAATAATTGTTAGAAGCGGATTTGGTTGTTAGGCTCATCGATCTGAGAATATCGACCATGGAGAATTCAGTAGTAGTATTATTACCTACACTCTTGCATTATGTAGCCTTTCCAAATAAGTTGAAAGCCATTTTTTTTCTCTCGGTGAGAACCATTGTGATGGTCTTCTTGCCTTCCCACACTGGATTTACTTCATGTAGTACGTTACAAGTAGTAGATTCTTGAAAAGTATTTTTATATTTATGTGATGTATTTGATTTTTTTTAGTTCTGAACTTATGATAGGATGCGTAATTTATTACCGTGTCAAGGGTGCTTAATGTGGATGCTAAACGAGTGTCAATCAATCATGCCAAATTACTGTATGGCACAATTTGAACAAAAGAAAATGCCAAATACATTTCAAATTTTCCAAAATTTGTGCCAAATACATTTCTATAGACAAGTATCGAATGTGGATACCATTTTTGAACGTATAGTACCAGGAAATATTTATTATGATTGCGCCAAATTATGATTGTGCTGTTATGTAAACACAGTCAATTTATGAGGGTAAGAATTTTCACTTGTATCAAATGCGTCTTTTGAAATTCCATTTGTAACAATACCATTGAGGCTTTATTTTTACCTTGAAATAAAGTTTTTTTCATCCTGCTTCCTGGTTGTTGCATGAAAGCACTAACGGTCGCATGTTGCTTGTCCCTGTGGGATGCATGTTGTTCGTGTAAATTTTAATTAGGGTTCGTGTTTTTGCCGGTAGTAGAGTTTTTAGAGCTTAACAGCCTACTGCACACCTTTGTGTCTTTATTATTCTTTTATAATACCTTTGCAGCGCACGGGCACCCAAATATATAATTCTTTTATCTTGAGTTTCATCTCTAAGGTCCGGTTCTTTTGAGATGATCTGAACGACTGAACAACTGAACGGCTGAAATGACTGAATTTTGAAAGCTTCTCGAGGCAGTTTCGAGATTCGTATCCATTTTATTTTACTTGTTTTTTAAAGCGTTAGGACCGACCTTCAAAACAATGAAAAAACAAACTCAAAAAACTCAAAACATTTGTTTTTTTCAAAACGTAGATAAGTTGTTAAGCTGTTAAGCCGATAAGCAGTTAAGATGAAAAGAACTGGGCCTAAATCAACATTTGTTGCTGCTGCATATATATTTCTTAATCACAAACCACTCTATGCAGACCTGCTGTAAAATATATGTATGTGTGCAAGCGTGCGCGCGTTGGGTTTTGATTGTCTTCTTATGGTACAATGGCGCTGTAGAAAATAATTGAAATAAAGTATTTTTATAACACATTTGGCAACACAATGGATTGGTTCCCATTGTCATATAATGTTGCATGATTTTTAGGAAATCAGGCTTGATTTGTTGTATCTTGAAGGTTATTATTAATATTCAAGAATATGTTTGTTGCGTTGTTGCCACCAATCCATGAAAGGAAAAGAAGGTTGATCTGTTTTGTTCAAATTGTATACAATTTAGACGCATTAAATCTTTTTAACACATACTCATCTTTAATTGGTATCTCAATGTTATATTAGTGATGGTTGAACAAAATGCATCAAAGAGATATTGCAACAACTCAGCGAATGGCTCAGTACAGCTAGCTAGAACATCATCTTCTGTTGTCCCATTTAAGTTATTCAAGTAAGGTGAATGTTCAAATCAGGCTATAATAAGAATTCAAGCAACACAACAGATCTAGACAACAAAATTAGGGAGATTTTGGATAGACATTATGTGGGGTTTATAGAATAGATTTTCTTATCTATATATATTCTATAAACACTTTGCCTTTTGGATTATGAAAATGTACCCCTTATATGCTATCATCGAGTACGACTACGAATTTCGTCAATGTGTCCTTTATTTCGACAATGAATTTTGACAATATACCCTTTTTTGTCCCACTGATGCTTTCATGTGATTCATGACGAACTAATGCACTTCTAGATATATAAATATACATATTCTTAATTCATTTTGGAAATCCATGGCAAAGCACGGGCAATGTCCTAGTAAGCACTAGTGTATGGATCCATAGACTAGTGCATATGGTCAACGGCTCTCAAGTAAATATAATTATGAGGGCTGAGATGCCCTCTCCTTCTCGACCCTTTGGCCACCATCTAAACCACCTTATCGCCTCCCCCATCTTGATGCTCTCACTGTGCCACCCCTTCTCTTCCACAAAATCTGGCAAGGAGGTATCGGGTTATCTGGATTTGTGCTCCATAGTTTTGTCTTCGTCGTCTTACACTGAATCTACGTTGTGCTAGTATGACTACTTACGAGGTTGGCTTCTGTGAGTTCAAGGCAGTAGAGATGGTCAAAATCAGGCTTGAAGGCTCTCTGATCTTGAACATCGAGGAAATCAGGTTTGAATCAATTACGTTTGAAGGCCTGCTGTCATGCCTGCTTGTGTGTTGTCAAATGAATGCGATAATTGTGCAACCGGTGAGAGGCATGTTTTCCTTGTGAAATATGCAGCTTGAAATTAGCTGGTCGAAGTTGATGGGATGGCAAAAGAGATTGAGGATGGCGGGAAGAGTGGGAAGTTATTGTTGACGGAATGACGGTCAATTTTGATAATAATTAACATGATTCCGACCGTCAACATTTGGTGAAATAAACGGAACCGGAACTAAAATTGTGCAAATTTACAAAGTTCCACTAGTTTTGGTGAGAATGTGCATGCAGGGACCCACTGAGCGAAATTGGGACCGAACCGGGCAAAAGAGTGGGTCGGCCGACCCACCCTAGGCCGGCCGACCCAACTCCCTCGCCCAGTCAGGTTAGGGTTGCACCGGGACTTCTACAAGGGATCCTAAAGCACATTCATGCCGTCGATTTCAGTCGGTTTCATCCAGAAAGAGGAGTAATCCTCAAGTTAAGCATAGGATTCTAAAAGAACCCAATGCTACCGGTCTCCAACTGCTAAACCGACTCTGGGAGAAGATCTACACCGCACAAGAGGTATCCTAGTCAAATTAGAGGACCGGGATCAGCCGAAGGCAGGCCGGCCGACCCACCTGTTGGCTCCATTGGATCCCCCATTTGGTAGGGAGCTTGTGACACCTGTCCCTAGTCGTGTCAACACCCCATTGGTCACGGTGGACTATAAAAGGAGGTGATCTCCTTCATTTGAAGATGAACAACAAAGAGCAACACAAGTGAGAGTGAAGTAGTGTTGTGCTACTCTCAAGTAGAGTAGGAGAGAGAGGAGAGTTAGTGTAGGGGAGGAGCCGGAGTGTCGGTATCCCTCACTAGAGCTCCGGCTACTGGACTCGGATCTGGGTTACGCTTAGTCTTCATCGGTAACACTCAGTCTTGCCTTATTTAATTATCAAGTTCAGTCTATTTATTTTGTCTCTGCTGGTACTAGGCTCGTACTATTCTTGAGTGCTAAGATCTTTGTGCTTAATTGTTCACCTGGAGATTAGTATAAGAGGTAGTAGGGGTGCGTACTGAAGTGACGTCCTTGGTACGTATTACTACTAGGTACAGACGTGGTATCTAGACTAGTTAGTAGCCGGTAGGCACCTGCTTCAACGGTCGTGTGGTAGGTAATAGGTGGTGACAGCCCTATTATCCGGCTTAGACCTTGTGAAATCCGCCCCGTTAGTTGCAGACCAGTTGAGCCAAATCAGAACGATCATAACCATTCGGGATTCCAATTCAGGATAGCGGGTGGTAGTGAGTACCTGAGCTCCGATTCAGAGTAGCAAATTAAATACGAATAGAACTTAAACCTTTATGACTAGTGTCCGAAGAGCCTCTTGATCCGAAATACATTTATCTATTTGTTGATTCCAATCCACCATAATCATATCCATCCGGGTGAATAAGTGTAGAAAATAGAAACTTCTCGTTCCTCGTGGGAAATCGATACCTTAGGAATACTCCTGGGTGAAAGCTACTGCGATATCCGTGCGCTTGCGGATTAAAACTCTAATAGGCATAAGAATCGCCAACAGTTATGCACACAGGTGACGGAGATCTATGCACGTTAGCGACAAGGCCATACGAAGAGCGAAGGTGTTTGTTAGGAGATGTACGCACACAACAAGATTAGCGATAAAGAAATTTCTCCTCTACAGATGTTCAACTACTTCGAGTACTATTTTTGTTCTTCATCTACAATTTAGGATTTGTGTATGAATTAAGAGCATTCCCACTAGCCCCTTTATATGTCCTCTCTAAAACACTATTGACATTCGCTCTATCCAACTCTCTAAAATTTCTTCACAATTTACAGTACACTAATTTTCCCCAACAGTCTCTATACACTACAACGTAACTAGCCTATTCAAACACATAGTTAGCATCATATATGGCTTGTGACACAGAAAACTCAGAGTACATGTCTACTCCAACACATACTAGCATCACATATAAGTTATGATACTAAGAAATAGTTTTGAATAGTATGTGTTGCTGACACACATGTATTGAATCATTGAATTTACTTTAGAAAATCTTTTTTGTTATACAACCTAGCATCACTTAATAAACTTGTAGCTATGCATTAGATATCTATGTATGTCGTATTTAACATAAGAAAAACTACTATATTTAGTCAATAAAATATATATAAATTAAGTCATAATGCAATTTGAGAAAAGTAACAATTATATGAGGGAAGATTTTTTTCATACTTATACAAAAAAAACTATGTATTTTTAGTGGTGCTAGTGAAATATTATGGCATCATTAAAAATTTCTAATTCGAGACTAAAAAAGTAGGAAATTTTGTATAAGTTGTTGTAAATTTTTCGTTTTGGTACAAGAAAACTATGTATATTTTAGTGGTGCTAGTGAAATATTATGCCATATTATTGAAAGTTTCTAAAATTTCTTCACAATTTACACTATACTCTAATTTTTATATATATCTACTATAATTAATATTGTAGAGGAATTGTTGGGGACACCGACAATTTGGGACTGCATCCCATATTGTTTAACACTTTAACAGCATGAAGACCGGTAGATATGCCTGCTACTTGGGTACATATAGGAATAGGGTGTTGGTTGATGCATGGTTGGTGGCGCCTATGATTATATATATTTGCTGTGCCCTGTACGTATGTATATGGAGGGTAGCCATGCATGTTAGGTTGTTGGTCTTGGTCCTGTTCCTGCATCTGCATCTGCATGCCAACTTGTCACGGGTTGGCTGGAACGTGCATGGACGCACGCACGTACGGCACGTAATTAAGAGTCACCCGATCGACCTCTTGGTTTCTCCCATCCGAGACCGCCCGGCTCCTAAAACGCTTTTAAATCGTCATAATTAATCACCTTAACTACCTGTGCCTGTGATGAGACGTGATGCCATTTCGCAGAGATTTTTGTACATACGTACGTACATATCAATATATACGGTGGTTCTACATAGGCCCCGTACATTTCAGCTGAACGTAGCGTAGCGTAGCGTTTCAACAACATTTATCTTTTTTATATAGCCTATTTGGTGTAATAATTTGTAATGATTTTTCTTAAGTTTTTAGTATTCCTCTTAAAGATTCTAAAACTATTTTTTAATTATTTTTTAATAACATTTAAACCTCTCTTTTGAAACTTTCAAATTTTACTGAAAGAGTAAAATGCACCGGCGGCCCTTGAACTTGGCAGAGGGTGTCATCACGGTCCCCGAACTTAGAAGACCAGCTATTCGGGTCCCTGAACTTAGCACGGGGTCTCATCCCGGTCCCCGAACTCAGAAACTAGCTATTCGTGTCCCTGAACTTCGCACTGGGTGTCATCCAGGTCCCCAAACTCAAAAAAATTTAGAAAAATCATTAAAATGTAAAAAAAAATATAAATTTTAGAAAGTCATTAAAACATTCAAAAAAGTATACAATATTTAGAAATATCATAAAAACAGAAAAAAAAATCTTATAAAACTATGGGAAGATCATAAAAGCATAAAATCATTAAAAAAATTGAATGAAAAATCTTTTATGATCTTTCAAGATTTTTCATTCAAAATCATAAAACCCTGCTACGATTTTCATAAAAATGTTATTAGTTCAAAAGATCATTTTTTAAAAAATGATCTTTTACGAAAGATCATTTTGCATTTTACTCTTAAAACATTAGAAAATATACAAATTTTTTTAAAAAATACAAAATATACTTGTCAGCGTATTTTTCTGCCGCTAGACGAGAAGATTCAGAGATTCGATGGGGGGTAGCACTGTTGCGCCTCGAATCGCCCTCGAGCTCCCAAGAACAGTAAAAACACACGCGATGTACCCAGGTTCGGGCCCCCGAGGTGGATAATAGCCCTACTCCTGCTGAGCTCTCGCTCTATGTGTGTATTAGGTATGAAATGAGGTGGAATGAGAGAACCCCCCCTCCCCATGGTGGCTTGGCCCCTTATATAGCGTGGGCGAGCCCGAACCACGGGGGAGAGAAACAGGGGACGCATCTAGCCTATTACATGAGTACTGTACTGGCAGGTATACAATAAATGTCGTGTAGTCGAGCCACACGCACGTCCCGCCGCTTTGTCGCGGCCCCACCGCTTTGTCGCATCCCATCGGTGGCGGTGGGGCCCATAGTCCCGCCGACCCGCCGGTGCGCCACGAGGTCGCCGACCGCCCGCAGCGTCGATCGCCGACCGCCCGTATCCTTGTCGCCGAAGCCGCTCGCCCAAGGCGCCCGTGTCCTTGTCGGGCGCTGTCCGCGCAAGATACTAGAGCACGGTCGCCCACTGCACGTGGAGGGCTCGCCCGCGTGCTGGGGTCTAGTCGCCCGCCTGACACGTGGAGGGCTCGCCCGGTCTCCCGGCGCAAGGGTCCGTCGCCTCACCCGCCGAGAGACGCGGGCCGGGGCCGAGCGATGCGATGGGGCTCGCGTGCCCGATCGCCGGAACGGACCGGTCTTCATGATCCTTCTGGATGACGCCGTCTTCTACCCTCTTCTGGAGGAGGTGGAGAGGACACCCCGATACCTTATGTACCGACAGAAGCCCCCTGGCCCGCCTAGGGGCGCAAGCCGAGCTCGACGCATTGCCGATGCTCGGATGCACCCCTGGGTGGGGCTAGATCCGCCGCGCGTCACGCGCTAGTCTTCTCCACTTCAGCTGGGTAACTCCCGAAGCCCCGCCGAGCGCCTTGCTCGGGGCGATTCGCCTGCATCCAAACAGATCACCTCTCCCCGCACCAGCGGGAGGTTATATCACACTTTTTGCACATGAAAGTAAACAGAGGTTACTGGAGCACTACTGCCGCCGCGGTGTTGCCAGTGGGTGTCACTATGTCGTTGTCCTTCACCTTTCGGGACTTACGCCCTTGCGGTCTCTTGGGCCGGACCAAAACATCGTGCGGCTTAAGGTCGCAGGTTTAAAGGGGTGGTCATAGGCGGCGGTGCTTATGAGCGAGCCGCTGATGCCTTTGTGCGGACACACGCCCCCGATCGCCCTCCTTTCTCGACACGAATGTTTGGCGTCCCCTCTTACCGTCAAGGGGCCGTCAGGTTAGAAACACAAACAACAGTCGTGTAAGACCAACGCTGGCAACACACGGGCTAGGCAACTGAACGCCAAAAGCTTTAGACAGACCGTTCTGCTAAAAGTGAGCGCTTTTTCCTTAGGCATCTGGTTACTTCAACCCTTATGGACTCTGCGCAAACCGACCTTGAACGTTGCATGGCGAGAGCTTAGCTTCTGGAAGTGGTCTAGTCGCTGGTGCCGTCGTTGGCGCGTTGCCTAGACCGAGCAGACACACCAGGCTAGAACCCGCCTTCCGTCCGCCTCGCCTCGCCCGACCGCAAGTTCAAGCGTTAAGCCGCTTGCAACTAAGGGCCATCGACCTTAAATACTTTTTTCGCTACCGACTTTCAATGAATGTTTTCTAATGAGACTTTTAAAGCGGCGAATGCTCACAAAGAGGCAGAACTTATCTTTATACTGCAGATGGCTTGATACATCGTAGAGCTGCCTCCTTCCTGAACCGGAGGCCGAGGCGATCGACCGTCGTCCCCCACCAGGTAGGGGCTGCGGACAGACGGTCGCGAAGCCTTCTTCGGCGGCTCGACCAAGCATAAGCGAAGCGTCTTCGTCGTCGCCACCAGGACTGTGGGCTGAGACGGATGGTCGCGGAAGCATTCTTTCGAAAGCCCCGACCAAAGCATAAGCGAAGTTGTTCCCTCCCTGAACCGGAGGCCGAGACAGCCGCATCGTCGTCCCCACCAGAACCGGGGGCTACGACGGACAGAGTGGCTTTACAGCGCCCGGGCTGGTCGTCGGGATAGCTTGGCATGCCCTCGACACACCTAGCACCTCGCACTAGCTCGCAGGCATTCTGGAGGGCAGCAGGCTGACCGAACAAGCCGGTTCCCGCTCGTGCCTCCTAGGATATCAGAGAGCGGCTGCTCCCCACTTCTCGAGCGATGCACTGCAGAGGAATCTCAGATGTAGAGCTTGGCCTTTCGCTCGTACCTCCCGGCTGACGCATCACCGTCAAGGACCACTTGGACCCGCAGGATGGCTCGGACCCGACATCCGCAGACCCTCCCGGCCAAGGGTGGCAAGCGGCATAGCGCTCGCCGATGTACTCCGCCTGGCCTGACATTTCCACCTTAACCGTCTCAGCAGTTGTTCCACCTTCCCTCCCTAAACTGGAGGCTGAGGTAGTAAAGACGTCGTCCCCACCATGCTCAGGGGCTGCGACGGACGGTCGCGGCGGCCCTCTTTCGAAGGCCCCGACCGAAACAGAGGCACAGCTGCTCCCTCCCTGAACCGGAGGCCGAGGCAGCCGCATCGTCGTCCCCACCAGAACCGGGGGCTGCGACGGACGGCCGCGGAAGTCTTCTCTCGAGGACCCCGACCGAAGCATAGCCGACGCTGCTCCCTCCCTGAACCGGAGGTCGAGGCGGCTTGCCGTCGTCCCCACCGTGAGCCGGGGCTGCGGACGGACGGTCGCGAAGCCTTCTCTCAAGGCCCGACCGAATCTTCTTCGTCTTGAGACTTTCGCTGATGCCGCCAAGAATCGAGCAAGAACACTTCACATTTCGACCGCGCATAGAGTCATAAGCCAGCGAACATCTCACGCACCACCCGCCACGGCGTCACCATGGCCATGGGCACCGCCATAGAGCCGTGGCGCGTTGTCGGATCTTAGTCTTTGGGCGAGGAGAAGCGCCGCCGGGCGATTGGGGATCGGAAGGAAGGCGCCACCAGTTCGCTGTGTGTGGCGCCACGGACGTGGAGGAAGCTGCCCCACACCGCCGGCATGGACCGCCAAGGCTGCGGCTCGGGAGGAACTCGCCAGAGCAGCCCCATGCCGCTAGAGATCGAAGAGACCAGCGGAGGAGGCTGCCGCCTGGCTATTCTGGCTGGGAGAGGAGCACCGGGGCTATTTTTCGCCGCCGCCCCTATTTGGATGAGAGGAGAAGCGGGGAGCTCCACACTTGCGTCGCCGCCGAGAGCTTGACAAGGAGGAAGACGGCCGGGGTTTCTTGCTGCCACTGGCTGGAGAGAAGTCGCCCGTGGGCCGTCGGCCATTGGAGGAGGCTGGAGAGGAAAAGGGCGCGGAGAAGAAGCCCGCCGTGCCACCGCCGGCTCTTCTTTGGAGAGGAGCGGCAGGAGGAGCCCGCCGCCGGCCGCCATTGAGAGGAGCCGCGGTGGAGGGGCCCCAAGCCGCATTTGGAGGTTAAGCGCCGCTGGCCGCCGGCACTGGAGAAGAGGAAGGAGCCAGGAGGGAGGCGCCTCATGCGCCGCTGCCGCTGAGGAGGAGCCCGCCGTGGAGGGGCTCCACGCCGCCGAGCTGGAGGAGTAGGAGGCGTGGACGAGGTAGCCCCTAAGCCGCCGGCTTGGCACGGCCGCCGCCTTGCTGGCACGCCGAGGAGAAGGCGCGGATGGAGCCGAGCGCTGCCGCCGGCTGGATGAGGAGGACCGGGGGGAGCTCCATGCGTTGTCGGCTCCCGCTGGAGAGGAGGAAGCCGGGAAGAGGGAGGCACCCACGCCGCCGCCGCCTGCAGGCTGGAGCACTGGGGGGAGCCCGGAGGAGCTGTCCCACGCCGCCGGTGTCTGCCTGGAGAGAGGGCGCAGCCAAGGGAGCCCGCGCCGCCACTGGGCACGCCGCCAGCCCGCTGCTTCTCGGGGATGAAGAGGAGGCCGCCATAGAGGAGGGCTCCACTCGCCGGCGCCATGGAGGAGAAGGAGGCGGAGGGAAATCCGCGCCCGCGCCATTGGAAAGGGAGCACGGGAAGCTCCACGGCGCCGCCGGCCATTGGGAAGGAGAGGACGGAAGAGGCCCGCCCCGGCCGCCTTACGCCTGCATGACACGCACGCCGCCATCGGGTTGCCGGCCGAGGAGCCGCCTGACCACCCCTCTCCTTTCTCCTCTGTGCGTACCTTACCGCCAGATCTGGAAATGGGGGATTTTGCCTTCTACTTCTTCTTCGCTTCAGCCCCTGAACCCTTTCATTTCTTGCTCGATCTTAAAGCTTCTGACACCGATTTTCACCGATTTTTGGGAAGAACACGAGGGGAAGAGGATTCAACACCTACCCCCCTACCTGGCGCGCCACTGTCAGCGTATTTTTCTACCGCTAGACGAGAAGATTCAGAGATTCGATGGGGGTAGCACTGTTGCGCCTCGAACCGCCCTCGAGCTCCCAAGAACAGTAAAAACACACGCGATGTACCCAGGTTCGAGCCCCCGAGGTGGGTAATAGCCCTACTCCTGCTGAGCTCTCGCTCTATGTGTGTATTAGGTATGAAATGAGGTGGAATGAGAGAACCCCCCCTCCCCGTGGTGGCTTGGCCCCTTATATAGAGTGGGCGAGCCCGAACCACGGGGGAGAGAAACAGGGGACGCATCTAGCCTATTACACGAGTACTGTACTGCAGGTATACAATAATGTCGTGTAGTCGTAGCCGCCTGCTACGCACGTCCTGCTGCCTTGTCGCGTCCCATCGGTGGCAGGTGGGGCCCATAGTCCCGCCGACCCTGCCAGCTGCTCACGTGGTCGCCGACCCGCCACGCGTCCTGATCGCCGATCGCCAGTATCCTTGTTGCCGTTGCCGCCCGGTAGCGCGTGTGTCCTTGTCGTATTGCTCGTCCAGATATCGGAGCACAGTCGTCGCTTTGCACGTGGAGGGCTCGCCCGGCGTCTTTGGTCCGGTCGCCCGCTGACACGTGGAGGGCTCGCCCGTCTTCGGTGCAGGGTCCGTCGCCCCACTCGCCGAGAGGCGCCGGGGGGCCGATTCGAGCGATGGGGCCAGCGTGCGCTTGATCGCCCGAACTGGACCCGTCTTCATGATCCTTCCGGATGACGCCGTCTTCTACCCTCTTACGGAGGAGGTGGAGAGGACACCCTGTACCTTATGTACCGAGCAATACTCTTAAAATATGTTTTTTTTAATATTTTTTATTGTTTTTTCTAATTTTTTTTGAGTTTGGGAACCTGGATGACACCCTATGCCAAGTTTAGGGACTGGATGACACTCTGTGCAAGTTCAGTGCCGAATAGTTGGTTTCTAAGTTCGGGACCGGATGACACTGTGCCAAGTTCGGGACCGAATAATTTGCTTTTCTAAGTTCGGGGACTGGGATGACATCCCCTGCCAAGTTCGAGGGCCGCCGGTGCATTTTACTCTTACTGAAACGTTACGCTACACTACGATAAGCTGAATTGTACAAGGCCTATGTGTGAGCATAGCTACGAGTGGATCGGAACTGATTTGTGGAGAATCTTTCTATTTGCATTGACTAGCCATGCAAACTTTTTTCTTTTGTTTTTCAATTCCATCGTAAATTTTAAATGGAAACTCGGATTGGCAAATGGGTGGTGTCGATGGGGCTGGGACGCGCGGGCGACGCCGGGGCACGCTGCGACGCCGCCGCCGACGAGGGCTAGAAGAAGGGGCAGCATGGTGACGCTGCCGGCGATGAGGATGTCGGCGGCGCTCGCTGGAGGATGCTGGGGCCGATGAGCTCTAGATCTACAGCGTGGTGTAGAGAGTGAGGAGATATGAGGGCCAAGATCATCTACGCTCGGGACTTCAAAGACACGCACTATAAAACACTATTCACTGTACACTTTATCCATTTTTAAAAAATCTATCCACACTTTATACTACACTTTAAAAGATTTCTTCCTTTTATTGAACATTCTACCCTACACATTTTATTTTACAGCTTCTCATGCAGATACTCTGATAAATAGGGATACAAGATTAAAAAACGCAGACGTTTTTAAAGTCTTGTTCTATTCGGCTTAAAGTTGCTGAAAGCTTAAATTAAAAAAATTGTGACCGCTCGAAAGAAGTCTTAAAGAGTTTAAAAATTATAAAAAAAAATATTTTAGTAACTATAAGAATAACTATTTTGAACCGCACAAATATAACTATAAAATATTACATTGTTTAGTTGGTCAAAGAATAACACATTTTTATTTAATTTAATTTAATTTAAGTCAAAAAGAACAGGACCTAAATTAACTACCACGGAAATCAATGTTATATAACAAAGCCCCTAACAGTCCGACTCGTGGTACGTCCATGTTGACGTCTCGCTATCGCGCATGTCCTGCCGTCGCCACGTCATGCCCCTGGTCATCTGATCGCTTCGTCCAGCGAGATCCGGCCGTTCATACCACATCAATCTTAAAAAAAAACAAAAAAATGGCGCGCCACAGGCCAACGCGTGGGCTTTGGCGAGTTGGTTAGCTAAGGCACTCGTCGCTCCGCAGCCCAGCGTTCGAGCCTTGCTCCAGCCGCGGTTGTGTTCTTTTTTCCCCAGGTTGCGCTCGCCTTGATTTCTGACCATCTGATAGAGCATGTTGGAGTCGATCGAGCCGTCCGAACCAGCTATTACAGATTTGCCCTTGAACTTGCACGTGACTACCCGCTTATGCCATAAATCCTTCGGCTTCTGCCTTTAACGGCCCAGCCCCGACTCCCCCACCCGACCCCGTGTAACATCCCAAATTTTAAAACCAATTTGGCACGTCAATAATTTCTTAAACTGCATGATTTAAAATATTAAAATAATTAATTTGGAAAGCGTCATGGCATCATCATCGCATGCATCATCTTTGAAATAGAATTTGTGTTTTAAGTATTCAAAGTAAATACCTTTGAGAAAAGTATAGTATTTTATTTAATGTATAATATTTTCTTAAAGCCAAATCCTAAAGTTTATTAATTTGACTTGGGATATTTAATACTAAAGAGCAAAATTATCTCCCCTAGGTATTACATTGTTAAACGTTTTTTAATTATTTTCCAATTCGGAGGAAATCAGAAATCCAGAAAACGTTTTAAAAAGGAAAAAGGGGTTCTCCCGCGACCCATCCCCTTCGGCCCACTCCTCCCCCATTCTTTTCCCTCTCTTGTTTTCCTTGTTGTCCGTCTGGGCCGTCGGCGTTTTCGGCCCGTTCTCCTAGCGCCCCTCTTGGTTTCGGCCTGACCCGCGCCTGCGCAAGTGCAAGCGTGTGCGCTGTCGCTGGTCGGCGGGACCCAGTTGTCGACCGCTGCCGCTTGCATCGTGGTCTTCTTGTTCCACTAGCAGGCGGGCCCGAGAGGTCAGCCGCTGGAGTCATCTTCTTTCTTCCGCTGTGCGCCGGTCACCCCCTCTGTTTTCTCCCTCTCCCGAAAGCTCATTAATTTCCCCCTCCCTCCACGCGATCGTTCTTCTCTATCGTCTTCCTCCGTACCCTCCGCTCTCACTACCCTTCTTGTCTTATCGCCGGCCAAGTCCGACGCGATGCCGTCGTGTCCCGCATCCTCCTCCACACCATCGGCCCGGGGTTTTCGCCGGCGTTGCCAACCAACCCCGTGCGTCGCATTAAATCCCCCGGTGAGAAGCCCGCCTATAAAAAGAGTACTGCTCCTCCATTTCCTCTGCCTCGCGCCGCCCCTTTTGCTGTTTGCCCGAGCCCGGTGCGCCGTTGTCTCCCTGTTTCGCCGGCACCTCCTCTTTTACTCTCCTACTTCGCCTCGGTTCCTCCGTTCCAACCTCACCTTGGGCAGGATTCGCAGGTCGTCCCGGAGAAGCTCGCGCTTGGGGGAGTGGAGCCGTGAGGTCCGCACGCGCCCACGGAACCCACGTCGTCGCCGCCGCCGTGGTTCTGCCGCCTTGCCGTTTTCCTCGACCCGGCGAGCTTCAAGGTAGCCTCCCCCGCCTATCCACATTCTCTCTGCCGTAGGAATTGGACTTCAGTCGTGCGCCTCGCCGGTCCCGCGGTGTCCGCGAGTCGCCGCTGCCGTGGGCCGCCGTGCCGTTTTCTCCGTCCACCTCCAGGGTCGCCAAAACCCCATTGCGCCCGCCTCGCTTATTCCTCGCTTCGCGCACGCCCAATTGATCCCTGGTGGTCGGAGTCGTCGTCGCCGTTGGTTTCGTCGCCGCCGCTGGAGTTTTTTCCCCTGATTCTTCCCCGTGTGTTCGTTGCGGGCGGCACTGTCGGGTGGCACCGTGGGCTCCACCGATCAGTGGGCTCCTCCCCCTGGACGCTTCGCTCGCCCTGTGCGGAGCCACGCCGCGCCGTGGGCCGCGCTGCTCGGCCGGCCCTTCGCTGGGAGCTCCTTCCCTTTTTCCTTTTGCCGCGATTCTTAATTTAAAAACCCCTTTGTGGAAATCTAAATGTATATTATAAAATAGCTAGACTACTTTAAAAATATCCATAAAAATCCTTAAAACACCTTAAAGGCTCTGGATCCCTTAAAAGTATGAATTTGCATGTGTTTTCATGCTGCTTATACCTTGTAATTGAATAGATAGATTATGGAGGGGTTGTCATTTCATGTGCGCATATTTGGCTTTACTGCATTTTTCATAAATGAAAATACATCAAAATATTTTGCTGATGAATGTTGCAGTGCTTTGCATGTATGTTTGCGCGATTAGGGGGCCAAGGTTCTGAAGACCTGATCAACGACGCTCCTCGCCTTCCCGGGATCCGACCAAGGCAAGTCCCCTTTTGGTCATATTGTGGAGCCATTTTTGTGTGTTTAGAAAAATGCTTATTAGACCTGAAAATATGCATGCTAATTTAAAAAGATAATGACGTATTTGATAGATCTAGTTATCATGACCGAATAGAAAAAAGGTAAGAAATAATGTTAGGATTAACACCTAAGGCTAAAATAGCTTTGCTTATCTAAATAATCCGTTGTGGCAGGAATAAATGCTTAAAATTATTTTATGCGAAATGATTCTATCATTTGTGTGAAATGAGTCTGTGTTGAGAAAGTTTTGGAGAAAAGTGGTTTAAAGGTAGTGCGTCGAGGGTGATGCTTATTAGGAAAAGTTTTCCTCTTTCCCCAAATTATTCTGACTAGGGAGGGACTTTCTGGTTGGTGCGGTATGGCACCGTCTTGTGAAAAATTTGGGCTAAAATACCATCTCTCCTCTAGTCTAAGGACTGCTCGTCCTATGAACCTACGAACGAGCCATATCAGTACGACCTCGAGCCCCCTTGTGGGACGGGCCTGGTCGTTAGTCTTTGAGTCCTTGTGGCAAAACAATTCTGGGTGCGTAGCCTCTCGAGGGAAAAGCGTACCCACTCTGCAGAAATAAAACTATCATGATAGCCGTGCTTGCGGTTATGAGCATGTGGACTGTTCATATGGTAGATCTTTTTTTTTTTTTTCTAAAACCAGTTTTGAGAAAGGTGTTTTAAGAGAAAGGTTTGCGATGAGTAAAGCTGTTGAGAAAGTTTTCGTTTGAGTTAGGTGCCACCGGCTACGTCCTGGATTGGGGGTTGGCCTACCAGGAATTGTTCGCGCGGAATGGACCTAGCCGTTTAAGAAAAGAAATGAAAAATGGTTTTATCTCGCTATGGCACTGAGGCCAAATGGTGAGAGTGTTTCAAAGAGCCCAAAGAAAATGTTATGATTTAAGCTCTTTTAAAACGCTTTGCCAAAACTAGGCCAATAAATGCTTTTCCGCAAAATATCCTAAGCTCTCCTCGTACCAAGCCCCATCTTCATCATTTCCGACTTGCGGAGTATAATTGTACTCACTCTTGTTCTTCCCCTCTCCCTTTTAAAACTTTCAACAGCTAGTTCGTCCATCTTCGACTCGCCGTCCGAGGAGGAGAACCCTGACTACGATGAGGAGGCGTTCTCCGATGATGGCTATGAAGAGTAGGGTTGCGTGTTCCTGCAGTCTTCGTGCCTGTGGAATAAATAAGTAGATGATGTATTAGAATTGTATCGTTGTGATCTCTCTATTGCGGCCTGTGAACCGTTGTTTATGTAACGGATTGGACTAATTAAGTTCCCTTTTATGTAATAATCAGAACGTTGGTGATGTACCGTTTCTATTTAACTGTGTGTACTAGCCATGATCCTTGGGACTAGTACGTCATTACGCAGGTGGAATCCGATCTTGTAAATCGGGTGCCGACACCCCGTGACCCCCAGGAGCTAGGGTTCGCCGCCTCCTCTTGCCGCCGCCGCCGACCCCGTGCCCCTCCTCGTTCCCTCACCTCGCCGACACCGAGACCGACCGCCTCCGCCTCCTCGCCGACTCCCCCGGGCTCTTCCCCGACCTCGTCCTCCTCGGCCTTGCCTCCTCCCTCTCCTCCTTCCTTGCCCACAACAACGCTGACCTCGTCGCCGCCGCCTCTCTCCTCACTGATCTCACTGACTCTGATGACCCTTCCACCTCGTAGGGGTCCAGTCCCTCGCTGACGCCCTCGTTGACGCCACCGCCCTCGACCTCCTCGTTCATAGCCTTTCCCGCTTCTCCGAGGCCGAGGCCGTCCACCGCACCCTCGCCATCCTCGAGAGCCTCTTCGACCTCCGCCCCCACCTCTCGGACCTCGTCTGCGACCGCACCAAGCTCCTCTGGTGGCTGCTCGCCCGCCTCAAAGCCTGGGACTTCGACGCCAGGAGGTTCAATCACAGGCTCACAGCTGGTAATAGATCTTAGCTGACATATTTTTCTAAATAGTTCTGTTGAATAACTTTTATTCGATTCAAGTTACAATGCTGTGCACATTAGATAATCCTTATCTTTATCAAAAGAAATTAGATAATCCTTATCAATGAGTTTGATTATCCAAGTCAGGGTTTTAGATCCTATTTGGGTCTTAATTCCACATGCTAATAAGTATGTATTTTTAGCTATAACGCCTAATTAATTCCTTTTGTTTTCAATTATGTGCAGAACATATTGGCATGTTCAAAGTATAATTTGTTCTAAAAAAAATATAATCTGTATATGAAATGTTGACTGTTCATTAGTTCTAGATGCAATCACGTAAATAAATTTATGTGACTTGACCTTACTAATCTAATGAATTGAATTTTCAATTCGTATGGATGCATATTGTTCACAGATGTCAATGTCAGGAGTTGCTTTGTCTTGCCGTGACGTAGGCGCATAGCTAATTCTAACTATTTTTTTTTTATTTTGGAATGCTTCTTTGGTAAACACTAAGGCAGAATGAATTGGCATGAGATAGGGTTCTTTTGGGAAAAAAAAAAAGGATGGCACAATTTCAGGACCTACATTAATCTAGTTGTAGATGGATAAAAGTGCCTTAGTGGAATGTAAACTATAAAGGACTAACTAATACTTCTGGCTTACAGTTTCTTGGTGCAAAGTACAAACATGATTTGTTCATTACTGCAAATCTGGAACCATTTTGTAATGCCTTTAATGTCTTCCACTATAGCCTCGCCATTGCATGATAGTCTTCCGTTTTTTAAACCATTTTTAATGCCTTTAATGTCTTCCACTATAGCTGTAGATGGTGTTTATGTGGAGGTGTTCTCCGTTTTTTATTTTCCTCCCTTCGTTGATTGATCAGAGGCTGTTTGTATTTTTTATTGTGCAAGTTTCACTCGGTTTCAAATTGTTCCTCACTTCAAACTGTTTTTAGCGCAAAACAATGCACCGTGGGTGCGCTACCCTCGCTAGTATATATATATTCTACGAAATTCTAGCCAAAGCTGACAAAGATTGGTCCACGCGTGAAACGGGCAAAGATCTATTATAATTCTCGTCTGTGCGGTTGAAGAAGTCTATGAATGGCACGAGTTCTCTCGGTAGTGTCTGACGAGCGAGAGGCTGCGTGAGTTGAACACGTTAAGCCTATTGGGACCCACGTGCAGAGAGACGGGGCCGTCCAGGCCGGTGTGTCAAGTGTCAACGTACCCGACTACCCGAGGCTGGAGATTTCCTTGCTCTGACCGCCAAAGTTTTCAAAGGACCCCGGCTGTCAACGAGATCAGCGTTTGTAGACGAGTTTGGTTGCTGAAAAATAGTGTGACCTGGCTCACCCAAGTAACCTGGCGTGTGTTTGAGCCAGACTCCCAGTGAAGTGACTATGGCCATTCCTTCCGACCCTAGCCCACACAATGGCCTTGTACAATTCAGCTTAACGTAGCATAGCGTAGTGTTTCAACAAAATCTAAAAGTACTTAAAAAATTGTTTAAATATTATAAAAAATAATTTAAAAAAAGTTTTAGGATCTTTATGAGAATTACTAAAAATATGAGAAAAATCATTATAAACTATTACACCAAATAGGCTATATAAAAAAAAGATAAATTTCACTGAAACTCTACACTAAGCTGAAATGTACAAGGCCAATAATCGAGTGAGCAAGTTGAGGCACGGTGGCCACGTATCCAGCGACAGTTGAGGTCGGTGACATTAGAAGCGGATGCGGTGGAGGTCGGGGGAGCACGAACCGGGTATAGCCGCGGAGCTCAGGGAGAGCAGATCTGTCGGCGACAGAGCATGAGGAATCTGGATCCGTCGGTGATGGAGCTCCAGGTCACTGATCCAGCTAAGGAGGGTGCGGCGACGTTGGATCCAATTGGGGGATGGCACACCGGTGATGCAATTGGTCGAGGAAGCCCTAGTCGAGGTAACGTAGGGCAATCAAACATGCGACCCTGAATCACCTCAGTCCGGCTCCGATGAGCCTAGCCAGCTCGCCCAAGCCTAATCGGCACTACAAGGAATTCAACCTATTGAAACGATAATTTTTGTTGCATTAAATCCAAAATTGTGGCAATATGTGTATATTGCAACAAAACTAAAATCATTGCAATAATATCCGTAGTAATAAGAAGTTGCAACGATATCAAAATCATGGCAATAAATTTCTTTATTACAACAATATGGTTGTTGCAATAGCTTATCGCCACGTTTATGAAATTATTGCTATAAGTTATTGCAACAGATATTATTTCATAGCAATATCATAATACAACCAAATGGAATTCGTGGTAAAAACTTATTGCAACAACCAAAAAGTCACATAGAAAAACAAATACGTAGATTCTAGGATTCGAACCCACAACCTTTTGACTTAAAGTAATCTCACCTAACAAGCTCACCTCGCATGACTACGTGTCTAAGATATATCATGTTTTCATTTTCACATTTTTTTATGAACATATTGCAATATGCCCAATATTGTTGCAATATGTATATATTGCAACAAAATCAAAATCGTTGCTACCCATAGCAATAATCAACCACCTGTAATCGTTGCAATAGGTGAAATTTTTTTGCAACAATATAATTTTGATGTGATAGAAGTTAGTTATTGCAATAGTTTATTTTTGTAACAATAGTAGCTAGTTAACACAACAATTCATGATTGTTGCAATATAGAAAACTTATCACCACAAAAAAATATTATGTGGTAATAGAATTGGTTATAGCAACGAAATTTATTTTGTTAAAATCACTGTGTGGCAATAAGTAGAATCCCTTGTAGTGCGGGATGGAACGACAACCAAACTTGCCCTCAAGAAAAAAATCAATCTTACATGCTAAGGCCTTGTTCTTTTCAGCGTATCGTACCGTTGAGTATTACTGTAGCACATTTTGTTATTTTTATATAGCCTATATGTTGTGATAATTTGTAACAATTTTTTCGTGACTTTTAGTAGTCCTTTCAAAGATTCTTTTTTATAATCTTTAGAGCTTATTTTGAGAGCTCTCAAATTTGCTACAGTAATACCAGGCCCGGCCCAGGGCATATGCGGGCTATGCGACCACACAGGGCCTCTAAATTGAACTCATATCCTTCAAATAGCTTAATATAGTAAGTATATCTCTATAATTTTCTGCCTTATATTTTAGAATGGAGGTAGTACTAGTTATGAATATTCTGTTTTTCTAAATTTTGATTAAAAAAATTTATATGTTAAAAAAGAAGTGTATAATTTTGAATTTTCTCTCTTATAATACTGTATTTTGAGGCCTACTTGCAACTTTGTTATATTTTCGCACCGGGGCCACCAAATTGTAGGGCCGGCCCTGAGTAATACGCCAGTGCAACGATACGATGAAAAGAACAAGGCCTAAAGTATCGCGCTTCGTCTAATCAACCCCCAAACTATAAAACTAGATATTCTAGCCCGCAAAACTAGAAAAAGTGTAAATAACCCCCCAGGGTGGTTTTGATGGTTATTCGCCACTTTTGCAGTCGACCGAAGTAAAGTTGCCACCATGCATGGATTTACACATGGCACCACACCGAGGCTAAAAAAATCCACATAAATAGACCCATACGTTAGACTCTAATCCCTCGTTCTTCTCCTCTACACCTGTTGCCCTCCTCCAGTTGCTCCCCCCTCTAGACACCTCTAGCACTCGGGGAGGAGGTGGCGATGGCCGTGGAGCATGGCTATGGAAGGAGGCGACGTTCGCACTCAACGAGGAGACGACGACTGCCGTGGTGCATGGTTGTGGGAGGAGGAGGCGGTGCCACTCGGCCATGGGAGGAGGCATGCTGACGCTCGAGGATGAGGCGGCGGCGGCCATATTGGGGCGTGGCCATGGGAGAAGAACGAAGCAGTGCTCATACGTAGGAGGAGGCAGCTCCAGCGCTCGGGGAAGAGGCGGCGACAGCTGTGGGAAGAAGCAGAGGAGATAATTGTTGGGAGGAGGTGGCTCTAGTGTTAAGGAGGAGGCGGCACCGGTTTGTGGAAGGAGGCGGTGTTGGCCATGGGAGGTGGTAGCGCAAGTGCTCGGTCGTGGGAGGAGGAGGCGCCGGCACTCGAGGAGGCGGAGGCTGCGACGCTCGAGGAGGAGACAGCGGCCTTGCCAAGTGGGAGGAGGCCAGGAGAGAGATTTAGGAGGAGGCCAGGAAGCGGGGGAGAAGATGGAAGAGACATGGCATGTGGGTCCACTTACGTGGCTATATGCTTGTCACATGTGATGCCACGTCTGATGACACGGTGACAAATCTACCCATATGGATGCCACATGTCTGAAACCACACTCAAAACCACTCCCAGGTAGGGCTGGACGAAAAGCTCGTTTTCTGAATTTTAGGCTCGATTTTAAATTACATCCGATTGAATTCTAGATTGTTCTAACATTAAAATTAGTTGATTTTAGACAATCTTCAAATGCATTTGGGCTCGGCTCGAGATCGGTCGAAAGCTCGATTATAAAGTTACCCCTCAAAAAATAAGTACAAATCATAAAAAATCGATCTGCGTTAATTTTAGAAAGAGCTCGAAAAAAGCTCGAGCTCGTCTCGAATCCACCCCTACTCCCAGGGGGTTATTTGCATTTTTTTATTTTACGAGCTAGATACTTAGTTTTATAGTTCGGGGGATTAAGCAGACGAAGTGCGATAATTTAGGGTGTAAAATAGACCTTTCCTTTTAAAAAATAAAATTTACATAGAATCTTTGCCCAAACAGTTATGACCATAGAAAAAACTATTAATATAGAATATCACATATTAACCAGCACCAATATGCGACAATATAAAGATCACTTTGCATTCTTCTCACCTATATATAGCATTCATAACATTGATGGTATAATACTTGCACTAATATTATCCTAGGAACTTTTTGCACACTCTAAAATGCATACTTTTTTCCTTGCTAGAGATGATACATAAACATCCCAATTCAGCTCTACCACCGTTCTTTATTGATTTGACTCCATTGACCACATTTGCAGATCGACAAAAACATCCAGCGTCATCATGGAGAGTAACACCATGCGGCAAGCCGAGACAAAATTTCCATTAGGGGATACAGATCCCAAAAGTACACTCTTTCCCCTTTTTCCCCCACCGCCGTTTGTCATCTCTCAAGGCGCTGTTCTATACGACTGTACATATTCAGGGTGGATTGAAGCGAGCCAGACATTTTGAAGTCCAGGTAAATATCCAGCACACTTCAACTTTTACTCACTTAGCTCATCAAACATGCTTAATCTACATCTCATTCTTTTACAAGCCAAACATGTACATTATAGCCATTTTTAAAACCTTTTGTGGTACTTCTCAAAGCTTTTGATTTTTAGTAAATTTTTTTTATCTCAAGCCTCGTTTCGAGGAAGCCGCAATTTTCAATATTGACCATCCTTGAAGACGTTGAAATCCGGCATTTTTACATGTAATGTCCTAAACAAGGCTCTTTTAAGATTTTTATTAAGGTCTTAGAATTTATAACCGGAGTATTTTCTCTAAGAATGTTCTTATTGATTGATCTTGTCTTACTTATTATCTTGGTGAAAAAAACAATGGTCATGCAAGTAGGTGGTTATATAGCTGGCCAAATGGGCTAGGCTCGGCGAGCCGAACCAGATGGGCTCGGTTTGGTCTGGCAAATTGAGTTTGGGCTTGCTACGGTAGGTGTCGAATATGTTTACAGGGAGTTACGTGGACTCTGAGTTGTAATACACATTGTAAGATTGTGTTAGGGTCAGACTTGAATATGTGGATCCTATATAAAGGGGGGACAATCCTGATGTAACCTGTCATAATGAGTTAACGACCTACCTGTAGCGCTGGACACGCAGGGTCAGTGGCCGGCCTCCACGACCAGGGTGGTTTGATGTTCTTTTGCTGATTGGGGAGGAGCGCATATAATTAGAGCCCCATAGACATAAGCAGCAATGCCGAGTTGCGTTACCAAATATTGTCTTTTATGTCGTCTATATCTTGTGTAGCAATTAAAATTCTAACAAGTGATATCAGAGCGAGGTTGGTCATGCGAAAGATCTTAGTGGAGGCGCGAGGTTTATATCTACACGGTGCATGAAAACACTCGAGGCGATTAATGATTCGATCAATAGTGTCAGACACTCGAGGCAAGTGGTTTGGATCGTTTGATAGGCTACGGTTGATGAGGATTGGCCAGCCATGCAATCAAATCAACGAGGACAACATCTGGTGGACTACAGACAGCGTCCGTTGGACTGTCCAGATTGAGTGTTTGGCTTGGTGCTTGACGGGATAGTGTCCAGTAGGCTCCGAAGAGTGTCTGGTGGCCCTGTAACGGCTAGTTTTTGTCTCAATGGCTAATTCTCAGGTTGGGGCTTATAAATAGAGGGTTGTATGCCAAGTTTGGCAGCTCTTTGGCCCTAAAATGAGTTCTTAAGTGTGAGGGGTTGTCTAAGAATTCGAGAGGGAGTGCGAGGAGCTCCAATGAGTTAGGAGTGTCCTAATGAGAAGGATAGCACCATCAGCTTGAGATTAGGTGAATCCCAAGTGAGAGGGGTGGGTGACCAATTACGGCTTGTGTGTGCATCACTCTTATGCTTTGATTCAGTGCGATCAAATGGTTTCATGCTTGCTATTTTTGGTGCTGTCGGAACCCAGATGATGTGGAGGCATCGTGCACCGATGATTTTCTCAACGGAGGTTGTGAGAAGGACTGGACGAATCATATGCATGGCGGTGGTGCTTGCCATCTCCAGAACGGAGGAAGTAGCAACCGGCCACTAGTGGAGTACATACGATTGCCTCGAGAGGGAGCCGGTCGTTGCAAGGATTAAGCCTCAACTTGGATTAGGGGATACATGCAAGTCTCCGATACCACAGGAAAAGGTCTTCGTGTCACTTGTGTTTTGCTTCTTTTGCTCTATTATTCATTGTAATGCCATGAGATGAATATTGTGTTATTTACAATGATCATTCCTCTATAATTCTATTATTAAGGGCATGTTTGGATGGGTGTACCAAACCTACCCTGCTCCGTCGGATGCAGGTTCCACCCGTTTGGATGGTTGAATGAGCATTTGAGCCTGGCTCCATGCATGCAAATACATTGTGCTGCATATACATTGTGCTAGCCAGGTTCGATGTAAACAACCGCAGCGAGCGTTTCCGCGGAGCCTGGCTCACTTGGTGTAGCAATGCAACATTTGGGTGCACATCGAAGCAAGATAAAGAGGTTAGGGAAACAAAAAACCGGTTGGGGAAGACACCGACGATGATGCTCCAAGAGGCGCGCGGCGAGCTAAGTGTGGCGTTGTAGGAGGAGGCAAAGAGCTTTACACGGCATGTTGCAACGAGCTCTGTGTGACACTCTAGGAGCGGCTAGCTCCGCGTGGTGATCCACTGGACGTTTCATTGAAGGCAACGATGAGCTTCGTGAAATGCTCCAGGAGGCGTGACTGCAAGCTCCACGCAACGCCAAGGCATGGACGAGCTCGATGCAGCGCTCCAGGTTGCGGTGACAATGACTTGGTTCTCCAAAGGAAGCAACGCCCTCGATGCGATGACTCTAGGGCGGCGGCGCGACCTGGAATGCGCAGCGACGTTGTTAGGGAAACTCAAGGGCTCAAGAGGAGGAGCAGCAACACTCCACTGAGGTTGTATAGGCGGTCGAGAACGTACACTAGGACGCGGATAATGCTAGAGAAGACTACTTGAGGGCATGGTGGCATGGCTCAAAAGTGCGACGCGACACGCTAAAGCTCATCGGTGCTTGTGATGGCTGTGGTGGTGCAAGGAATAACACATCGAGGCCGCGACTAGCGACACCTTCAAGGTGTCCGATGCAATGCCTTGGCCCTAGTTCATCTCAAACATGCACAACCAGACATGAGATGGTGAGAGCCAAGCTCTGCGGATGCATGCAACCAAACAATGGGCCTTACATGGCCTCAACCCAGTGCTTCAGAGCCTGAATGACTCGAGCGGACTAGGCTTGCTTCGTTCCGCAACCAAACAATCCCTAAGGGTTTTAAAAAGTTAACATCCTACCAAATGCTCGATATCACATCATCATGTTAAAAGTGGTTTGAGCTTATTTGGCTAGAAATAAATTTAATTTTTAGTCTAGTATTTCTTAATAATGAAGTCCCCCTCCAAATTTTTTTAAAATAACATAAACAAAGCGGACCAATTTCGAAAAGTAGATTTAAGAATTTTTAAAAATTCATCGTAACATTTAGGGTCTGTTCTTTTGAGCTGATCTGAATGGCTGAACAGCTGAAATGGCTGAACTTTGAGAGCTTCTCGAGGTAGTCGAGAGATTGGGATCCATTTCATTTGATTTGCTTTTTAAAGCGTTAGGACATACCTTCAAAACAGCGAAAAAATGGACTAAAAAACTCAAACCATATGCTTTTACTAAATGTAGATAAGTCGTTAAGCTGTTAAGTCGTTGAGCTGAAAAGAATGGGGCCTTAACTAATTTCATCTTAACTAGCTTATCAATTCAGTTTAGTTACTTCGAACATGAAGTAAATATGATTTCAAAAGAATCTATAGTTTAAAGAAAAATTCTTTCAACCCGTCTAGAATGGCAAAACAATAAGAGCATAAAAAACAGTCCTCCCATATCTCTCCTATAAATTACTCTTGCCATCCCCTCTATCCATTTTTCTAAAATTATTTCATAATTTTACAATACACCTTAAAAAATTGCTTGTACATCCAGCTTTGCAATCCTCCGGAAAGTCAAAAGGAGAAAGGTCAAGAACGTGGCTCACTCGCTAAAAAAAACCCAAGGATGCGGTTCAAATTCCAAACTGCCGTTACAGCAGTCTCCGCCATTTCGAAGAAACCTAGGGTGCAATCCGCAAAACGGAAGCCTTCGTTCCTCTCCTCCTCCCTCTTCCACGCCCTCCTTCTGCTTCGGTGCTTCCTCTCTCCTTTTCCCGGAGGAAACGAGGCCAAAGCAACAAAGGGCAAAAAAAAAGCAAAAAAAAAAAAAAACACGCGCAGCTACGCGTAATCCGATCCGAATCGGATCCCCTCCTCCTCGCGCTCCCCGGAAATCCACCGGAAGTGGCGCAAATCCTGCCGGGCTTGCCCTCCGATCTTGGAGCCGGAGATTCCCGGAGATCCCCCGCGGGCTCCTCCCGCGCCGTGCTCGGCGGTGGGGGAGGGATGAGTGCACGGATAAAGGAGATGGTGCGGGTCGCCACCGCGCGGCTCGGGGGCGAGCCGTCGCCGCGCGGGGCGGGGTCGTCGACGTTCGGCCGCAGGACGGCGCAGCTCGGCGGCGGCGGCGCGAGCCTCCGGCGGCAGCCTCAGCCGCAGGCGCCCACCGTACGCACCATCTACTGCAACGACCGGGACTCCAACGCCCCCGTCGGGTACAAGGTATGGCGAGACGCATGGCTCTCGGTTCGATCGATCTGCTGCTTGCTCCGCTTCGAGTGCTAGGTCGTCGTGTAGATCTCTTCACTGTTGATGCATGTAGTGGCTCGTGCGGTTGGGTTATTGATGGTTCATTTGGCGCGATGAGCTAGTAGGGAAGTAGTAGTTTCGTTTGCAGCTTGGTCGAGTAACATTTGTTATTGAGGTTGCAGAACTAGCCAGCTGCGTGGTCTTTAGCACCAATAAGATGTAGGCTTCACCCAACCAGGTGTCTAGGCTCCAGGAATTGATATACAATTTGTGAACTAGCTACACCTGTGCGAGATGAATGCTGTCTGTTACTGTACTTGTGTTTGGTCAGGGAGGTCAGGGCAGTGAATTCATCAGTCAGGCAGTCGCCACCTGATGTTACCGAGCTGAAATCGTAGACATTTTTCTGTTTCAAATAATAAGCTTGCAGATCATCTCTGGTCTTGTAAATATTTTTAGTTCTGTAGAATTCCTCCCTAACATAGGGAGGTTGTGCCAAAATAAATATTTATTTCCCCTCTTCGCGTTTACATTTAGTGCTTGGCTTTCATTTCCTCCCTGCAAAACTGCTGCCTCAATTTTCCCCATTCTTTACATTTGTTAATGTAAGTACATATATTGGAGACTGATGCTGTAAAGATCAAACTGTACCGTAGCCATATTGCTGACATACATATAGTTTGTTTTGACCATTACAATTTTCTCTTTTTTTGTTTGTTTTTACAATTTTAATTTTCCCCATGTTGGGTGTCAAACCATCAATCCGGCATCTTGTAATGCCAGAATGGTACTTTGTGTTTCTGTTTACAAATCAGAGACCGACGAAACCTAGAAATCGATCACTGATCCAATTTGACTGCCATCAGGTTTGTACTTTGGATACCCCTATAACCATCAAAGGTCGTTGAAGTGGCTAATTCCTCTAAATAGGAGGCGTTGAGAACAAAGAAATTCTTGCAGCTATCGTTTTCCTCTAGCATTAATAGAATTCCTTAGTGTTAAGAAAACCCTCTTGCGGGAAGGTTGGCTAGAGATTTCTTGGAAAAATACCAGCCCCTTTCGGTCCATAATGAGTGGGACTAATTCTATTTTTATTCTATAGATTATTTCGCTTAGTACTATGTACAGAAGGGAGGAGCCGATTTTATTTTATTTTATTTGAAGATTCTTTGACATTCTCTGCTTGCATTTTCCAGGGAAACTCTGTTTCTACTACGAAGTACAGCATCCTAACCTTTCTTCCTAAAGGATTGTTTGAACAGGTATAAATACATTTTTTTGGTTTATTACTTTATGACATATGTTGCGAATCAAGAAAATCCTCTAGTCTTGGCATCTCTTGGAGTAGATTTTCCTTTGAGGCAGAACTTAATTTAATGCATTTGCTTTTCTTCCTTTTTATTTTACATAAATATATATACCTTTTAATAAGAAATGCTCAGTTATTCCTTTGCACAATTAAATAAGTATCTTATCCTTTTGACTATGCAAATCACTCAATCCTTTGTTCCCCTTTTTTTGGATCATATTTTTAATTTAAAATAGCGTACGCATGAGATGTATCCCTTTCTGAGAACACACAGATTTTATGTAATGAGAAGAGGTAATGAAATTGAGAAGGTCATTACAGCTTCCTTGAAGGCTAATAACAATCTGAGAAAGAATAAAACTAACTGGTTATACTGAAGAGATAAATGACCTACCGTCTAAGAGCAGCTTCACGGAAATAACTTTATGACCACATCGATTGTAGACACTTAGCCCCCTGATTCACCACTTCTAGTTTTCCACCTGGTTTGGCAATTGTTGCAATGTGTGTAACATATATTATATACGTCTTGCTTGTACTGTTTAAGTAATAAGTATACATTTTTTTTGTGGAGCACTAAATCACAATGAGCTTTTTGCACAAACGTAAGCTGTAATTCTTAAACTTCATAAAACTCATAGCTCTCTAGTTCAGTGTTTTGTCAGATGTCGGCAATCCAAGTATTTCAATGAGCTATTGAGCTCCGTACACTGTTATTGTTAAATCAAGCAATGAGTGTTATATTGCATGTTTTAATGTCCAAACTGTGGCTCAGTGGTTGCAGCATTAACAATTTTTGTATTCATCACCCTGTATTATTCAATGGAAATTGAGCATGGGAACCTTTTGTAATTCATTTGTTTTTTTTTTTTTGCTTTGACAGTTCAGGCGGGTGGCAAATCTTTACTTTCTCATGATATCAATCTTGTCGACAACACCTATTAGGTCTCTCTCTCTGACTCAAACCTATGCACACTCCACCAACTATATAATTCTCTGGCTGCGTCTTGACATTTTTCCCTTCTGAGGACATCCCAGTTCATGGGTTGATTCAGCCATCCTTCTGTAGCTTCAGCCTTATTCCTAATAATCTAATTTTGTGTTCTTGCACTTTTCCAGTCCAGTTCACCCTGTCACCAATGTGGTACCGCTAAGTCTCGTGCTTTTGGTGTCTCTCATTAAGGAAGCTTTTGAGGATTGGGTTAGTATTCCTCAGTTACTTCACTATTTTGTTGTGCTACTCCTAAATTAAGAAATCTGGTCTCCTTTTTATCTTATTTGTTCGGTGTTCTCTATGCAGAAACGTTTTCAGAATGATATGTCAATTAATAATGCACACGTCGATATACTGCAAGGTCAAAAATGGGAAAGCACTCCATGGAAAAGACTGCAGGTTGGAGATATTGTGAGGGTAATGTCTTAAATCTTACTCAGAGCAACTTATCAATTCATCTGTCTGTTCCTTTCTGAAATTAGTGCACTTATTATTTTATCGTTTTGAGTTTCATCTTCAGCTCAAAATACAGAACTAAAGTGATTGGCCTTTCTTTAGAGCAGATCAAGCAAGATGGTTATTTACCGGCTGATTTGCTCTTCCTATCAAGCACAAACCCTGATGGTGTCTGCTACATAGAGGTTCATATATTCATTTTTACCTTTTCCGTCTTATGTACGATTTCAGAGTGTAGTAAGAGAGAATTTTCTTTCAATTGATCTTTTGTTGGATATTTTTTTTTATCAATCTCAGACAGCAAATCTCGATGGGGAAACCAACCTGAAAATAAGGAAGGCTTTGGAGAAGACCTGGGATTACGTCCTTCCTGAAAAGGCTTCTGAATTCAAAGGTTTTTTTTATTGTTTCATGTTTGGGACATGTAATTTGTAGTTGGTGGAATTAGGGAAACATTTTACTTCTATAAACTACACATTCTTAGAGCATGCCTAGGGCATCACCAACCCAGACCTAACTTAGGCCTTGTTTGTTTGAGCTTCTAGCCTCAGAACCAGAATCTCAAACAAACAGCTAGCTTTTGGAACACTCTTCGAAGAAACAAAAGGCCCCCAAAAGCCCAAATTGTACTGTTATCTGAGAAGCAAATTTTGGGTGACTTTTCCTTGAAGCAGCTTTTAAAGCTACAGCTCAAATAAACAGGGCAAAGGGTCAGCCCAGCACTATACAACCACTATTCATCTACATTTCCATCTCTTCTATATTATTTGCTACAATATTAGTTCTGCCTTATAACCTTTTACGATGATTTATATTTAACTCAGCTAAATTGCTTACAGGTGAAATACAGTGCGAGCAACCAAACAATTCACTTTATACATTTACTGGGAATCTTATTGTGGACAAGCAAACTATACCACTTTCTCCAAACCAAGTATTATTGAGGGTAAAATAAAATTCTTTTCAGTATATTTTTTAAAAAGGATTATTCAGTTGTTAAGTTGTTTTCATGTTCCTAGATGTAGCATGACAAGATTTTGATACTCCCGCTAGTAAAAAAGAATGGCACAATGGATGCAATCACAGTTTTTGAAATTTGTCAAATAGTATCTATCTAAATACTTTAGTTGGTCACAGGTAGATGGCATTAGTAGAGCCCGCATAAAACAAAAAACCTGTATAGTATTATGGTCTTGCATATTTTGTAAATGAGGAAAGTTGTTGCAAGCGATCTACTACTTTTCTAGTCCCACACGTAGGATGAGTAGTGGATGATGGAAAGAGTGTTTTTTTTGAAGTGCATAAGAAACGATCGCTTGTACCATAGACTCTGTTACAAATATATAAGAAAGAAATTTATTATTTATCAAAGAAGTTATACTTCCAAGATAGTGGAAAGAAAAAAGAAATTAGTTACAACTATGAGCACCTCCAATAGAGAAATGACATATCAAACCATCTATACTTCGTTTTGTCATGAAGTTATGAAGAGCTCTCCAGTATTACCAAGGGTCAAAGGGAGAGTGGAAAGTACGAAAAACCTGATAATGCTTAGATAAGATCTAGTATCCGTGTGGGCTTTTGGTAAGTGTTTTCCCTTTCCCTTCCGGTCATGGGAGCACCCACAGCTTCAATCAGGTGCTTGTGTTAGAATCTTAATCTCAGATGGATGCTTGGTGACTTGTTTTATTCTCTCTGTTATATGCACCTTAAGCATCTTTGCATAGGGAGTTGCTCTAATTTATAATGTCTACTTTTATCCGACAGTTGTGCATTGCACGACAATTGTGTGTGTGACTGTGTGCGCATGCGTGCACGTGCAATGACACCCCTAGCTTCTCATTGCCTTTTTGCCACAGGGATGCAGCCTTCGTAATACAGAATACATTGTTGGTGCGGTTATATTCACAGGCCATGAGACAAAAGTATGGGCATCTTTGTGCTCCCTGTTTATTTAAGTTGAAGTTATGATTTTATTCACATTTTGATATTTAATGCATTTGAACATTGTCACAGGTCATGATGAATTCCATGAATGTTCCGTCTAAAAGAAGTACATTGGAGAAAAAACTGGACAAACTTATCCTTGCTCTATTTGCAACCCTCTTTACAATGTGTGTTATTGGTGCTATTGGAAGGTTAGTTTTTTTACCTCTTAAATCCTTCATTTTATTGACTTATGTATTGTATATTTCCTTTTTAAATGTGTATCCGGCACATTACTTATATCAGTTTAATGTGTGTGTGTGTGTGTTTGGGGGGGTATGTTTATGTAGTCTAATCTACACAATTCCTTAATTACTTAGCTAGAAGACTCCACATTGTTATGATCTATCATTAAAGACATTTTCGCCGTACAAGATATGTTTTATTCTTTGGCGTTAGATTATTATGGGCTAAAGTAAAATGGCATATCAAACTATCTATACTTTTTTTTGGTCATGAAGTTATAGAGAGTTCTCTTATCACCAAGGGTCAAACGGAAACAACCTCTCTGTGATTTTTAATCTTAGGGGTAAGGTTGCTTACACCGACCCCCCCTTACCTTGCTTTTGCGGGAGTTTCCTCGGAAACATTGGGGTTTGATGATGATGATATGATGTACAGATGCAGAGATTAGGACACGGGTTTCTAGGGGTTTGTTTGGGGGCCTCTGTTATTTTTTTTGTCTTTGTAGTGATTTTGCATGGGAGAGGAGGGGCCCATATGTTTGCATGGGTTAGCTCGTTATTAGTTATCTCTAATTTTTCTTTGTGGTTTGTGGGAGGTGGGAACAGTGGACGATCACAATGTTTTTTTGTACTATATGGATTTCAATGAAGGTTGGCAAGGAATAGTTATCCTTTCTAATAGTCCTTGCTAATAGTCGAAATGGAATCATTGTACCATTTAAAGGGAAACTATCAAGTGCATTGCATCCTGATGTGGTAAAAGAATCTTGCAGATGCAAAGTATGATATGATGATCATTGCTTCTGGAGGTCAAAACTATATATCTCTACTAATGGACATTATATTTGACTTTGTGTGAACAGCGGTGTATTTATTAATGAGAAATACTTCTATCTCGGATTAAGGGGGCATGTGGAGGACCAGTTCAACCCCAAGAACAGATTTGTGGTATATACTATTTTAGATATTTTTTAATACAGCTGATTTTGCTACATGTGACCTTATATATTATACTTCTGCTGCAGGTGACCATTTTAACCATGTTTACTCTAATAACTCTATACTCAACAATCATCCCCATTTCTCTTTATGTGTCCATTGAGGTATATTGTCCAATTTCTCCCTTAATGTGCCCTATATTTGGACTTCTGGAGCTCATGTTACCTTTGGTTGTCAGATGATCAAATTCATTCAGTGCACACAATTCATTAACAATGATCTTCGTATGTATCATCCTGAGAGTAACACCCCAGCTTCGGCCCGGACATCTAATCTGAATGAGGAGCTTGGGCAGGTAATCTCTCTCTTTTGTTCTTAGTGATCTGATTTGGTTTGAAGAAAAACCCCTTGTCTGGCTACTAAAATGGCGCTATCTTATCCTACATGGCTGTGTTTGGTGAGTGGAATAGAATAACCTTATTCTAGCACCAAAGCATTCCAAAAGTGGTTGGAATCATTAACAAATGTGGAATGGAGTTATTTTACCAAAACTATTTTTTTTTTGACACATTTCTTCTTACTTTGGATTTTCACCATTAACATAATGGTTCAGGTTGAATATATATTTTCCGACAAAACTGGGACACTTACAAGGAACTTGATGGAATTCTTTAAATGTTCGATTGGTGGGGAAATTTATGGGACTGGCATTACAGAGATTGAAAAAGGAGGAGCTGCACGAGCTGGAATCAAGATTGATGATGACGAGGTCTATAATATTTTTCTTTGTTTGGAGGTGTTAAACTGAGGTCTGTATCGTAAAATTAACTGTTACTGCTTCTATATTTGCCTTTTTTTTATCTTTCATTAGGGTAAAAGATCAGCCGCTGCTGTACATGAGAAAGGATTCAACTTTGATGACGCAAGAATCATGCGTGGTGCTTGGAGAAATGAACCAAATTATGAAGCTTGCAAGGTAGATATTGTGGACTATGCATGAATAAGATTTAACTCTTTCTTTTCCACTAGTTATGTTAGCTCCATTTTGGTCATAACCACCTTTGATTGTAATTGTATTGACATGTTTTCCCAATTATTCAAAAAAAAAAAATCTATGCTCTTGATAAAAAAAAATTCAAATAGTATTTGTTTACTTTTTTATTATGTTTAATATCTAATCTTTATTTACTTTTGTTTCTTTGTAGGAATTCTTCAGATGCCTTGCGCTCTGTCATACAGTTCTTCCAGAAGGTGAAGAGACACCGGAAAAGATTAGTTATCAAGCTGCCTCTCCTGATGAGGCTGCACTTGTAACTGCAGCCAAGAATTTTGGTTTCTTCTTCTATAGGTAATTATTATTTTAAATAGGAAAAAGTCTATTTTACATGCCGAACTATGGTGCTTCGTCTATTTAAGCACTTGAACTATGAAACTAGGTATTTTGCCTTGTGAAACCAAAAAAAAAGGTGCAAATAACACCCCGCGGTGGTTTTGCCCACGTGGCTGGTGAGGTACACAGATGAAAAATAATTAAAATATTTGTGGGGCCCATTTGTCATTGACACTATCTCCTCGCCCCTCTCTCCTCTCTACAGCGGATGACTTGAGCCCCTCTCCTGTGCGCCTCCATGGCATCCTTCCCGAGCGCTATCGCCTTGCCCCTGCCACGCGCTACCTCTCCTTTCCCATGCATCGTCCCGAGAGCCGGCGTGCCCCTGCCTATCCTTGTCACATGCCGCCACCTTGCCTCTACACATGCCGACATGGGCATCGCCTCGCCCCTCTCGTTGCGCCGCCATGAATGCCGCCTAGCCCTTCTGGTCACGTGCCATGAACACTGCCATGGATGTCGCCTTTGCCTCGCGTCATGACGGGCGGACAGAGGGAGACGGGGGAGGAGTGCTCGGGGAGGGTTCTTCGGAATACCAACTCCGGCGTTGTCGCAGGCTCATAGGTGGATGGAGAAGTGGTGGCGCTCAGGGAGGAGGCGGTGGTGGCACTCAACAAGGAGGCGACCAACACCGTGGCGCGTGGCTGTGGGAGGTGGAAATGGCGGTGCTCACGGAGGCAGCCGAAGCTGTGGCGTGATTTCGTGGGAGGAGGCGGTGGTGGCAGTGCTCGGCGAGGAGGCAGCCGACGACACTCGGTGAGGACGCGGTTGACCGGGAGAGAGATCTGGGAGTAAAGAGAGAGGGAGTGAAGTAGAAGACGTAAGAGAGACATGGTGTGTGGGTTCGCTGATGTGGCTATATGTTTTATGACGTGTGATGCCACGTGTGATGACATGGTGGCAAATCTACTTATTTTGGATGTCACGTATGTGAAACTACCCTCAAAACCGCTCCCAGGGGGTTATTGCATCTTTTATCTAGTTTCTCGGCGTGGAACACCTGATTTTATAGTTCAGGAATAAATGAAGCGCCATAGTTCAGAGTATAAAATAGACTTTTTCCTTTTAAATACTGTTTTAGACCGCTCTTGAAATATTGTTCTTTTATGCTGTTTGCGCAATCATCCTGAGGGCTGTATTCGTCTACTGGGATGGTTCGTTTTATTTCGCATGGATACATAATGTAAAACCAACTGCTGTACGGTGCTGAGGCGCTTATTTTGTAGGAATAGGATTATTTTCATATATAGTCACATTTTTTTTAGCTAAGATCTTATTGGTTCGGACACATGCAACGAAGACTTTCAAAAGCACCGGTGCATAGTGGAATTCTTAGGCATAGTAATAATGTAAGGAGAGCTAGGGGCTGACCTAAGCTATCGTGGGAGGAGGCAATGAGGAGAGACTTGAAAGATTAGAACATACCTAGAGATTTAGCCTTAGATAGGGGCGCATGTAAATTAGCAATCCACGTGCATGAATCATGACTTATCTTTTCACCCTCTTTGGCCCCTTTTTTATATATAAAAAGTTGGTGACTTCTATTGGGTTTCACTTATAGCCTACCTCAACTTGTTTGGGACCTAAAAGCTTTGTTGTTGTTATTGTTGTAAGATTTTATTGGTGAATGGTTATGTCTGATAGGTGACATTTTGTGTCTGTCTTGTAGACGTACACCAACCGCAGTCATGGTTCGTGAATCTCATGTTGATAGGATGGGAAGTATACAAGATGTATCATATGAAATCCTGAACGTATTGGAATTCAACAGGTGTGTCTATTTATTTCCATTGTAAATTCAATGAGATGAAATCATTATTCTGCGCTTCACACTTTATTGCACTTGTGCAGTACTAGAAAGCGTCAGTCTGTAGTTTGCCGTTTCCCAAATGGAAGACTTGTGCTCTATTGCAAGGTACTGCAAGAAATAAGCCTGATTTATCTTTGATTTTGTACATTATCGCATAAGCTTAAATGAATTTTTGTAATAGGGTGCTGATAATGTCATTTATGAAAGATTGGCTGAAGGAAATCATGTCATGAAAAAGACGAGCAGAGAACATCTAGAACAATTTGGCTCTGCCGGCTTGCGTACACTTTGCCTTGCTTACAGAGATCTCAACAGAGAGCAGTATGAAAGCTGGAATGAGAAGTTTATTCAAGCGAAATCTTCTTTACGAGATCGGGATAAGAAGCTTGATGAGGTATGCATCACCATCTTTTGCCAATTTAATTAATATATGAAGGATTTTCCTGACGAATATATGTGTGCCGAACTATGATTCTTGTGATTCGAAGTTCTTTTTTTGTTCCTACAAGTTCTTGTTCTATTGCTTGCATGAGTTTTTACTTTATGTCCTGTACTGAACTTGTGCAGTGTGTGCATTGTTGAGTATGGACCTTTGATTCATCTTCCCGTCAATTGTTTTGGAGTATATGTAATAATAGAGATCTGGTTCAGGAAATAGCTGCAACCTACAACATTCTTGTAGCTTTATCTTTTTGTTTTCCATAAAACTTCATAATTATATTTATTGGATCTGTGCTGTATATAGGCCTCACAATTTTTTTTCACCATACAAACCTATAAATTTCAATTGGTCGTTCGCAATTTCACTATGTGCATATTTTGTCAATCGTTCGCAATTTCACTATGTGCGTATTTTGTTATGTGTTGCTTTTATGGTATATTGAGAAATGAGAAAACTATATTCTATACATTCTGTATACATTTTTCAAGGAATGAATGTGGATCATGAATGAAGTATTTTGGTCAGTTTTACTAGAATGAGAATATGCAATCATTGTACTCATCTTTCTATTTTTAAAAAAAATTTCATTACAATGGCATTATTTGTGTTGTGCATTCTGTCACAAGTACAGACTGATGCATGCGTTTGTACTTATCACTGTAATTATTTTTAATTTTTTTATTCATTATAATGGCATCATTTATGCATTTTATCACAAGTGCTGCATTCTATCGCACAGGTACGGTGTCTGCGATTTGTAAAAAGAACCTTGAAGTTTATTCCACTATTGCTAAGCTGCGTTACCATGCACTTCCTTTTTTTTGTTTTTCTCCTGTAGGTAGCTGAGTTTATTGAAAAAGACCTTATACTGATAGGGTGCACTGCTATTGAAGACAAACTGCAAGAAGGTGTGCCAGCCTGCATTGAAACTCTTTCTGCAGCTGGAATAAAAATTTGGGTTTTAACTGGAGATAAAATGGAAACAGCTATTAATATAGCATATGGTGAGATCTTGTCTATTTTTAATTGTGTTGCATTGATAATTTCTTTTCTTGAAAACATTTAGTTTTTAAAAAACTCACTTTTGGATATACATAGCTTCTGAAGGTATGAGTTGATTCTTTGCTATGCAGCATGCAGCCTGGTGAACAATGATACAAAACAGTTTATCATCAGCTCAGAGACAGATGCTATTAGAGCGGCTGAAGAAAGAGTAAGTTGAACATAGAGCATTGCATGGTTGTATAGTTGGTTCATTCTATCATTAAGCTTTAAGCGACTACAAGTGGAAACTGTTAAAGATGTCAACCGTATATTTAAAATAATGGGATAGCTCAACTTGGGAAGTACTTGTGAAATAGGTAAATTGGTACTTATAATTTCCAGAAAACTTGGGTTCCAGGATCACATTTGTTTGAAATATGGGGTCACCTTTTTGTATCCAAACACACCTATGTAATCTAACCGAGGGTTTTCTAAGAAAACAGAGTTAATATCTTGGAACCATGAAAACACCATGTATCCAAACGGGTCCTAACTTGGTACTTAAGTCGATGGGGTATTATCAGAACTTTTTTTTGTGGGAGACCCTTGATTCTTGTAAAAACATTTTTTAGGACAAATCGCATAAATATTTTCTTTAATAGGCTTAGAACTTTGTTTGGATTATCTAGCTGTCTAACCCCTCTCCATTATATTGATGTTACATATCTCATGGTGCATATCTTGTGTTCTTTGTACTTGGTTTAAGCATAATCAGCTATATGATGTATCCTTTGGTATAAACCAACTTTTCACTAGTGGTGTGTATATTTTTATGGACCTACATGTGCCACTGCCATGTATAACACTGCAGTCATTTTCAGGGTGACCCTGTGGAAATTGCACGAATTATTAAAGACTCGGTAAAACAGAGTCTGAAAAGTTACCTTGAGGAAGCCCAACATTCTCTAAGTAGTACGCCAGGTCGAAAGCTGGCTCTCATTATTGATGGCAGATGCTTGATGTATGCGTTAGACCCAACTCTGCGTGTGAATCTCCTTGGTTTGAGTTTAATTTGCCATTCAGTTGTATGTTGCCGAGTCTCTCCATTGCAGAAGGCACAGGTAGATATCATTTGTTGCTGTTACTGTTTTTACTTATGGATTGCCTTCTTTTTTTCGTAGGGAACAACTAACAACATAGCATTTTTTTGGAAATAATCAATTTTGTATCCTTACAAAAAAAAGGTTCCAGAGCACATGATAATTTATTATTAATTGTACTACATGGATGTTTTCGTTATTGCAGTTTTGGTTTTAGCATGATCTTGTACACTTTTATACTGTTGAATAGTATGTCTTATAGGTCATCATTAAGTTTCTAATTGACAATCTCATAATCTCTGATTTGTCGACTTATTTCCTTGCATAACCTGTAAAATTGCCAGAAAAAATTGACGCATATATTTTGTAGGTTACTAGCTTAGTTAAGAAAGGAGCTCGTAAGATTACTCTCAGTATTGGTGATGGTGCTAATGATGTGAGTATGATTCAAGCTGCTCATGTTGGGATTGGCATCAGTGGACAAGAAGGAATGCAAGCTGTTATGGCTAGTGATTTTGCCATTGCCCAGTTTCAATATCTTACTGATTTGCTTCTTGTACATGGACGGTGGTCATACTTGAGATTGTGCAAGGTATGCGTATTGGTTGCTTACTTTATAGCTCTATAGCAAAATTTGCCCGTGCGTTGCAACGGGAGAAATAAAAATCCTCACACGCTCCAAGCCCCAAAAGCATGACCCAAGACTCTAGCCTCATAAGCACGGTTCCAATTTAATCAGAGAAACACAATTTAATTTTGCAGCGAAAGTAATATAACATAGGTATAAGAATGCATCCATGATTCTTAATATGACAACAATACATTATGGCCAAAAGGGTTTATTTGATCATACCAAATAGAACAAAATAATGTTGTTTGCCCTGTAAGTTGTCATCTTTCCCATTGTTATATTATGATAAGCATTGCCTTTTGGAACCCGAAATGCCAATCAAGTTGTATAAGAAAATCATCTTATGCATAACAAAAGAAGGCAGCATCTATTAAAATATTTTTGATGCAAAAAATATAAAATTTGTATTGTTATAATGGCTAAAATCATGTGTACTTAAAAAGGAGTAACTGGCATTGGAATCATATTTTACTTAAAAAGGCGCGCTCTTGTATATGGTTTAATCATACAACTAACAATGGCCATATGAAGAGATATGATGTGGACAACTCAAATGTATCTACAAAGAAAAGGAAATACATATATACATCTATAGTAATTCCTATACACAAATCAAAGAAATTACATGTATACATCATATATCTTTTTTGCTTCATGATTCCCAAAAAAACATGGAAGGCAAGGAAGACACCAGGGCATCATCAAAATACATTTGATCTGTTCTCTTTTCGAAAATTTATCTTGAATAACCCTGTCAATAAGGGACAATCTTTTGAAATCTTATATAAAAGACAATAAAGGATGGTTCTGACTTTTTTATGAATCCAAGAAACTTAGAAGATAAGAAAGAGATAGCATGGCTATTCCATTGTGAAAAAAGTGACCCAGATCATCATCATCTATAGTGCATGGTAATACATTTGAACAATTCTATTTTCTATAATGTAGCTTGAATATATTGTGTCAATAGGAGACATCTTTTCTTCTCTACAAGGATACTAAAAATAGACATGAATGGACAACCAAGAATTCCACAGGCAGCATAGTTCAACAAATCTATAGCGGCACCCAAATAGAGATGCATGCCATCTTCATTACAGTGTCGGTATCAAGCTTTTCCTCCTTAGAGGGAGCCAAGGCATGCCATCAGATGATATCTACAAACATGGATTTAGGTGCAATACCATTAGCTTAGATAAACTGTTATCTTTGGAGTTGCACTGAATATATTCAACTCTTAAAGCATCATTGCATCTTTAAGCTTTTGTACCGCACCAAAACGGAGCAAGTAAGCATTGAACAAAACTTATTCATGAAGGAAAGCACAAACATGCAGATCATAATCCTCTCTACCACCCATGTCTCAATTTTCATAATAATGAAATATCAACATTTCTTGGAGTAATCAAAGATTATACAAATAAAGGCAAAGCAATCATGGCTACAACTACAATAAAACAGGAAAGAAGTCCTGCCTAAAGCTTTCATGGGACTGAACTACTCTATACAATTTAGAACTCTGCTTGTCATATCATAAAATCAAAAAATAATTTGGATGATCTGCATCATGGAAAAAATATCATAAATTCATATAATATTATATAGTAGAACAATTTTTGTATGGATCATCAAAACATAAGCTTATATAACCAAAAGCAATATCCATTGTTCATTATAAATATCGTCAATAGGCATGACCCTAAGATAAAAGGGCAACGCTACTATGCTATCTAGAAATCCTTAGTTGGCTTACTAACAGGTAATATTCTGAGCAGAGAGGAACAAAAGAGTAATCATGGAGGTGTCAATATAACGTTATAACAAAGTGATAAGTGCATATTTGGTTTTCTATGTTTCTGTAACATTCAACATACAATGCTACCTTCCAAATATTTAAAATACATCTTATACATATCAAAGAGGGCAAATTTTATCTGATGATAGGGTACCCTGTACTGACATGTTACCCTAAAAAAGGGTGCTAAAAAAATAATAGTTGTGAGATTTATCTAACACTGTATCATTATAGTCAGCCATACAAATAACCATGTTAGACCACGTACACAATATCATTGAGATTATGTACGCAGAGAAGCAGCAATAAATACCTGAGAGCTGCACAAAACCAACATATGAAAATAATAATCTAGTCCTCATCATCATCAGGAATAAGTCTAACAGTAAACAAAATGTATGACTTAGTAGTGATATCTCTGACTAAAATCTTGTTAAAAAAAATGAATAACCTCGATTTCTGAAGGAGATGCATCAATAATCTGGCATAGCACATTTATGACCTCTCGGCTTGACCCATGTTGTTGAGTAGCTTTCCTATATCAGTTAGGGCATGATCAGATAATCACATATTCACGTAGAAATATCAACACAAAATTGTAAGATTTCGTAGTGAAGAGATACTTGGATGATATTAGCAGGGTTGGACTGTGATAAAATTGATTAGATCTGACAAAGCTCAAGTTCATATGCTTATTCCGATGGATGCAAGGAACTTAATTCATATTCATGCTTTGCCAAATAAACACTCCCTTTTTGGTCACAAATTCTTGTCACCAAATGAAGTGTACAAGCAAACGTCTGAGCATTTCACCAACAGTATCATTTATTTACCCATTTAGATATTTAGATTAGTCACATGAAAATAATGAACGTACATTCATCCAAAAAAAAAATCAATATAACAAAAAATAGAGTGGTGCCTCTGTTCTCTTCCAAAACTGAATTACACCTCTTTCTTCTTTAATTGAGCCAAGAGTTCCTGTGCTCATTTCAAAAACACACAAATACTGAAGCAGTAGTTTATTAGTTGAATAGCGGGTAGTTGCACACAAAATCGCCAATCTGTTTCAGAATTTGTAATTATCAGAAGCAATGAAGCACTTCCGAAAAAAATGGAGCCCAAAGAGGCACCTCAGATACTGAGAACTAACAGAAAGAGCTGTTCTTCAGCCAAAGCCTTTTCGATATCATTGCTAACACTACCTCGTTAGACCAGTACAACACTGCAAAGTGCAAAGCAATAAAATAGTCCATAATTTCTCCAAATAAATGTATCAAGTCCAATATTTCAGGTACTAATTGCTAAACCCAGGCTGGGTTATCAATCCCGTTAGCTAATCTTCCTTTTAATAACTTAAAAATAGGCTGGGTTATCAAGCCCATAGAATACCATAACTGCACCTTAGGTCATATACTCATATTCATTGTCACCATTCTGATCAGATTAGAGTTGGTTCATACTCGACAAATTAACCATATTTACACAAGGAGTTGTACTGTCTGAAGTAATATTTCATCTAGTTAGTAGAACATATTTTTCAAATAGTACGGGCGTTTTGTTTACACAAAAATGTTAAATGTATCAATCTATTACAGTTGTGATGAACTAATTCAACGTTCTGCGGAAAGAAGAGGACTAAAAAGCTAACAGGATAAAAGCATCACCAAACAAATTGGGATTAATTATCACATAGCAAATAATTTAATATTAGTAAAAGAATCTGAACTCACAGATCTAATGCCACGACACAGAAATCGGCTTAAAACTATATGCTCATGTTTCTAAATGTGAGGAAACGAGATGCATAAATGCAGTATTGCATATCCTTGTGCATGTGCATTATGCAAAGGTAAGCAGGAATTATGTATAGAGAACACGTGAATTAAGGCACTAAGCAACTTTAAAGGGGTAGTGCAGAAGACGACCTGGCCTGTTTATCAAATGAATAACAAGCCCCGTTGTAAAATGCCACAGACATTAACCATAAATCACTGTGAACAGCGACTAATAATAGCCATTCAGTCAGAGCGATTCCATCACGAGCAAAGTTTATCCCTATAGGTGGTTCTGAAAGTTCCGGAGGAACAAGATCATCAGGCAGTCTCACTTCCCAGGTTTCATCAGGCGGTCCATAGAGGCATAGGTTATCCTTTCCTGACAAAATAAAGAACCATATAAGCATATGAAAAAGATAGCACATGATTACACGGATGATACAAACACTACCCAGGACATGCCATATAGCATGTATATAGGCTAGTGGTCTCAGGTTCATTACTTTTAAAAAGGAACCAGCAGGAACTTAATTAAAAACAGACTACGTAATTATGCAAACAAAGATGATAAACTACTCCTAGTCACAATTAATCAGCATTTGATATGCACATATCTTTCTAAATATCTAAATTGGATACGTAAAAATCATATACGTTGGTTGGTGTTTTGTTTTCAGAACTTAACCAAAACGCTCTGAAAGAATGAAGTCAATTTAATAACTTAAAAATAGGTTGGGTTATCAAGCCCATCAGCTAATCTTCGTTCTTATAATAACATAAAGAATCCTTTCAAAAAAACAAATACTCGCATCTTATAGCAGTACACAACTAACATGAGCTAGAAAGCCTGTGATCACCAGGATAAAAGCCTCCATCTCCGCCGTCCACCGGAGCTCAGGTGGGTGAGGGCGACGCTGAGGCTAGCCGCCGGCTTGGGGGAGGCCGCGTCGAGGGCGGTGGCCGGCGAGGTGGGTGGGGGCGACGCCGAGGCGAGCCGCCGGCTTCGGGGAGCCCACGACATGGAGATGGGGAGGGAGAGACGTGGGAAGGGGATTAGGGTTTTCGGGATGCGGGGTGGGGTGGGGGGGCGCAAGGGGGAAGCGCGGGGGCTGGGAGCGAACGGCCAGGGTTGGGCGCAGGCCGCACAGCGGATGGGGGAGCGACGGACGAAGAAAACGGAAGACGGAAACTCTATTCTCTTTATTATTAGGTAAAGATATAATTCAAAAAAACCAAATACTAACACTTTCTGTTTCAGGTTATCACATACTTCTTCTACAAGAATTTGACATTTACACTGACTCAATTCTGGTTCACTTTCCAAACCGGCTTTTCTGGTCAACGGTTTTATGATGACTGGTTCCAGTCTCTCTATAATGTCATTTTCACAGCACTACCTGTAATTATGGTTGGATTGTTTGATAAGGTTTGTTTCCTTGTACTCATTTTACTCATGGCCTCATGGGGTTATTTTATCTGCTACATTGCACTAAACTTACCCATTTCAGGATGTGAGTGCATCTCTATCGAAGAAATACCCACAGCTATATCAGGAAGGAATCAGAAATACATTCTTCAAGTGGAAAGTGATAGCGGTGTGGGCTTTCTTTGCACTTTATCAGTCAATAGTGTTCTATTACTTCACTGCAGCTGCAAGCCAGCATGGTCATGGTTCATCTGGCAAGATTCTTGGTCTATGGGATGTTAGCACAATGGTATTCACTTGTATTGTGGTGACTGTGAACCTTCGTCTTCTCATGGCCTGCAACTCTATAACGAGATGGCATTACTTCAGTGTAGCTGGCAGCATTGCGGCATGGTTTCTGTTTATCTTCATATATTCTGCGATAATGACATCATTTGATAGACAGGTGGGTGAATGCATTACTGTAGCTGTGAATGTTCCTTTCTTCCAGTGTATTAACATTGTTGTGTTACTTCTGCAGGAAAATGTTTATTTTGTGATTTATGTTCTGATGAGCACCTTTTTCTTCTACCTCACATTATTGCTTGTACCGATCATTGCTCTAAGTGGCGACTTCCTATATCTATCGTGAGATACCCTGTCCTTTATTACCAGTTCTTTCTTGTGTATAGTTATGCTAGTTTATGCCTTTTGGTTTTTGGCTCCTTCCAAAGATTCATGGATGTTTCTATTGCTTTCTCAGCATTCAGAGATGGCTATTCCCATACGACTACCAAGTTATCCAGGAGATGCACAAAGATGACCCTCACGAGTACAGCATGATCCATCTGCCGGAGAGAAGCCATCTAAGCCCAGAAGAAGCAAGAAGTTATCAGATATCTATGCTTCCCCGTGAAACTTCCAAACACACGGGGTTTGCCTTTGACTCGCCAGGCTATGAGTCATTCTTCGCGTCACAGCATGGCGTTTGTGTGCCGCACAAGCCATGGGACATAGCTAGGAGAGCCAGCATGAAGCAGCGGCAGCAGCAGCCTCAACGAAAAGGGAAGATCTTACCCCAATAGCCTTCCCTCCCCATTTTTTTGTAAAGTTTTGTACATCTCTTGTCTTGCTTGCAGACCACAGCAGTGTGTATACGTAGCGTCCTAGCCCTTTTTCGTGTTTGCCACCCATATGTTGACTTGTTGGCGATGTTAGCAGTGGCCATCGTTCCAGTTGGTTGGAGATCCACGTAGGCACTCCCTTAGTTGAAACAGCAGTTTAAACTGGGAAATACAGGTAGTGAAAATTCTTTTGACGCTATCACGACATGTCTGATGTTTCTGAAATCTGTGTGTCGCTTTACTATCAATTTCTCCATTTTGTTTGCTTTATGACACTATCACGACATGTCTGTTGTTTCTGAAATCTGTAAGTGTCGCTTAACTGTGTCTCTTTTTTTGTGGCCCTCGTGGAGGTTCGAACCTAAGTGGTGGGTTTTACAATCAAATCATTCCACTACCAGCTGCTAGCTTGTTTTCCAATTCTTCCATTTTGCCTTACCGGTGTCGCAATGTCTATGTCTTGTCGTGGGTAAGCATATATATAGTGTTGGAAGTATCATGTACTGTGGAGCAAAGTTTCCGAGAAGTCTAGATGGGTTGGATCAAGTATCATGTCGACCTGGGCTGATCTGGCCTCCATTTGGTATGCCAAATGGTCCTCGCCGTAAACTCGACTCGCCCCGTGGGGTATTCGGCTTGCCTCGGACATGAGAGGAGGGGAAAGGGGGTGTTGAGAATCCTGGGCTGCTCGTTGCGTTCGTCTCGTCGGTTTGCCGTGGGAGGTTGGGGAGGCCACCACAACGTGAGGTTAGTGAGGAGGCTGCCATCATCGCCATGGAACTAAGAAGGAATCGGTTTGCCGCCGCTACTACTAGTGAGGCGGCGGTGCACTGTGTAGGCCGAAAGGATGGAAGTGGAGCCATATCTCCATGTGGGTGCCCGGCGATGAGTGAATAAGATGAGGAATTACTAGGGAGAGTTGGGGATTTGGCGGGTGGGTTGGGCTGCGTGTCTTAAGGGCCGAAGGGATGAAGCAATGTAGTTGGGCCTTGGGGACTGCAATTGGGTTGATTTCTCAAAGGACCGAAAGGGCTTAGGGGAGGCAGTGCATAAACCAGGCTGGAGTAGTAGCCCACTGTTGACACAAAAACGAGGGTTTTTACGAACACACGTGCAGAAGCGTCGATTCAGTGATCGCGTCGCAACTCAAACCAAGTGTGCCAATTGATTTGACCTGTGAATCAATAAGGGAAGAATTATCAGTAATATAAACCTAATCGGCTTTTTTGAATAGCCAGATCAGGTCATCTGTAATCGGTTTCTTTATTAACCGATTACAGGATCTATCGGCTTAATGCCAGATAGAGCAAATAAATTTAAATAGGCATTCAAATCTAAATCTTTCGCTTATTTTTGGTATTTTATAATAGCATCAGCAATAAACCCTAATATCAATATATTAGGTTCAACCAAGAAACAGACTGAGCAGATTGGTCAGGCCAAGACAGTGTTCAAGTCTAAATCTAAGATATAAACCAATAAACCGATTTGAAGGTCTAAAGACTGAAAGGTAAATGTAATACAGATCAGTAAATATCCCCACACGTGAAACCCTAAACATGGCATATACAAGATCGATTGAACGAGACAGTTGCATATATCAAATTCGGGAAAAGCATATGAAATATTTAACAATTGGCATTACAGGATAAATGCACATTGCAGATCGATTAAATTGAGACAGTACAATATGCGAAAACATGTCAAAGATCGGTAAATCCCGAGACAGTCTAACATGGTTTGTATACATGAGATCAAATTGATACAGCCATGCATACGGGTTATAAGGAGAGAATCGATTATCCCATCGAGATAGCCCTACCTGCGAGTTGAAGCCTTTCGACGATGTCGATCGGGTTCGAAAAGTGGGTTTTGTGTATTGAGTCTCGTATATCTTCTACCGAGATTTAAAGGCCTATTTATAGTGTTACAAAGTCGATACCGATACGATCTATTCTATTGCGCAGCGCTTCTGATCCAATCGTATTCTTTCCGAAGTCTCAAAAGTATCGGTATTCCACCTTTCTCCTTTGCCGATAAAGCCCATTTCCGATTTGACCCAACAAACCTTATCATATTCGGCTTTTCCTGAACATCCGATTTTCTGCCAAATTTGGGTGTCAACACCCACCCGTACCACGCTCGACCCGGCTGGTCAATTCAGATATCATCTCTCTAACTAGTAGAGTGCCCGTGCGCTGCTACGGAGTCATAAAATTAAGTTTTCATTACATGAGTCATTAGTAAAAAGTAAAACATGACTTTTAAAGTTAATGGGCACAACGTTCTACATAAACACTGAAGGGAGTTATCCATTACATCACATTAAGGTAAACATTACAATCCAAAATAGATAATGTTGATCCAAAATAGATAATGTCAACATTATGGTCCACAAAATAATGCTTGTTTGTGAAGTGGATGCCTTCACCAACTAATACAATTTGAGTAGGGGTTAAAATCTGTATAGTTTGATGTCTGCACCAACTAATGCAATTTGTGTAGAGGTTATATCTGTAGCTAAATAGATGCCAATGCTCAATTACGAAGATCAGCTATGCTTATTTCATTTTCTATAATTTGTTTCCACACATGACCTCAGTAAAGCAGACACATTGTTTTAAATACTCACCGATGAGAAAATGTTTATCATTGGTCATATTGACTTTTCTTGATATTTTGGATAATGTTGTGTACTATTTACCTCTGAACTGAACTTTCAAGCAATATGTGAACAAATTTAAATTTAATTTGATGCATAAAATTCATCTAGATTTATGTAGATCATGATCAGATCATTATACAAGGCATTGCAAGCATGCGGTGAACATGTATGAACAAATAATTAATATTATTTGTAATGTATCATACGTATTATTGAATTGCGTCCTATTCCTATATCTATATGGTGTGACTGAATCTCTTATACACTAAACTTTTTAGAAAAGTTTAGTTAGGGTGCTGTCTGCTGCATTGGTGAATATGGTGAGACGCTGGTCAACAACATTAATATGCTGGAAGTGGAGGAGCCAATCACGGTGAGTTGGAAATTCATGCCAGCCTAATTTGCTAATACATTGCCTTTTGAGAAACAAATATGCTATAACATTTTTCTTTGGTTAGTACATATTCTTATAACCTCTTCAGGCGCCCATTGTGTTTGAATTGCTCTAAACTTGGTCCACTTACGGCACTGATTAAGTGATAACTCTTGGATATATTAAAATCAATTATTAGCTTCGCTATTACATAGCGCTTGCGCTGTGCCTTGCCCCAGAGCTCGCCACCTCAGCTTTGCTGGCTCCTCAGCAGCCCACGTCGCCCCCCTGTTCCCTGTCGTCCGATCGCGCCTCGCTGTCCGCCGATCGGGCCGTCCGTCTGCTGGTTTCCCCAGGTGGACAGGTTTGCAAAAAAAACCCCCTCTGTTCTTGGATTTTACGTTTTGGTCCTCATGTGTTCGCGTATGGGTCCCTCGACAGTGCTCCCGCGCCACGGCGTTTTTCCGTTCACACCCTTAGAGTTTTGCGCCTCCTGCAGCGATACCCTTTTGTCTTTGTAGATGCACCCGTAGTTCGCACGTAATTACCCGCAAATGCCATTCCTTTTAGACGCGCCGCACCCCGTGCCCCAACCCACCCCGAACCCTAGCCAGTTCTGCCCCGTCTCCTCCCCCTCTCCCGTACGCTGCCGCTGCTGCTGCCTCAGCCTTGCCTGCCGCCGCCTCCCCTTTCCCCCTCCCTTCTCGCAGGGTCTTCCCCGCCGTCTTCTTCTCCTCTCTAGCCAGTCTCCGCCCTCGGTAACCGCCGGCTCCTCTTGGCCCAGTCTACGCCCACGATGGACCGTCGCCGCACCTTCTCCCGACCCCCATCTCCCATCCCCACAGGGCCCAAAGCCGCCTCCGGCCGCGCTTCCCCGCCATGGGGCCACCGGATCTGGTGATGGCGACCTCCGACTCGTCGTCTCCCCCCGCCCTGCGGTCAACGCTGCCTCTGGTCGCCCCCGTATCCGGAGGCCCTCGCCGCCCTCAGTTCTTTCTCAGCCGCCCTGGTCCCCTTGCTGCTCCTCCCAGCTGCTATCACCATGCCCAGATCCGGTGTTTTCCTACCCAGATCCAAACAGCACACAACGACCTCGCGTGTCCTCTTCCTCACGCTAGCAAGCTCAACGGCCGGCCTCAGGCAAGCCAAGTGCGGCTGCCTAGGCAGGAGATGAGCCTGCTGAGGCAGCTCCACGCCATTTTCGACTGGGTCATGTCCAAGATGGTGGTGCTCGGCTGCCAATAACGCTGCACATACCCTTCAATCGTAGTTCACATTTCAGCAGTGCATAGATCATTCTATAGCTGATAGTTTTCTATTCGTGCATTTGCTATTTAATTTCACGCCATGTATTGGTTTGCTCTAGGATCAGGTCATGCATGCTTGGCATATACTATAATGTTCATTTATATTTGAGATATGCTATGTTCTGAGTTTTAAATTCATGTAGCCTCTTTTCGAAATAATTGATCATGACATTCTCTGAAACAATTATTACAGTAATTGTTATTCTATGATTAATCGGCAGAGCCTCTACAGAATATGTATTATAGTTTGCATTGCATTTCTGTTGTGTACTTAGATTTGTACCAGGTTGTTTGGATTCAAATTTAAATCACACGAGGTTAATAAAATTTTCACTTGATTAGTGCCCAGTATATATCATACAGAGATTATGCAGGTCAATCACTGACTGATCTCTTGGGCTAAAACTAATGTCGTATATATCTTCTTTTGCCGTCTAATATTATGCTATGCAATGGTTTATATGAAAAGCTGTGACTGTGCCATCCTGTTTATGGCGGTGTTTCGTCCCGCTCATGCTATTTCTCGCTGTTATATTGCACTGCTTACTGATGCTATTCCTGACTGTTATGTTACCCTGCATCTGATTGTTACATTTATCGTCTCTATTCTTCTCTATATACTCAAAAATCTTTCATATTATGTGGAGGGTAATTAGTTCTTCGACCAAATGAGCAGCTGTTTTGTCGAGGGGGAGAAGCCAAGGGGGACTGTACAGAACGAATTATATAGCCTGTTTTGTATCTCAGTGTATTAGCATCTTTGGTGCATGTTAATGTAGCCTGTTTTGTATCTCAGTGTATTAGCATCTTTGGTGCATGTTAATGTCGTTCGCTGTACCCTGTTGCTTGCATTGATCAGCCATAATATTAAGTTGTATTGTATATTCCTGTATGCATCATATATATATATTGCCTAAATTAACATGTAGACGGGTAAGCTAACGCGCGGAGGCGCGTTACTACCGCTAGTAAACAACAAGGCCCTAACAGGCCGCGCGCCTGTCCTTGCGCCGCCACGTGGTCGGCCAGTCCTTCATTTAAAATTAATCTTTAAGAACAAACAAACCGAGCGCCCCAAGCCATTGGCTAGCTGAGCCAACCGTCGCCCCACAGACCGCCGTTCGAGTCTTGTTCCGCCCTCGGCTATGCTTTTTTTTTTTTTCTCTCTCCGGCCAGCCCTTCCTTCCTCTCCGACGCCGCCCTCCGTTCTATTCCATCCCCTCTCTACCGTGGCCCTGCTTGTCTCTCCCCTCCTCTGTTTTCCGGCCGCCTCTTGTCTTCCCTTCCGTTGCTCGTGCCTCGCAGCCTGCCCCTCTGCCTCGGCCAGCCTTCCACGCGCGATGGCGGCCTCCCCTCAGTCCTTGCGCATGGCGTGGGGTTCCCACCAGCATGACGGCGGCGCTTCTTCTCCACGCCTCCTCCCCGCGCCGCCCTTCCCTGTCTTTCTTCACGCCCTGTCCCGCCATTGCTGCCACCTCTCCACCCCAACCCATCTTTGCCGCCGTCGCTGTCGCCCCGTCACAGACCGTCTCCACCTCCCTGCAGTATCTGTCGCCACCCTCCTCTTCCAGCACCCGCATCGTGCTCACCAGCAACACCCATCTCTTATCTTTTCCCCAGCCCTCACCGTTTGCCCTCTATATTGCTTCTGTAGAGGTTTGGTTAGAGGGATATTTGCACCGATAAAATATTCAGATTTGTCATGAAATCACAATCGGTGCCAAGGCATGTTTTCAATACCGTTAAAAGTGAAATCAAATTTCCTAGCATTCTGCCATTGTCATTTAATTTGTATATTTATTGGCGTTGAATTGTGTCTTTGATTCTTGGGTTTTTTTTCATCCATGCCATTATTAAGTTGCATATATTCAGTTCTGCCATTATTAAGTGCATATTGTCTAAAATGCCATATTCTCAGCAATCTAATCTCAGCGCTGCCATTCTTATCTATTTTGAAGCAATTCCAACTTATACCAAATCAAAATACCAAACAAAATACATCCTAACAGATGGGGTCCACGTGTCATATCCTCAACATCTTCTTCCTCCACTTCTTCCTCCCCACTGCACTCTCTCTCTCATCGCCGCCACTGGTCACCGGAGAGACGTCGCCGGCGCGGAGCTCCTTCGCCGCCGCCACGGAGCTCGTTGCCTCCGCCACCACCCCCGAGTCGTCGCGCCGCCTGAAGCTCCTCATCTGCCGCCACCCCTGCTACCGCTTAGCCCAGCTCGTCGCCGAGCTCCTCCGCCGCCCGAGGTCGCTGAAAGGCATGGAACGGAGAGCTCGAGGCTTCAAGGAGGAGGAGGAGGGGACGGGGCACAAGGCGGCGAGGCTCGAGCAGCAGGCGCGGGCGAGGGCTCGAGCAGGCGACGGCAGAGAGCTCGAGGCCGACGGCGGGGCACGACCGGCGGCGCATCCTTCCTCTCCAGCGTTCACCGGTGGCGCATCCTTCCTCTTCTTCCCCAAATTTCCCAGCCGCCGCCGCCGGATTTGGGGGAGGAGGCGAGCTCCCCGCCGCCTGCCTTGGCTCCTCCTTGGGGGTGCTTCGGCGAGGGCTCCTCCTTGGGAGCTCGCCGGAGTTGGAGATGGAAGGTGGGAGGAAGAAGGTGGAGGCCGGCGAGCTGGAGCTCGGGCTAGAGGAAAGAGAGAGGAGTGAAGGAGGAAGAAGGAAGAATCTGGGAAGAAGAAGAAGGTGGGGGAGAGGATGACAGGTGGGGCCCGGTTGTCATATACGTATTTCTCTATATTTTGGTTTGTATTCGTCGGTGTATGCGTCAAAAATACAAAGAATGGCTCGAGAATGGCAGCGCTGAGATTAGATTGCTGAGAAAATGGCATTTTAGACAATATGCACTTAATAATGGCAGAACTGAATATATGCAACTTAATAATGGCATGGATGAAAAAAACCCTTGATTCTTTGTTCTAGGATCATATCATTCTTTACTGGTTCCTATAGGAAATTGATTTTGGGCCTAGCGGTTGAGATGCTATGCTCATATGATCTGTCCAATCTTCAGTTTGCATTACAGGTAAGGGAAAGTAAATATTAGTGAAAATATGCTCTTTACTTTTTTTAGTGTAACATTAGAGGTTAGGAAAGGTAAATATTAGGCAATAAAACTGCTATAGTATCCTAACTAGCACAGTGCCACTTCAATTCTAACTCACTCATGGTCATGCTCATGCCAGTCCATGATGTGAGCATTGAACAATTTATATTAGCAATAAAAGCATGATGAATTTCGGTTGGGTCGCATTTCAAGAATGCTATGAATAGCCAAAGATTCATGGAGGTGCTCTGTTAGCAAGTCAGCTAAGGATTTTAGTTAGCACTGTAGCACTGCATTTTAAACTTACTCAGGTCATGCCAATTGATGATATGGACATTAAACAATGAATATTGCTCTTGGTTATATACACTTATGATCTATGCAAAAAAAATTTGCTCTATAAGAATATTGTTTTTCCCTGATACAGACCATCCAGATTGTTTTTTATTTCAAGATATGGCTAGCCCAACTTGCTTGGCCTAAAAGGCTATGGTTGTTCTTGCTGTAAGATATGCATAGCAGAATTCTAAGTCCAAAATAGTTCAATCCTAGGAATGCTTTGGCTTCTTTCTTTCATAGTTGTAGCCATAATTGTTTTAGAGTAAAATACACGGGCGGTCACTAAATTATTAGTCGATTCTTATCTAAGTGCCCAATCTATGAAACTGCAGTTTTGGGTCTCTAATTTTTTTAACTGGGTCCGCCCCGGTCTAGACTTACCACGTGACAACCCTAGAGCTGACGTGGAGCTGACATGTCACATAAAATAGTTTTAAAAGGGGAAAATCATTAAAAAAACATAAAAATACGTGGAAATCATTTTAAAAATCATTTAAAAAATAAAAAATATTAAAATGTGGGAACATTATTTAAAAAATCATTAAAATAAAAAGGAAAATCATGGCGTATGGGAGCCCTCAAGTGCTACTTTTTTATAATTGTTTTATGAATTTTCCTAATTGTTTTACTATTTCCCGTATTTTTTATGATTTTTGAATTTTTCAAGGATTTTTCTAAATTTGTTAAATGATTTATGTTGCATGGACGGTCATGTCAGCGCCACGTTAGCTCTACGGCTGTCACATGGTAGTTTTGGACTGGGACGAACCTACTTAAAAAGATTAGGGACCAAAAACTGCAGTTTTATAAGTTGGGAATCTGAATGAGAATCAACTAATAGTTTAGGGACCACCCGTGCATTTTACTCATTGCTTTACTCTTATCTCTGTTGTCTTCCATTAGTCCTAGCTATGTTAATCTTCCATAATTATGAATTGAAATTTGAGTACAGGTGATTATGATGTGCATGTTTGTGCAAATCAGGCAAGACAATTTTTTCGATGCAGTTATTGTGCGATCATGTTTAGTGTTATTCATGCATATTAAAAAAGGGTTAAATATGTGCTATCAAAATGTTTACAAAATTCATTAGTTCTATTGAATTAAACGTACATAAACATGCTAAGATTTGTAGATACTCCTTTGGCTTTGGCAGCAAATGAAGTAGGTAAATGTTAGCCCTTGAGCAGTGCTAGAGGCAACATTACTATGAGAGTATGAATTCATGTTAGCTTAATTGGTTTTAGACCTTTAGTGTTCAGAGCACATGGTCAACTTACTTTCGTTTTGGTTCCTAACTTAATTGAAGCTACCTGGGTTAATGATTTCCTAAATTTGTCTATTGACAAAACCACAGTTTTTTTGTTAATAGATGATGGAAAAAATAATTGTTGATAGCACTGCACATTAATTTTTTTTAATTTGGAGCTGCTTAATGATTTGCTGGTTTCGTATGACAGGTTTACTATGTTTATATCTCTTTTGATCTACTTAGTTTGGAGCTACCTAATACTTTGGTTGCGTGATTTTTGGCTCATGGTCACAGGTATACGTGCACATAGACATTATTACTGCTCATGAACCAACAAGAATAGTTCGTTCTTTTCCCTGATCAACTGGTATGTTTTATGTGGCATGTCTCCTCTCCCTTTGCCTACAAAAATAGCATTTCTTGAGCGGTTCATGAAGCTGCTGCCTAATGGCTTTTGAGTGTTTACAACCCTTTTCATTTGTTTATATCACTATTAGCTCTACTATTTGTTGATCAAGTATTGCCTGCTTCATTAGAAGCTGTTGCCTCTGGTTTCAAGTATATTAGCATCATATATGCCTAAGGATGTCATCCCGAAATCATATATCCGGAGTATTTTTGGCTATTGCTTATCCTTGGTTTTTATAGTATGCTTTATTCCTTTAGATGCCAACGTCTCATGGATTATTCAATGCATTTAAGAAATTAGCAAGATGGTATGTGTGCTCATTTTTTTAGAACTCTGGATACCTCTGCATGAATAGCCTGATAGATGTGTTAGGCGTGCTGTCCCTGACCAGTCCTAATGGCTCAAATTCGCAGAGTTCAAAACTCATCATGAGATTTTGAGAGCAACACTTTTGGGGCTGCACTTTTGTTATGTAGGATCTTATAAAGTGCTATATATTTCCTTTTAAATGAGTTGTAATGCTTTTTAATGTGCAAAATTTATCCCAGATGATAGCTTCATTAACGGGCTGAAAATGTACTGAGAAAAATCACTTAGGGATACCTTGATTGGTGAGGTCAAGAATACGTTTCTGTGAAAATTTCTTTTGGGTTTTTAGCAGGTTTCATGTAGTTTTTTGCTACCGTACCATTTGCAGCCCATTCTGTTGCAAGTTTTTTCATTTAATCATGAGATATCTTTGCTCCACACGTGTGAAACCAGAGGTACATGTTAAATTTTGTACTTCAATTTTGTTTTGAGTATTTGTGGGTCAGCAATGTTCTAGTGTATTGTTTCTTTATTATATAAACTAAGTTCTTTTCATAGGTTGAATATGAAAGTCCTGAAATTTATTTATAAAATTGTCTATAGCAGACAGTCAAAGGAACAAACGAATTCTAATAAATCAAGTCTCTGTTTTTCAATTATGTTAGTTATGCATTTAGTTTTGACCTCTTTTTCGTTTAACTTAATGCAATATCAGTTTTATACAGATTCGAAGAAGATTGGGTGATTAAAAAAATAATGTGGCTCCAAATTCAAACAAAGTTTACACTTTTAATAAATTATTCTGCATAGTATGTTAAACTCTGACTAATGTTATATAATGTGATTTATACTATTTAAAATTTTGAATAACACATGATAAATATGATAGTCCTACATAGGAAAGATAACAACAGGCGCGCCGCTGGCGCACAATCCTTCCTTTTGCTGATTAGATTACATCACTCTATCCACTTGCCTTTTGCCAAAAAATCTTTTAAATTTTAGCCTTTGTACTTTAACGGACTAATGATTAGAACTTCATCAAAATAAAACTCTGTTATTTTTTAGATTGATTCTTTATCACTGAGATCAATCGAGCGGCGCACCACAGGTGCGCTTCCATTGCTAGTTGTACTTACATTATCCTTCCTAAGCTACCTTATGATCCTTTAGCATTAATATTACCTATATTATCTATAGTGGTTGCCATCGATAAAAGATACATGATCATTTATTTAATCTCACCTCTGCACATAGAGTTCACCGTAGAAATTTGGGTTTGGAGGGTTTCAGTTCATTGGTTCTATGCTCCATCAGAGCATGCTGGCATTTCTCTTTGTATTTAATTTAGCTGCATTGTTATTCCATTTTACTCTTGCCAATTAGTTTGGTCACTTTCTGGACATGTTGTTAGTCGTTTCTTATTTACATTTTTTTAGGATTAATAATGAGCTAAACTGATTATTTGGAGTTATTAAATTGGAAGAAGATGAAGAAGTGTCCTTTTGCTTTCTAGATAATAGTATCAAGTGTTAGTGATATTTTATCTAATTTGGTGCGTAACGCTGTACTATGAGACTTATGACACAAATAAGTTTTGAAGTTTTTGAAGTTTTAGCCGGGATGCTCCTCAATGTCCACAATAGTATCTGAAGTTTTGAAGTTTTAGCAGGGACACAAATAATGTCCACAATGTCGGGATGCTCCTCGGTTAAAGTTTTGAAGTGGCTAAAGGAGAAAACAAGAACGAGAACAAATGTACTCAACAAATCTAAGAAATATGGAGATGGAGCTTAGCACAATGGAATGCCTAGGCATTTATGTGTAAACACAATCTTAAGGCTTTCCTAATTTTGGAAAGCAAGTTTTTTAAAAACAATTCTTAATATGAGGCATCTCAAAATCAATGGCAATGGCGGCAGGTGGTAGGAACACGACGCGACAAACACTTTTGGTGGACGGTGAACACGAACGGGTGCGGCGACGAGCTCATGATGGGGTTGGGAGAAGAATGGGAAAGAAAAATCGGAACCTCACCCTATGGATGCTGGCAACTTCTTCCTCCGTGGGCGAAATTAGCGGTGCTCCGGCGTTGCGCGTCGGTGGAAAGGGCACAAGGAGGAAGGGTGGAGGTGCAACGGTACTCTAGGAAGCTTGAGGCAGTAGTGTGGCTAAAGCAGAGGAGGCAGGAGGCAGTAGTGCCAGGAGAGAAGGGGGGATGTCGAGGGTTATATAGGGGCGGGGGTTGTGCCGGAAAGGAGCTAGAGTTGAGGCGGCCAGGGTGGCTCGAGAGTTTTGTTCGCTGGGGCATGCTGTCAGAGCAATGAAGGAAAGGAGGGAACAGAGGA